>JAYKKM010000047.1:6400000-6752500 GCA_035772405.1 Chrysogorgia sp. JL179-B06
TTTAAATACAGACCACGCTATTTATTTGGTTCGTTACCGTGCGACGTCGGCAATAGCTCGCCAACTTCAGTTTGCTTAATTGCTTCTATTGGCTATCTCAATATTATCTCAGCCCAGGTCCTGAACCCCGATAAAAAATTGACCAGCACAATTTAAATTTTGCCATATGCCCCACCTAGTTCCCCTGCTCACGCACTTTCTACCACCTGCGATTCTTTCTCTTTTTCTATGAGAAACAACCTTTCAATGGAAGAGCAGCGGTACATCTGGCCCAGATACGTACTGGCCAATTAAACTCTCAGAACCAAAGAAAGAACGGACGTTGGAACTCCACGTGTTTCACCTAGTCGATATACATCGTGCACAATGAACTTGAATCTGAACAATTAGCACTTGTATAGTAAATTAAACACTAAACGTTAGCGCTGCAAGTACATGCACGTATATTCATGTTTAACTCCAGCATGCAATTAATTTCAATTTGACCGTCGCTTAGCCTTGCATGTCCAGAGAGCCAATATAACCTTGCCAATATAATATTGTACTGGCTTTTCCACTGTTTCAATAAAACCAAGATGTATATGCAATGCCAGTGGTAAATGTAACTATCATTACGGATATGTTACAAAAGAAAATAAAACAACTAAAAACGTAAGCCCCCCCCCCCCCCCCCCCCCCTAGGCTTAATGCTGGAAATATGACTTACGACACTCCTACACTTTGTAAAGCTTCGTCGGGGAGCTATAGCTGTCTGAATATCGTGGCCCCGACTCAGATTTCCTGTCCAAGGTTTTTTCCTCAATGGTTTTCCTAGGCAGGTTTTTGGCCTCCCTGATATGTCAGCTGCCCAGGGTGCCGTAAATCACAATCCAGCGCCTTCCTATCTCAAAAAAAAAAAATAAAAAAAAAAAAAAAAATGGGAAACTTAGTTTCTCATGGTTATGAAGTATACATAAGAACGCCTCGCTCCATAATAGAGCTTACCTTCAACCTGATTATCTACCTGACATAACATAATAGTAATTAGTGGTAAACTAGTGTCAGAGCAGCATCGTGTGTCAAAAATGACCGTAACCTATTTAGGGTAGGAAGTGGTGTCCCACAGGCCGCACTTCACCCACGGTGAAGCCAGGGCCGGGACATGAGGGCAAGGTCCTTTCCAAAAGGAGCGAGGACCCAGACCCTCACTCCGATCTTGTTCCTCCCATTTTCTGAGGACCCAGACCCTCAGAACTGCACTTCTTGTCCTCAACCAAAATTCAAGCCACTGTATACAGTATATGACAGGCCATCAGGGTGGATTATCTCTAGAGCCATTTGGTGAAGTGTAGGGAACAAGGGAAACCACTTCGCATTGCTTTTGCGGATCTGACCAAGGCATTTGACCTTGTGAACCGAAATGGTTTGGGGAGCAGGCCCCCGGACCCCCTAGAAATGCGGTCAGTAAATATTATGTGCGTACCCCGCTGGATATTATGACGTCATCAGGGCCCCGAAACGATATTTTGTCCCGGGCCCCAAAGAACCTCTCGGCGGCCCTGAGGATCGGGTGTCCTCCAAAGCTTCCAGCAATCATCCGTGCTTTCCATGAAGAAACGTTTGGAACTGTAAAGCACGATGGTGTTCGGTCAGTCCCTTTTATCATTACGAGTGGTGTGTTCTTGCTTCAAGCAAGGATGTGTTCTTGCCCCAACATTATTTTGCATTTTCTTCTCAATTGTACTCCATGTGGCCTTCAAGACCAATTCTAGTCGTATCTATATTCATACCCGGTCTGATGGCGGATTATTCAATATTGATCGCCTACAGTACGTGCCAAAACGAAAGTCCGGGAGATGCTTATTAGAGATTTGTTGTTTGCTGATGATGCAGCTTTTGTGGCCCACAGCGAGGACTTGCATCTCATCCTTTGCTCTTACATGTGACAAATTTGGACTTGCAATCAGAGAAAAGAAGACGGTCATCCTAACCCAAGAGCCAGATGAAAATTGTGTAATCAAACTCGGTGCAGCTGTTCTCGAGAGCGTATCCCAGTTCTGCTACCTTGGGTCAACAGTTACATCTGATCTCAGTTTAAATGTAGAGCTAGACAAACGAATTGGTAAAGCGAGTTCGGTTGACAGATAGGGTTTGGCTAAATGGAAAGTTGTCGATCCGTACAAATATTTTGGTATATCAAGCAATTGTGTACTCTCGGTTTTGCTCTATGGATGTGAAACCTGGGTCACATAACCAAGCAGGAGGAACGTCTAAATGCTTTTCATAACATGAGGTGCCTGCGCCGAATTCTTGGTATTTCCTGGAAGGACTATGTCACTAATGACGACGTGCTACATAAGACTCGTTGTGTATCACTGTTTGCGGCACTAAAAACACGGAGATTGCGTTGGCTTGGGCATATAAGGAGAATGGATGATGGCCACATCCCGAAAGACATTATGTATGGACAAATTGCAAATGCACCCCGCCCGGTGGGCAGACTAAAGCTACGGTATCTCGATTGCTGTAAGCGCGACTTGAAATCTTTTGGAATCTGTCGTAATAATTGGGAAGACATGGCAGCTGATCGATTGAAGTGGAGAATGACACTTAGATCGACAGCAGCTGAGAGCGATCAAAAATGGTTAGAGGAACTAGCACGGAGACGGTGCATACGCCATCAGACTGTTTGTCAAGCAAGATCATGATTAGAAGATACAATGACTTCGTACAGATACATGTACTCGATTACGAGTGAAAGGCCTCAACAACTCACTTTATATTTGAATATATATCCATATATATATATATATAAGGAACTTACCATTTTTTGTTAATCTGCTCTGATGATGTTGTGATATACAGCTAAACGTTAGCTACAATAAAATGTTCGACTGAAATGCTGTGCCTAAAAGTTATTTGCTGGACTTTGATTTTTATATTCAAATTACGGTTCCCGCCTGGTACCTCAATCATGTTTCTATAGGGATGCAACTTATGAGAAAATGCACGTATATGGACAAATTAAAAATAATGCACGTCGATGGATTATGGAGAGAAAACACACTTTAAGATATTAGAAAAAAATAATGAATGTTTTCCAGTATCAACGTACACATTTTCCTTGAAAAATTAATGCAGCTGAAGATAATTATTTCCAATGCTTATTGATACGTACTTGCTAATTCATGAAGTAAACCCTTCTATCTCTCCCTCTGTAGGGCTTGCAAACATTTATCATACGTTGCTCGTATTAAAACGATATACATTCGAATAAAAACAGATAAACGAGACAAAAATAAGAAATTTATCTGATATATCAATTCGGTTTGATTTTGTATTTCAAATAAAGATAAACCTGTTGCACGTATTTTATCTATTACATAAAATAACAATATCGTCATCTTATATCACAATAATTCAGCAACGATATGTCCCCAACACTGACACTTGTGTCGGCAACATGTCGTGGCTGAAATATTGCGAGAATATCATATTTCTTCATGTTTTTTAATGAACTAAAAAATGGTCGTGACGAACATCGAATCCCCTCTTCGCGGAATACTGTGTTAACTCTTAATGGTAAATCATTCAATTAAAACATAAAATACATCAGGATCAATATTACTCAACAGATGACAGTTGCAGGGCGGATTCTGCAAATGCAAATGCTGTTGAGTACATACCTTTCCAATAGTATAGGCAAGTAGATATTTACTAATAGTAAAATGCCATGTCAAAAATGTTGATTTAATGTAACATATACAAGTTTTAAAATACTTTACTAGCATCAGCAGTTGTTAGCAGTTTTGGTCTCACCAACAGGACCAAAGCCAGCCGATGTACTTGCTTGCACACCAACTTCATACAAAGTTGCTTCGTTTAATCCTGTTAATGTTAACTGATTTTGCACGTTAGTTGCAGGTTTGTTTTTCAAGCATATGTTATCTGATGTTCCATAGCAAACTTTATATGCCGTAATATTTCCATTAGCGTTATCTGTAGATAATGAGTTCCACGTCACTTGCAATTCTGTTGAAACTTATAGGAGTAAGAGCATTGACCGCAGGGCCAATTTTTGGTTCTAAAAACAATTGAAGAAATAGGATAAAAACAATTAAAGAATCATGATCTCAAGATACAGGAAGAGTAAAAAATAGATGAACAATGAGAATATTATAAATTAACCACGGGTACTGTACGAAATAAGCATAAAAATGCATTACATTCACCACGCATAGACACCACCATTTATTTTCAACTACTGATTCATTGCATTATAATACACATTCCATTTACGCGTCCACGCATGTCTTTGCCAAAATTGAAGGCAGTGTCACTGAGCTGCTCCGCTATGCCCCTGGATTTTGTGTATGAAGTTTGAATAATAACAAATAATAATATATAACCCAATGAAAAGACAAACGTTCTCTGACCAAATATTTAATTTAATTCGAGCTTTCGGCTGCCAGACTGTATTATCCTGTTCATTATGTATAAAACCCATTCCACAAAAATATATTATCTCCACAACATTATTTTGATAGTTACTGGAATGCAGCTGGTCCTGTTGATTGTTAGGTATAAATCAATGCACATATAAACAAGAGTTCAACGGACCATTATACATTTGCACTATATGCACCTCTAGACATTTGAACTTCAGGCTATACCATTCGACTAGACTTCTCGTTGGGAAACTAATATCACAGGGAGCCCAACTCTGACGCCTGTGGTGTGTGTTTCTCTGTTTTATTCTATATTACTGTCTGTAACTATTTAATGAAAGTGGAGTCTCATAAGCGAGACCGCGGTGCTTGTGAACTAGGCGCTTATATGAGACCGCGGCCATCACTAAATTGCAAACGTGGTAATTTGAAACTCGAAACACTGTCACTGAGTGCCACGTGAATACACGTGACGATCACTGAAAGCTGAGACGACATAATACGCGTGACGATCACTGAAAGCTGAGACGACATAATACGCGTGACGATCACTGAAAGCTGGATTCCATGACTTCGGCGTTTAGCGCCGTTGGGGGTCTCACGTGCTCGCTAATTGGAAAATTCGGACAAACAAAGACAACAACAAAGATGGTGACAACCATCGATATGGCCGTACAACTACTAAGAACACCTGATTCCAAAAGTCCGAAGTTAACACTGAATGCATGTTTACATTTGAGTTATACGCGCTAGCCGCTTGCGTAAGTTATTTATTTTGCGTTAGTGTGTTATGATACACATCGTGATATATAGCCTTCTTAATAATCGTATAATCCGTACGTCTGGAAGTTACAGCTGTCCTAGCCCTCGACCGTGTAAAAGAAGCGTTGTAAATGGCAAACAATTACCCGCATTACCGCAGCATTCCATGCGGTCGTAACCACATCCGGACAAACTATTAACTATATGTCTAGAATACAGTGTTAGCGATCTCCAACTTCCTTTCTTCTAGACATAGGAAGATGTCTAGCGGCAGCAATTTTAGTGAAATATTTTCAGAATGTCTTAGTATTAAACTATATAGATCAAACAGTTGATATCCCGCTATCAGTTTTTGTAATACAGTACCGAATTTTGGCGTAAGTTACACTTTTAAATACAGACCACGCTATTTATTTGGTTCGTTACTGTGCGACGTCGGCAATAACTCGCCAACTTCAGTTTGCTTAATTGCTTCTATTGGCTATCTCAATATTATCTCAGCCCAGGTCCTGATCCCCGATAAAAAATTGACCAGCACAATTTAAATTTTGCCATATGCCCCACCTAGTTCCCCTGCTCACGCACTTTCTACCACCTGCGATTCTTTCTCTTTTTCTATGAGAAACAACCTTTCAATGGAAGAGCAGCGGTACATCTGGCCCAGATACGTACTGGCCAATTAAACTCTCAGAACCAAAGAAAGAACGGACGTTGGAACTCCACGTGTTTCACCTAGTCGATATACATCGTGCACAATGAACTTGAATCTGAACAATTAGCACTTGTATAGTAAATTAAACACTAAACGTTAGCGCTGCAAGTACATGCACGTATATTCATGTTTAACTCCAGCATGCAATTAATTTCAATTTGACCGTCGCTTAGCCTTGCATGTCCAGAGAGCCAATATAATATTGTACTGGCTTTTCCACTCTTTCAATAAAACCAAGATGTATATTGCAATGCCAGTGGTAAATGTAACTATCATTACGGATATGTTACAAAAGAAAATAAAACAACTAAAAACGTAAGCCCCCCCCCCCCTAGGCTTAATGCTGGAAATATGACTTACGACACTCCTACACTTTGTAAAGCTTCGTCGGGGAGCTATAGCTGTCTGAATATCTTAGCCCCGACTCAGATTTCCTGTCCAAGGTTTTTTCCTCAATGGTTTTCCTAGGCAGGTTTTTGGCCTCCCGGATATGTCAGCTGCCCAGGGTGCCGTAAATCACAATCCAGCGCCTTCCTACTGTATCTCAAAAAAATAAATAAAAATAAAAATGGGAAACTTAGTTTCTCACGGTTATGAAGTATACATAAGAACGCCTCGCTCCATAATAGAGCTTACCTTCAACCTGATTATCTACCTGACATAACATAATAGTAATTAGTGGTAAACTAGTGTCAGAGCAGCATCGTTTGTCAAAAATGACCGTAACCTATTTAGGGTAGGAAGTGGTGTCCCACAGGCCGCACTTCACCCACGGTGAAGCCAGGGCCGGGACATGAGGGCAAGGTCCTTTCCAAAAGGAGCGACGACCCAGACCCTCACTCCGATCTTGTTCCTCCCATTTTCTGAGGACCCAGACCCTCAGAACTGCACTTCTTGTCCTCAATCAAAATTCAAGCCACTGTATACAGTATATGACAGGCCATCAGGGTGGATTATCTCTAGAGCCATTTGGTGGCAGGAAGTGGTGTCCCCTAGGCCACACTTCACCCACGGTGAAGCCAGGGCCGGGACATGAGGGAAAGGTCCTTTCCAAAAGGAGTGAGGACCCAGACCCTCACTCCGACCTTGTTCCTCCCGTTTTCTGAGGACCCAGACCCTCAGAACTGCACTTCTTGTCTCCAAACAAACATTCAAATATCATTGGAAAATTCTAGGCTCCCCCGTGGGAATTGTCGTGGGCAGACCAAAGCTACGGTATCTCGATTGCTGTAAGCGCGACTTGAAAGCTTTTGGAATCTGTCGTAATAATTGGGGAAGACATGGCAGCTGATCGATTGAAGTGGAGAATGACACTTAGATCGACAGCAGCTGAGAGCGATCAAAAATGGTTAGAGGAACTAGCACGGAGACGGTGCATACGCCATCAGACTGTTTGTCAAGCAAGATCATGATTAGAAGATACAATGACTTCGTACAGATACATGTACTCGATTACGAGTGAAAGGCCTCAACAACTCACTTTATATTTGAATATATATCCATATATATATATATAAGGAACTTACCATTTTTTGTTAATCTGCTCTGATGATGTTGTGATATACAGCGAAACGTTAGCTACAATAAAATGTTCGACTGAAATGCTGTGCCTAAAAGTTATTTGCTGGACTTTGATTTTTATATTCAAATTACGGTTCCCGCCTGGTACCTCAATCATGTTTCTATAGGGATGCAACTTATGAGAAAATGCACGTATATGGACAAATTAAAAATAATGCACGTCGATGGATTATGGAGAGAAAACACACTTTAAGATATTAGAAAAAAATAATGAATGTTTTTCCAGTATCAACGTACACATTTTCCTTGAAAAATTAATGCAGCTGAAGATAATTATTTCCAATGCTTATTGATACGTACTTGCTAATTCATGAAGTAAACCCTTCTATCCTCTCCCTCTGTAGGGCTGCAACATTTATCATACGTTGCTCGTATTAAAACGATATACATTCGAATAAAAACAGATAAACGAGACAAAAATAAGAAATGTATCTGATATATCAATTCGGTTTGATTTTGTATTTCAAATAAAGATAAACCTGTTGCACGTATTTTATCTATTACATAAAATAACAATATCGTCATCTTATATCACAATAATTCAGCAACGATATGTCCCCAACACTGACACTTGTGTCGGCAATATGTCGTGGCTGAAATATTGCGAGAATATCATATTTATTCATGTTTTTTAATGAACTAGAAAATGGTCCTGACGAACATCGAATCCCCTCTTCGCGGAATACTGTGTTAACCCTTAATGGTAAATCATTCAATTAAAACATAAAATACATCAGGATCAATATTACTCAACAGGTGATATTTGCAGGGCATTCTGCAAATGAAAATGCGGTGTTGTACAGTACGTACCTTTCCAATAGTATAGGAAAGTAACTATTTACTAATAGTAAAATGACAAAATTGATTTAATGTAACATATACACGTTTTAAAATACTTACTAGCATCATCAGTTCTAGCAGTTTTCGTCACACCAATAGGACCAAAGCCAGCTGATGTACTTGCTTGCACACCAACTTCATACAAAGTTGCTTCATTTAATCCTGTTAATGTTAACTGATTTTGCACGTTAGTTGCAAGTTTGTTTTTCAAGCATATGTTATCTGATGTTCCATAGCAAACTTTATATGCCGTAATAATTCCATTAGCGTCATCTGTAGATAATGAGTTCCACGTCACTTGCAATTCTGTTGAACTTGTAGGAGTAAGAGCATTGACCGCAGGGCCGATTTTTGGTACTAAAAACAATTAAAGAAACAGGATCTCAAGATACAGGAAGAGTAAAAAAATAGATGAACAATGAGAATATTATAAATTAACCACGGGTAAGAAACAAGCATAACAATGCATTAGATTCACCCTGATTCATTGCATTATAATACACATTCCATTTACGCGTCCCTGCATGTCCACTGAGATGCTCCGCTATGCCCCTGGATTTGGTGTATGAAGTTTGAATAATAACAAATAATAATATATAACCCAATGAAAAGACAAACGTTCTCTGACCAAATATTTAATTTAATTCGAGCTTTCGGCTGCCAGACTGTATTATCCTGTTCATTATGTATAAAACCCATTCCACAAAAATATTATCTCCACCACATCATTTTGATAGTTACTGGAATGCAGCTGGTCCTGTTGATTGTTAGGTATAAATCAATGCACAATATAAACAAGAGTTCAACGGACCATTATACATTTGCACTATATGCACCTCTAGACATTTGAACTTCAGGCTATACCATTCGACTAGACTTCTCGTTGGGAAACTAATATCACAGGGAGCCCAACTCTGACGCCTGTGGTGTGTTTCTCTGTTTTATTCTATATTACTGTCTGTAACTATTTAATGAAAGTGGAGTCTCATAAGCGAGACCGCGGTGCTTGTGAACTAGGCGCTTATATGAGACCGCGGCCATCACTAAATTGCAAACGTGGTAATTTGAAACTCGAAACACTGTCACTGAGTGCCACGTGAATACACGTGACGATCACTGAAAGCTGAGACGACATAATACGCGTGACGATCACTGAAAGCTGAGACGACATAATACGCGTGACGATCACTGAAAGCTGGATTCCATGACTTCGGCGTTTAGCGCCGTTGGGGGTCTCACGTGCTCGCTAATTGGAAAATTCGGACAAACAGAGACAACAACAAAGATGGTGACAACCATCGATATGGCCGTACAACTACTAAGAACACCTGATTCCAAAAGTCCGAAGTTAACACTGAATGCATGTTTACATTTGAGTTCTACGCGCTAGCCGCTTGCGTAAGTTATTTATTTTGCGTTAGTGTGTTATGATACACATCGTGATATATAGCCTTCTTAATAATCGTATAATCCGTACGTCTGGAAGTTACAGCTGTCCTAGCCCTCGACCGTGTAAAAGAAGCGTTGTAAATGGCAAACAATTACCCGCATTACCGCAGCATTCCATGCGGTCGTAACCACATCCGGACAAACTATTAACTATATGTCTAGAATACAGTGTTAGCGATCTCCAACTTCCTTTCTTCTAGACATAGGAAGATGTCTAGCGGCAGCAATTTTAGTGAAATATTTTCAGAATATGTCTTAGTATTAAACTATATAGATCAAACAGTTGATATCCCGCTATCAGTTTTTGTAATACAGTACCGAATTTTGGCGTAAGTTACACTTTTAAATACAGACCGCGCTATTTATTTGGTTCGTTACTGTGCGACGTCGGCAATAACTCGCCAACTTCAGTTTGCTTAATTGCTTCTATTGGCTATCTCAATATTATCTCAGCCCAGGTCCTGAACCCCGATAAAAAATTGACCAGCACAATTTAAATTTTGCCATATGCCCCACCTAGTTCCCCTGCTCACGCACTTTCTACCACCTGCGATTCTTTCTCTTTTTCTATGAGAAACAACCTTTCAATGGAAGAGCAGCGGTACATCTGGCCCAGATACGTACTGGCCAATTAAACTCTCAGAACCAAAGAAAGAACGGACGTTGGAACTCCACGTGTTTCACCTAGTCGATATACATCGTGCACAATGAACTTGAATCTGAACAATTAGCACTTGTATAGTAAATTAAACACTAAACGTTAGCGCTGCAAGTACATGCACGTATATTCATGTTTAACTCCAGCATGCAATTAATTTCAATTTGACCGTCGCTTAGCCTTGCATGTCCAGAGAGCCAATATAATATTGTACTGGCTTTTCCACTCTTTCAATAAAACCAAGATGTATATTGCAATGCCAGTGGTAAATGTAGGCTAACTATCATTACGGATATGTTACAAAAGAAAATAAAACAACTAAAAACGTAAGCCCCCCCCCCCCCCTAGGCTTAATGCTGGAAATATGACTTACGACACTCCTACACTTTGTAAAGCTTCGTCGGGGAGCTATAGCTGTCTGAATATCTTAGCCCCGACTCAGATTTCCTGTCCAAGGTTTTTTCCTCAATGGTTTTCCTAGGCAGGTTTTTGGCCTCCCGGATATGTCAGCTGCCCAGGGTGCCGTAAATCACAATCCAGCGCCTTCCTATCTCAAAAAAAAAAAAATAAATAAAAATGGGAAACTTAGTTTCTCACGGTTATGAAGTATACATAAGAACGCCTCGCTCCATAATAGAGCTTACCTTCAACCTGATTATCTACCTGACATAACATAATAGTAATTAGTGGTAAACTAGTGTCAGAGCAGCATCGTTTGTCAAAAATGACCGTAACCTATTTAGGGTAGGAAGTGGTGTCCCACAGGCCGCACTTCACCCACGGTGAAGCCAGGGCCGGGACATGAGGGCAAGGTCCTTTCCAAAAGGAGCGACGACCCAGACCCTCACTCCGATCTTGTTCCTCCCATTTTCTGAGGACCCAGACCCTCAGAACTGCACTTCTTGTCCTCAATCAAAATTCAAGCCACTGTATACAGTATATGACGGGCCATCAGGGTGGATTATCTCTAAGAGCCATTTGGTGGCAGGAAGTGGTGTCCCCTAGGCCACACTTCACCCACGGTGAAGCCAGGGCCGGGACATGAGGGAAAGGTCCTTTCCAAAAGGAGTGAGGACCCAGACCCTCACTCCGACCTTGTTCCTCCCGTTTTCTGAGGACCCAGACCCTCAGAACTGCACTTCTTGTCTCCAAACAAACATTCAAATATCATTGGAAAATTCTAGGCTCCCCCGTGGGAATTGTCGTGGGCAGACCAAAGCTACGGTATCTCGATTGCTGTAAGCGCGACTTGAAAGCTTTTGGAATCTGTCGTAATAATTGGGAAGACATGGCAGCTGATCGATTGAAGTGGAGAATGACACTTAGATCGACAGCAGCTGAGAGCGATCAAAAATGGTCAGAGGAACTAGCACGGAGACGGTGCATACGCCATCAGACTGTTTGTCAAGCAAGATCATGATTAGAAGATACAATGACTTCGTACAGATACATGTACTCGATTACGAGTGAAAGGCCTCAACAACTCACTTTATATTTGAATATATATCCATATATATATATATATAAGGAACTTACCATTTTTTGTTAATCTGCTCTGATGATGTTGTGATATACAGCGAAACGTTAGCTACAATAAAATGTTCGACTGAAATGCTGTGCCTAAAAGTTATTTGCTGGACTTTGATTTTTATATTCAAATTACGGTTCCCGCCTGGTACCTCAATCATGTTTCTATAGGGATGCAACTTATGAGAAAATGCACGTATATGGACAAATTAAAAATAATGCACGTCGATGGATTATGGAGAGAAAACACACTTTAAGATATTAGAAAAAAATAATGAATGTTTTCCAGTATCAACGTACACATTTTCCTTGAAAAATTAATGCAGCTGAAGATAATTATTTCCAATGCTTATTGATACGTACTTGCTAATTCATGAAGTAAACCCTTCTATCTCTCCCTCTGTAGGGCTGCAACATTTATCATACGTTGCTCGTATTAAAACGATATACATTCGAATAAAAACAGATAAACGAGACAAAAATAAGAAATTTATCTGATATATCAATTCGGTTTGATTTTGTATTTCAAATAAAGATAAACCTGTTTGCACGTATTTTATCTATTACATAAAATAACAATGTCGTCATCTTATATCACAATAATTCAGCAACGATATGTCCCCAACACTGACACTTGTGTCGGCAACATGTCGTGGCTGAAATATTGCGAGAATATCATATTTCTTCATGTTTTTTAATGAACTAAAAAAATGGTCGTGACGAACATCGAATCCCCTCTTCGCGGAATACTGTGTTAACCCTTAATGGTAAATCATTCAATTAAAACATAAAATACATCAGGATCAATATTACTCAACAGATGACAGTTGCAGGGCGGATTCTGCAAATGCAAATGCTGTTGAGTACATACCTTTCCAATAGTATAGGCAAGTAGATATTTACTAATAGTAAAATGCCATGTCAAAAATGTTGATTTAATGTAACATATACAAGTTTTAAAATACTTACTAGCATCAGCAGTTGTAGCAGTTTTGGTCTCACCAACAGGACCAAAGCCAGCCGATGTACTTGCTTGCACACCAACTTCATACAAAGTTGCTTCGTTTAATCCTGTTAATGTTAACTGATTTTGCACGTTAGTTGCAGGTTTGTTTTTCAAGCATATGTTATCTGATGTTCCATAGCAAACTTTATATGCCGTAATATTTCCATTAGCGTTATCTGTAGATAATGAGTTCCACGTCACTTGCAATTCTGTTGAACTTATAGGAGTAAGAGCATTGACCGCAGGGCCAATTTTTGGTTCTAAAAACAATTGAAGAAATAGGATAAAAACAATTAAAGAATCATGATCTCAAGATACAGGAAGAGTAAAAAATAGATGAACAATGAGAATATTATAAATTAACCACGGGTACTGTACGAAATAAGCATAAAAATGCATTACATTCACCACGCATAGACACCCACCATTTATTTTCAACTACTGATTCATCTGCATTATAATACACATTCCATTTACGCGTCCACGCATGTCTTTGCCAAAATTGAAGGCAGTGTCACTGAGCTGCTCCGCTATGCCCCTGGATTTTGTGTATGAAGTTTGAATAATAACAAATAATAATATATAACCCAATGAAAAGACAAACGTTCTCTGACCAAATATTTAATTTAATTCGAGCTTTCGGCTGCCAGACTGTATTATCCTGTTCATTATGTATAAAACCCATTCCACAAAAATATATTATCTCCACAACATTATTTTGATAGTTACTGGAATGCAGCTGGTCCTGTTGATTGTTAGGTATAAATCAATGCACATATAAACAAGAGTTCAACGGACCATTATACATTTGCACTATATGCACCTCTAGACATTTGAACTTCAGGCTATACCATTCGACTAGACTTCTCGTTGGGAAACTAATATCACAGGGAGCCCAACTCTGACGCCTGTGGTGTGTTTCTCTGTTTTATTCTATATTACTGTCTGTAACTATTTAATGAAAGTGGAGTCTCATAAGCGAGACCGCGGTGCTGGTGAACTAGGCGCTTATATGAGACCGCGGCTCTCACTAAATTGCAAACGTGGTAATTTGAAACTCGAAACACTGTCACTGAGTGCCACGTGAATACACGTGACGATCACTGAAAGCTGAGACGACATAATACGCGTGACGATCACTGAAAGCTGAGACGACATAATACGCGTGACGATCACTGAAAGCTGGATTCCATGACTTCGGCGTTTAGCGCCGTTGGGGGTCTCACGTGCTCGCTAATTGGAAAATTCGGACAAACAGAGACAACAACAAAGATGGTGACAACCATCGATATGGCCGTACAACTACTAAGAACACCTGATTCCAAAAGTCCGAAGTTAACACTGAATGCATGTTTACATTTGAGTTCTACGCGCTAGCCGCTTGCGTAAGTTATTTATTTTGCGTTAGTGTGTTATGATACACATCGTGATATATAGCCTTCTTAATAATCGTATAATCCGTACGTCTGGAAGTTACAGCTGTCCTAGCCCTCGACCGTGTAAAAGAAGCGTTGTAAATGGCAAACAATTACCCGCATTACCGCAGCATTCCATGCGGTCGTAACCACATCCGGACAAAACTATTAACTATATGTCTAGAATACAGTGTTAGCGATCTCCAACTTCCTTTCTTCTAGACATAGGAAGATGTCTAGCGGCAGCAATTTTAGTGAAATATTTTCAGAATATGTCTTAGTATTAAACTATATAGATCAAACAGTTGATATCCCGCTATCAGTTTTTTGTAATACAGTACCGAATTTTGGCGTAAGTTACACTTTTAAATACAGACCACGCTATTTATTTGGTTCGTTACTGTGCGACGTCGGCAATAACTCGCCAACTTCAGTTTGCTTAATTGCTTCTATTGGCTATCTCAATATTATCTCAGCGCAGGTCCTGAACCCCGATAAAAAATTGACCAGCACAATTTAAATTTTGCCATATGCCCCACCTAGTTCCCCTGCTCACGCACTTTCTACCACCTGCGATTCTTTCTCTTTTTCTATGAGAAACAACCTTTCAATGGAAGAGCAGCGGTACATCTGGCCCAGATACGTACTGGCCAATTAAACTCTCAGAACCAAAGAAAGAACGGACGTTGGAACTCCACGTGTTTCACCTAGTCGATATACATCGTGCACAATGAACTTGAATCTGAACAATTAGCACTTGTATAGTAAATTAAACACTAAACGTTAGCGCTGCAAGTACATGCACGTATATTCATGTTTAACTCCAGCATGCAATTAATTTCAATTTGACCGTCGCTTAGCCTTGCATGTCCAGAGAGCCAATATAATATTGTACTGGCTTTTCCACTCTTTCAATAAAACCAAGATGTATATTGCAATGCCAGTGGTAAATGTAACTATCATTACGGATATGTTACAAAAGAAAATAAAACAACTAAAAACGTAAGCCCCCCCCCCCCCCCCTAGGCTTAATGCTGGAAATATGACTTACGACACTCCTACACTTTGTAAAGCTTCGTCGGGGAGCTATAGCTGTCTGAATATCTTAAGCCCCGACTCAGATTTCCTGTCCAAGGTTTTTTCCTCAATGGTTTTTCCTAGGCAGGTTTTTTGGCCTCCCGGATATGTCAGCTGCCCAGGGTGCCGTAAATCACAATCCAGCGCCTTCCTATCTCAAAAAAATAAATAAAAATAAAAATGGGAAACTTAGTTTCTCACGGTTATGAAGTATACATAAGAACGCCTCGCTCCATAATAGAGCTTACCTTCAACCTGATTATCTACCTGACATAACATAATAGTAATTAGTGGTAAACTAGTGTCAGAGCAGCATCGTTTGTCAAAAATGACCGTAACCTATTTAGGGTAGGAAGTGGTGTCCCACAGGCCGCACTTCACCCACGGTGAAGCCAGGGCCGGGACATGAGGGCAAGGTCCTTTCCAAAAGGAGCGACGACCCAGACCCTCACTCCGATCTTGTTCCTCCCATTTTCTGAGGACCCAGACCCTCAGAACTGCACTTCTTGTCCTCAATCAAAATTCAAGCCACTGTATACAGTATATGACAGGCCATCAGGGTGGATTATCTCTAGAGCCATTTGGTGGCAGGAAGTGGTGTCCCCTAGGCCACACTTCACCCACGGTGAAGCCAGGGCCGGGACATGAGGGAAAGGTCCTTTCCAAAAGGAGTGAGGACCCAGACCCTCACTCCGACCTTGTTCCTCCCGTTTTCAGAGGACCCAGACCCTCAGAACTGCACTTCTTGTCTCCAAACAAACATTCAAATATCATTGGAAAATTCTAGGCTCCCCCGTGGGAATTGTCGTGGGCAGACCAAAGCTACGGTATCTCGATTGCTGTAAGCGCGACTTGAAAGCTTTTGGAATCTGTCGTAATAATTGGGAAGACATGGCAGCTGATCGATTGAAGTGGAGAATGACACTTAGATCGACAGCAGCTGAGAGCGATCAAAAATGGTCAGAGGAACTAGCACGGAGACGGTGCATACGCCATCAGACTGTTTGTCAAGCAAGATCATGATTAGAAGATACAATGACTTCGTACAGATACATGTACTCGATTACGAGTGAAAGGCCTCAACAACTCACTTTATATTTGAATATATATCCATATATATATATATATAAGGAACTTACCATTTTTTGTTAATCTGCTCTGATGATGTTGTGATATACAGCGAAACGTTAGCTACAATAAAATGTTCGACTGAAATGCTGTGCCTAAAAGTTATTTGCTGGACTTTGATTTTTATATTCAAATTACGGTTCCCGCCTGGTACCTCAATCATGTTTCTATAGGGATGCAACTTATGAGAAAATGCACGTATATGGACAAATTAAAAATAATGCACGTCGATGGATTATGGAGAGAAAACACACTTTAAGATATTAGAAAAAAATAATGAATGTTTTCCAGTATCAACGTACACATTTTCCTTGAAAAATTAATGCAGCTGAAGATAATTATTTCCAATGCTTATTGATACGTACTTGCTAATTCATGAAGTAAAACCCTTCTATCTCTCCCTCTGTAGGGCTGCAACATTTATCATACGTTGCTCGTATTAAAACGATATACATTCGAATAAAAACAGATAAACGAGACAAAAATAAGAAATTTATCTGATATATCAATTCGGTTTGATTTTGTATTTCAAATAAAGATAAACCTGTTGCACGTATTTTATCTATTACATAAAATAACAATGTCGTCATCTTATATCACAATAATTCAGCAACGATATGTCCCCAACACTGACACTTGTGTCGGCAACATGTCGTGGCTGAAATATTGCGAGAATATCATATTTCTTCATGTTTTTTAATGAACTAAAAAATGGTCGTGACGAACATCGAATCCCCTCTTCGCGGAATACTGTGTTAACCCTTAATGGTAAATCATTCAATTAAAACATAAAATACATCAGGATCAATATTACTCAACAGATGACAGTTGCAGGGCGGATTCTGCAAATGCAAATGCTGTTGAGTACATACCTTTCCAATAGTATAAGGCAAGTAGATATTTACTAATAGTAAAATGCCATGTCAAAAATGTTGATTTAATGTAACATATACAAGTTTTAAAATACTTACTAGCATCAGCAGTTGTAGCAGTTTTGGTCTCACCAACAGGACCAAAGCCAGCCGATGTACTTGCTTGCACACCAACTTCATACAAAGTTGCTTCGTTTAATCCTGTTAATGTTAACTGATTTTGCACGTTAGTTGCAGGTTTGTTTTCCAAGCATATGTTATCTGATGTTCCATAGCAAACTTTATATGCCGTAATATTTCCATTAGCGTTATCTGTAGATAATGAGTTCCACGTCACTTGCAATTCTGTTTGAACTTATAGGAGTAAGAGCATTGACCGCAGGGCCAATTTTTGGTTCTAAAAACAATTGAAGAAATAGGATAAAAACAATTAAAAGAATCATGATCTCAAGATACAGGAAGAGTAAAAAATAGATGAACAATGAGGAATATTATAAATTAACCACGGGTACTGTACGAAATAAGCATAAAAATGCATTACATTCACCACGCATAGACACCACCATTTATTTTCAACTACTGATTCATTGCATTATAATACACATTCCATTTACGCGTCCACGCATGTCTTTGCCAAAATTGAAGGCAGTGTCACTGAGCTGCTCCGCTATGCCCCTGGATTTTGTGTATGAAGTTTGAATAATAACAAATAATAATATATAACCCAATGAAAAGACAAACGTTCTCTGACCAAATATTTAATTTAATTCGAGCTTTCGGCTGCCAGACTGTATTATCCTGTTCATTATGTATAAAACCCATTCCACAAAAATATATTATCTCCACAACATTATTTTGATAGTTACTGGAATGCAGCTGGTCCTGTTGATTGTTAGGTATAAATCAATGCACATATAAACAAGAGTTCAACGGACCATTATACATTTGCACTATATGCACCTCTAGACATTTGAACTTCAGGCTATACCATTCGACTAGACTTCTCGTTGGGAAACTAATATCACAGGGAGCCCAACTCTGACGCCTGTGGTGTGTTTCTCTGTTTTATTCTATATTACTGTCTGTAACTATTTAATGAAAGTGGAGTCTCATAAGCGAGACCGCGGTGCTTGTGAACTAGGCGCTTATATGAGACCGCGGCCATCACTAAATTGCAAACGTGGTAATTTGAAACTCGAAACACTGTCACTGAGTGCCACGTGAATACACGTGACGATCACTGAAAGCTGAGACGACATAATACGCGTGACGATCACTGAAAGCTGAGACGACATAATACGCGTGACGATCACTGAAAGCTGGATTCCATGACTTCGGCGTTTAGCGCCGTTGGGGGTCTCACGTGCTCGCTAATTGGAAAATTCGGACAAACAGAGACAACAACAAAGATGGTGACAACCATCGATATGGCCGTACAACTACTAAGAACACCTGATTCCAAAAGTCCGAAGTTAACACTGAATGCATGTTTACATTTGAGTTCTACGCGCTAGCCGCTTGCGTAAGTTATTTATTTTGCGTTAGTGTGTTATGATACACATCGTGATATATAGCCTTCTTAATAATCGTATAATCCGTACGTCTGGAAGTTACAGCTGTCCTTAGCCCTCGACCGTGTAAAAGAAGCGTTGTAAATGGCAAACAATTACCCGCATTACCGCAGCATTCCATGCGGTCGTAACCACATCCGGACAAACTATTAACTATATGTCTAGAATACAGTGTTAGCGATCTCCAACTTCCTTTCTTCTAGACATAGGAAGATGTCTAGCGGCAGCAATTTTAGTGAAATATTTTCAGAATATGTCTTAGTATTAAACTATATAGATCAAACAGTTGATATCCCGCTATCAGTTTTTGTAATACAGTACCGAATTTTGGCGTAAGTTACACTTTTAAATACAGACCACGCTATTTATTTGGTTCGTTACTGTGCGACGTCGGCAATAACTCGCCAACTTCAGTTTGCTTAATTGCTTCTATTGGCTATCTCAATATTATCTCAGCGCAGGTCCTGAACCCCGATAAAAAATTGACCAGCACAATTTAAATTTTGCCATATGCCCCACCTAGTTCCCCTGCTCACGCACTTTCTACCACCTGCGATTCTTTCTCTCTTTTTCTATGAGAAACAACCTTTCAATGGAAGAGCAGCGGTACATCTGGCCCAGATACGTACTGGCCAATTAAACTCTCAGAACCAAAGAAAGAACGGACGTTGGAACTCCACGTGTTTCACCTAGTCGATATACATCGTGCACAATGAACTTGAATCTGAACAATTAGCACTTGTATAGTAAATTAAACACTAAACGTTAGCGCTGCAAGTACATGCACGTATATTCATGTTTAACTCCAGCATGCAATTAATTTCAATTTGACCGTCGCTTAGCCTTGCATGTCCAGAGAGCCAATATAATATTGTACTGGCTTTTCCACTCTTTCAATAAAACCAAGATGTATATTGCAATGCCAGTGGTAAATGTAACTATCATTACGGATATGTTACAAAAGAAAATAAAACAACTAAAAAACGTAAGCCCCCCCCCCCCCCCTAGGCTTAATGCTGGAAATATGACTTACGACACTCCTACACTTTGTAAAGCTTCGTCGGGGAGCTATAGCTGTCTGAATATCTTAGCCCCGACTCAGATTTCCTGTCCAAGGTTTTTTCCTCAATGGTTTTCCTAGGCAGGTTTTTGGCCTCCCGGATATGTCAGCTGCCCAGGGTGCCGTAAATCACAATCCAGCGCCTTCCTATCTCAAAAAAATAAATAAAAATAAAAATGGGAAACTTAGTTTCTCACGGTTATGAAGTATACATAAGAACGCCTCGCTCCATAATAGAGCTTACCTTCAACCTGATTATCTACCTGACATAACATAATAGTAATTAGTGGTAAACTAGTGTCAGAGCAGCATCGTTTGTCAAAAATGACCGTAACCTATTTAGGGTAGGAAGTGGTGTCCCACAGGCCGCACTTCACCCACGGTGAAGCCAGGGCCGGGACATGAGGGCAAGGTCCTTTCCAAAAGGAGCGACGACCCAGACCCTCACTCCGATCTTGTTCCTCCCATTTTCTGAGGACCCAGACCCTCAGAACTGCACTTCTTGTCCTCAATCAAAATTCAAGCCACTGTATACAGTATATGACAGGCCATCAGGGTGGATTATCTCTAGAGCCATTTGGTGGCAGGAAGTGGTGTCCCCTAGGCCACACTTCACCCACGGTGAAGCCAGGGCCGGGACATGAGGGAAAGGTCCTTTCCAAAAGGAG
Organism: Chrysogorgia sp. JL179-B06; assembly: GCA_035772405.1. Lineage (NCBI taxonomy): Eukaryota > Metazoa > Cnidaria > Anthozoa > Scleralcyonacea > Chrysogorgiidae > Chrysogorgia > Chrysogorgia sp. JL179-B06. The sequence goes on from JAYKKM010000047.1 coordinate 6,420,754, forward strand.
TGAGGACCCAGACCCTCACTCCGACCTTGTTCCTCCCGTTTTCAGAGGACCCAGACCCTCAGAACTGCACTTCTTGTCTCCAAACAAACATTCAAATATCATTGGAAAATTCTAGGCTCCCCCGTGGGAATTGTCGTGGGCAGACCAAAGCTACGGTATCTCGATTGCTGTAAGCGCGACTTGAAAGCTTTTGGAATCTGTCGTAATAATTGGGAAGACATGGCAGCTGATCGATTGAAGTGGAGAATGACACTTAGATCGACAGCAGCTGAGAGCGATCAAAAATGGTCAGAGGAACTAGCACGGAGACGGTGCATACGCCATCAGACTGTTTGTCAAGCAAGATCATGATTAGAAGATACAATGACTTCGTACAGATACATGTACTCGATTACGAGTGAAAGGCCTCAACAACTCACTTTATATTTGAATATATATCCATATATATATATATATAAGGAACTTACCATTTTTTGTTAATCTGCTCTGATGATGTTGTGATATACAGCGAAACGTTAGCTACAATAAAATGTTCGACTGAAATGCTGTGCCTAAAAGTTATTTGCTGGACTTTGATTTTTATATTCAAATTACGGTTCCCGCCTGGTACCTCAATCATGTTTCTATAGGGATGCAACTTATGAGAAAATGCACGTATATGGACAAATTAAAAATAATGCACGTCGATGGATTATGGAGAGAAAACACACTTTAAGATATTAGAAAAAAATAATGAATGTTTTCCAGTATCAACGTACACATTTTCCTTGAAAAATTAATGCAGCTGAAGATAATTATTTCCAATGCTTATTGATACGTACTTGCTAATTCATGAAGTAAACCCTTCTATCTCTCCCTCTGTAGGGCTGCAACATTTATCATACGTTGCTCGTATTAAAACGATATACATTCGAATAAAAACAGATAAACGAGACAAAAATAAGAAATTTATCTGATATATCAATTCGGTTTGATTTTGTATTTCAAATAAAGATAAACCTGTTGCACGTATTTTATCTATTACATAAAATAACAATGTCGTCATCTTATATCACAATAATTCAGCAACGATATGTCCCCAACACTGACACTTGTGTCGGCAACATGTCGTGGCTGAAATATTGCGAGAATATCATATTTCTTCATGTTTTTTAATGAACTAAAAAATGGTCGTGACGAACATCGAATCCCCTCTTCGCGGAATACTGTGTTAACCCTTAATGGTAAATCATTCAATTAAAACATAAAATACATCAGGATCAATATTACTCAACAGATGACAGTTGCAGGGCGGATTCTGCAAATGCAAATGCTGTTGAGTACATACCTTTCCAATAGTATAGGCAAGTAGATATTTACTAATAGTAAAATGCCATGTCAAAAATGTTGATTTAATGTAACATATACAAGTTTTAAAATACTTACTAGCATCAGCAGTTGTAGCAGTTTTGGTCTCACCAACAGGACCAAAGCCAGCCGATGTACTTGCTTGCACACCAACTTCATACAAAGTTGCTTCGTTTAATCCTGTTAATGTTAACTGATTTTGCACGTTAGTTGCAGGTTTGTTTTCCAAGCATATGTTATCTGATGTTCCATAGCAAACTTTATATGCCGTAATATTTCCATTAGCGTTATCTGTAGATAATGAGTTCCACGTCACTTGCAATTCTGTTGAACTTATAGGAGTAAGAGCATTGACCGCAGGGCCAATTTTTGGTTCTAAAAACAATTGAAGAAATAGGATAAAAACAATTAAAGAATCATGATCTCAAGATACAGGAAGAGTAAAAAATAGATGAACAATGAGAATATTATAAATTAACCACGGGTACTGTACGAAATAAGCATAAAAATGCATTACATTCACCACGCATAGACACCACCATTTATTTTCAACTACTGATTCATTGCATTATAATACACATTCCATTTACGCGTCCACGCATGTCTTTGCCAAAATTGAAGGCAGTGTCACTGAGCTGCTCCGCTATGCCCCTGGATTTTGTGTATGAAGTTTGAATAATAACAAATAATAATATATAACCCAATGAAAAGACAAACGTTCTCTGACCAAATATTTAATTTAATTCGAGCTTTCGGCTGCCAGACTGTATTATCCTGTTCATTATGTATAAAACCCATTCCACAAAAATATATTATCTCCACAACATTATTTTGATAGTTACTGGAATGCAGCTGGTCCTGTTGATTGTTAGGTATAAATCAATGCACATATAAACAAGAGTTCAACGGACCATTATACATTTGCACTATATGCACCTCTAGACATTTGAACTTCAGGCTATACCATTCGACTAGACTTCTCGTTGGGAAACTAATATCACAGGGAGCCCAACTCTGACGCCTGTGGTGTGTTTCTCTGTTTTATTCTATATTACTGTCTGTAACTATTTAATGAAAGTGGAGTCTCATAAGCGAGACCGCGGTGCTGGTGAACTAGGCGCTTATATGAGACCGCGGCTCTCACTAAATTGCAAACGTGGTAATTTGAAACTCGAAACACTGTCACTGAGTGCCACGTGAATACACGTGACGATCACTGAAAGCTGAGACGACATAATACGCGTGACGATCACTGAAAGCTGAGACGACATAATACGCGTGACGATCACTGAAAGCTGGATTCCATGACTTCGGCGTTTAGCGCCGTTGGGGGTCTCACGTGCTCGCTAATTGGAAAAGTCGCACAAACAGAGACAACAACAAAGATGGTGACAACCATCGATATGGCCGTACAACTACTAAGAACACCTGATTCCAAAAGTCCGAAGTTAACACTGAATGCATGTTTACATTTGAGTTCTACGCGCTAGCCGCTTGCGTAAGTTATTTATTTTGCGTTAGTGTGTTATGATACACATCGTGATATATAGCCTTCTTAATAATCGTATAATCCGTACGTCTGGAAGTTACAGCTGTCCTAGCCCTCGACCGTGTAAAAGAAGCGTTGTAAATGGCAAACAATTACCCGCATTACCGCACCATTCCATGCGGTCGTAACCACATCCGGACAAACTATTAACTATATGTCTAGAATACAGTGTTAGCGATCTCCAACTTCCTTTCTTCTAGACATAGGAAGATGTCTAGCGGCAGCAATTTTAGTGAAATATTTTCAGAATGTCTTAGTATTAAACTATATAGATCAAACAGTTGATATCCCGCTATCAGTTTTTGTAATACAGTACCGAATTTTGGCGTAAGTTACACTTTTAAATACAGACCACGCTATTTATTTGGTTCGTTACCGTGCGACGTCGGCAATAACTCGCCAACTTCAGTTTGCTTAATTGCTTCTATTGGCTATCTCAATATTATCTCAGCCCAGGTCCTGAACCCCGATAAAAAATTGACCAGCACAATTTAAATTTTGCCATATGCCCCACCTAGTTCCCCTGCTCACGCACTTTCTACCACCTGCGATTCTTTCTCTTTTTCTATGAGAAACAACCTTTCAATGGAAGAGCAGCGGTACATCTGGCCCAGATACGTACTGGCCAATTAAACTCTCAGAACCAAAGAAAGAACGGACGTTGGAACTCCACGTGTTTCACCTAGTCGATATACATCGTGCACAATGAACTTGAATCTGAACAATTAGCACTTGTATAGTAAATTAAACACTAAACGTTAGCGCTGCAAGTACATGCACGTATATTCATGTTTAACTCCAGCATGCAATTAATTTCAATTTGACCGTCGCTTAGCCTTGCATGTCCAGAGAGCCAATATAATATTGTACTGGCTTTTCCACTCTTTCAATAAAACCAAGATGTATATGCAATGCCAGTGGTAAATGTAACTATCATTACGGATATGTTACAAAAGAAAATAAAACAACTAAAAACGTAAGCCCCCCCCCCCCCCCCCCCCCTAGGCTTAATGCTGGAAATATGACTTACGACACTCCTACACTTTGTAAAGCTTCGTCGGGGAGCTATAGCTGTCTGAATATCTTGGCCCCGACTCAGATTTCCTGTCCAAGGTTTTTTCCTCAATGGTTTTCCTAGGCAGGTTTTTGGCCTCCCGGATATGTCAGCTGCCCAGGGTGCCGTAAATCACAATCCAGCGCCTTCCTATCTCAAAAAAATAAATAAAAATAAAAATGGGAAACTTAGTTTCTCACGGTTATGAAGTATACATAAGAACGCCTCGCTCCATAATAGAGCTTACCTTCAACCTGATTATCTACCTGACATAACATAATAGTAATTAGTGGTAAACTAGTGTCAGAGCAGCATCGTTTGTCAAAAATGACCGTAACCTATTTAGGGTAGGAAGTGGTGTCCCACAGGCCGCACTTCACCCACGGTGAAGCCAGGGCCGGGACATGAGGGCAAGGTCCTTTCCAAAAGGAGCGACGACCCAGACCCTCACTCCGATCTTGTTCCTCCCATTTTCTGAGGACCCAGACCCTCAGAACTGCACTTCTTGTCCTCAATCAAAATTCAAGCCACTGTATACAGTATATGACAGGCCATCAGGGTGGATTATCTCTAGAGCCATTTGGTGGCAGGAAGTGGTGTCTCCTAGGCCACACTTCACCCACGGTGAAGCCAGGGCCGGGACATGAGGGAAAGGTCCTTTCCAAAAGGAGTGAGGACCCAGACCCTCACTCCGACCTTGTTCCTCCCGTTTTCTGAGGACCCAGACCCTCAGAACTGCACTTCTTGTCTCCAAACAAACATTCAAATATCATTGGAAAATTCTAGGCTCCCCCGTGGGAATTGTCGTGGGCAGACCAAAGCTACGGTATCTCGATTGCTGTAAGCGCGACTTGAAAGCTTTTGGAATCTGTCGTAATAATTTGGAAGACATGGCAGCTGATCGATTGAAGTGGAGAATGACACTTAGATCGACAGCAGCTGAGAGCGATCAAAAATGGTCAGAGGAACTAGCACGGAGACGGTGCATACGCCATCAGACTGTTTGTCAAGCAAGATCATGATTAGAAGATACAATGACTTCGTACAGATACATGTACTCGATTACGAGTGAAAGGCCTCAACAACTCACTTTATATTTGAATATATATCCATATATATATATATAAGGAACTTACCATTTTTTGTTAATCTGCTCTGATGATGTTGTGATATACAGCGAAACGTTAGCTACAATAAAATGTTCGACTGAAATGCTGTGCCTAAAAGTTATTTGCTGGACTTTGATTTTTATATTCAAATTACGGTTCCCGCCTGGTACCTCAATCATGTTTCTATAGGGATGCAACTTATGAGAAAATGCACGTATATGGACAAATTAAAAATAATGCACGTCGATGGATTATGGAGAGAAAACACACTTTAAGATATTAGAAAAAAATAATGAATGTTTTCCAGTATCAACGTACACATTTTCCTTGAAAAATTAATGCAGCTGAAGATAATTATTTCCAATGCTTATTGATACGTACTTGCTAATTCATGAAGTAAACCCTTCTATCTCTCCCTCTGTAGGGCTGCAACATTTATCATACGTTGCTCGTATTAAAACGATATACATTCGAATAAAAACAGATAAACGAGACAAAAATAAGAAATTTATCTGATATATCAATTCGGTTTGATTTTGTATTTCAAATAAAGATAAACCTGTTGCACGTATTTTATCTATTACATAAAATAACAATATCGTCATCTTATATCACAATAATTCAGCAACGATATGTCCCCAACACTGACACTTGTGTCGGCAACATGTCGTGGCTGAAATATTGCGAGAATATCATATTTCTTCATGTTTTTTAATGAACTAAAAAATGGTCGTGACGAACATCGAATCCCCTCTTCGCGGAATACTGTGTTAACCCTTAATGGTAAATCATTCAATTAAAACATAAAATACATCAGGATCAATATTACTCAACAGATGACAGTTGCAGGGCGGATTCTGCAAATGCAAATGCTGTTGAGTACATACCTTTCCAATAGTATAGGCAAGTAGATATTTACTAATAGTAAAATGCCATGTCAAAAATGTTGATTTAATGTAACATATACAAGTTTTAAAATACTTACTAGCATCAGCAGTTGTAGCAGTTTTGGTCTCACCAACAGGACCAAAGCCAGCCGATGTACTTGCTTGCACACCAACTTCATACAAAGTTGCTTCGTTTAATCCTGTTAATGTTAACTGATTTTGCACGTTAGTTGCAGGTTTGTTTTCCAAGCATATGTTATCTGATGTTCCATAGCAAACTTTATATGCCGTAATATTTCCATTAGCGTTATCTGTAGATAATGAGTTCCACGTCACTTGCAATTCTGTTGAACTTATAGGAGTAAGAGCATTGACCGCAGGGCCAATTTTTGGTTCTAAAAACAATTGAAGAAATAGGATAAAAACAATTAAAGAATCATGATCTCAAGATACAGGAAGAGTAAAAAATAGATGAACAATGAGAATATTATAAATTAACCACGGGTACTGTACGAAATAAGCATAAAAATGCATTACATTCACCACGCATAGACACCACCATTTATTTTCAACTACTGATTCATTGCATTATAATACACATTCCATTTACGCGTCCCTGCATGTCCACTGAGATGCTCCGCTATGCCCCTGGATTTGGTGTATGAAGTTTGAATAATAACAAATAATAATATATAACCCAATGAAAAGACAAACGTTCTCTGACCAAATATTAATTTAATTCGAGCTTTATTATCCTGTTGAAGGCTGCAGTCTGGCAGCCGAAAGCTCGAATTAAATTAAATATTTGTTCAGAGAACGTTTGTCTTTTCATTATGTATAAAACCCATTCCACAAAAATATATTATCTCCACAACATTATTTTGATAGTTGCTGGAATGCAGCTGGTCCTGTTGATTGTTAGGTATAAATCAATGCACATATAAACAAGAGTTCAACGGACCATTATACATTTGCACTATATGCACCTCTAGACATTTGAACTTCAGGCTATACCATTCGACTAGACTTCTCGTTGGGAAACTAATATCACAGGGAGCCCAACTCTGACGCCTGTGGTGTGTTTCTCTGTTTTATTCTATATTACTGTCTGTAACTATTTAATGAAAGTGGAGTCTCATAAGCGAGACCGCGGTGCTTGTGAACTAGGCGCTTATATGAGACCGCGGCTCTCACTAAATTGCAAACGCGGTAATTTGAAACTCGAAACACTGTCACTGAGTGCCACGTGAATACACGTGACGATCACTGAAAGCTGAGACGACATAATACGCGTGACGATCACTGAAAGCTGAGACGACATAATACGCGTGACGATCACTGAAAGCTGGATTCCATGACTTCGGCGTTTAGCGCCGTTGGGGGTCTCACGTGCTCGCTAATTGGAAAAGTCGGACAAACAGAGACAACAACAAAGATGGTGGCAACCAAAAGATGCGCTTGGGGAACGTGCGCTAACGACTCACGGCTTCCCAACTCATGAAGAGAAACGCTAATGGTGACGAAGTTTACTTTCTTCATTTTCCTGGTGGATACGCGCTTGTCACCGAGGAGATGGGTTCGTCTGCACCAAGCATAGCTACATATGTAGCCTTCACTTCGTCGGCGAAAATGGTCCTACTATAGATTATCCCGACCCTATTTCGGCGGTTATAAGTGCAGAAAAAGTAAGTTGCTTTAACAGTTATTACTTTATATATTATTTGCAAAGATCGTATCAAACGTAAACGGGAATTATGTAAATATATTCACAGCTGTCTATGACGTGCACGGCGCCATATTGTTTATATATTTGCTTCTGTATCTTTATTATATATTATTTATTATCATTTTAGATGGAGAAACTGAAGAAAAAAGAGGACATATATCCCAAACAAGAAGCGACCTCGTGTTATGAAGACCGACTCAGCTGACGACTCAGCTGAAGCACTTTTAGCTTTAGGCGATATGCCAAGAATGTCAACAGATAGCCTGCCAAAAGAACAGAATGAAGAAAGCACTATAAATGTTTGTCCTGAATTTGACTACGAGAACAGTGTTCCCCACTCATCATCAGCGAGAAAAGATGCTGTTGTCCAAACTTGCATAACAATGGAGGATTTACAAACATATTCTACAGAGGACCTAATGGACTCAAAAAAATTGAGAAAATGTTTGTTTTTGATGAAAGTGGCAACAAATACTTTGCATTATACAGGTATTATTACTTTCAAATTGAAGTTTTTTTAATAGTTTTGGTCGTTCATCGAGCGAAATTTTCATATTTATAATAATAACTTATAATTTTGTTAGGTTTATCAAGAGAATGCATTCAAATGCTGTTTGACCATGTGAAAGAGAAAGCTTCAAATTAACATGTTAATACAAGTACACTGTATTAAATACACACTATGATTATTATAAGAAAAAAACATTATTCTTTTAGATTCAATGTATGCTGTCTAAGCTTTCAATCTATGAACAGTTGTTGTTTACCTCGGTTAAAATTAAAAGAAACCCAAGTCTCTTCATGCTATGTGATTTTTTTGGTATAGCACCTGCTACTGGAAGTAGTCTGTTTGTCACATGGGTGTTGTTCTTAGCAAAAGAGCTAAAGGTATTCCTTCCCTTTTCCACTTTAAAAGATATGCAAGGAATCCCTCGACCTAATGTCTATGAAAGCAATCATTCTCTTCGTGCAGTTATCGATTGCACTGAATTTTATATACAGAAGCCATCCCCACCATCAAGCGAACGACGTACACATAGCAGCTATAAGGCCAGGAACACATTTAAACTTTTTATATCTATTTCTCCGGTTCTGCATATCAATTATATTTCAAGGCTGTATAGTGGCTGTGTAAATGACAAAGAAATTACAAGAAAGTGTGGATTTATTGAGATGCTAGAGCCAGGAGATCAGGTAATGGCAGATAAAGGATTTAATATGCAGGATTTACTTGCTCAACAGCATGTACGCTTGATTGCACCCCCTCTTATGTACAAAGGAAACATCAGTGTTCATTCAACAACTAAGACAGGGCGAGTGGCAAATAAACGCATTCATGTTGAAAGGATAATTAGAAGTTTGAAGTCATTTGGAATCTTACGTGGTGTTATTCCTTTAACAATGAAAGGTTATGTTGATTCTTTGATCACCGTGTGTGTAGCATTTGTAAATTTGCAACAAAAAATTATTTCAGATGAAATAATATATTCTACATCTATTCTACCCCTGCAAATAAGCGTGTGCACTCGTAAGCAAAAATTTAAGATTTTTCGATTATTTTCAGAGTAAAAATGGTGTTTAGAGCTTAGAGGCACATGTGCTTATAAGAATTTGCATATAGGACCCCCAAAAATAGGCCAAAAAGTCATGTGTCTTATGAAGGAATATCTTGGGAGAATAAACCAAACAGAATGAATATTGCATTTCATTACCTTTATACAAACGTTTTTTCAGACAATTAATGTTCAATGGTTTACTGTAAGAAGTATGTCAGTGTATACATATTTTTCCGTTGCCCTTCATCTCACGATATGTGATCTCGGTCTTTTTTTGACAAGTTTTCTGGATACTCTTATAGTTCTTGTGAGCGGCGATTAGAAATCCAATTCAATTTAAGTTTAAATTTAAATAAGACTAGTATACTAAGTATAGATAAACTGTAAACAACAAAGCATGGCGTCGAGTATACTAAATCGCCTCTCTGTGCTTTTAATTGTCTATCTGATCTTTTTAATGCTTAATGAGTCTCCTAAACAATCTGAAATGATGTCTAAAGATGCTTCTTCTGTAATGATGGCAATGGGGTTGGATCTTAAGCATTATCCTTGCAGAAATTCGCCTGGTATGCGGAGGGAATTGAGAGACTCTCTCCCGACTGCACAAAAGTTAAAGGCTGGATTACAGCTGCTGAATATCGCTATGACAGCTTCGTGTTTGGTAATTTTAGCAGGAGCCAGGACCAGTCAGTTATCCTGAAGGAGTCACGAAAGATTGCATTTTAACGGGAATTTGTCCGATCTGTCGAGAGCAACTAGATTTCAATATGGCGATAACCTCTTGTTGTTCCTGTGAAATTTGTTGGTGAAGATGGTGGATTTATCTGTTCAGACTGTATGGAATTCTACGATATCACATCTTCTAATGAGTCTAGTTTGGATGATTCATTGAGCGAGGAACCTTTGGCGTCCATAAATATTTCAAATACGTCTGAGCCTGAAGGCGAAGAGAGTCAACCATCTTGCAGTTTACCCGATGAATTTCTCCTGAACCTAGATGATAAAGGTATTCGCTTTGGCCATTGGAACATTAACTGTTTATCAGATAGTAAATTTGAACAGCTAACGCCTAAAACTACTTCTTAGTGGTTTTGAGAAGAGACAAGTCGATATTTTATTTATTACGGAGACTTTTCTTAAGCCATGCGTACCGGATTGTTTATCTATAATGTCCCTGGCTATCGACTCTTTAGAAAAGATAGGATTTCTAAGGGAGGTGGTGGTGTGTTGGTGTTTGTAAGTGAAGATCTTATACCAGCTGTTGTGGTCTAGTGGTTACCACACATGTTTATGAGCTGGGAGATACAGGTTCAAATCCTAGGTCGGACCTCCACTCGGGGTCTTAACAATAATTGAGGAGAAAGTGCTGCCTTTGCAATAATATCAGCAAATGGTAAGACTTTCGGGTCTTCTCGGATAACGACCTTAAATCGTAGGCCCTCGGAACCCCTATCAATTGGGCTTCTAGCCTGTTGGGTTATTCCGTTCACCAAAGAGTGATACATCTAATAAACTAAACTTAACTAAATTAAAGTTAAACACCGAACTGATCTAGAGGACGGCGAAACTGAAGTGCTTTGGATGGATGTGTGTCCTTCTAAGTCGAAGAGACCCATTCTGTTTGGGGGTGTTTATCGACCGCCGGCAAACACCAAAGGAGATTTGTGTTTGGAACAAAACATAGAAAGAGCTTACTTGAAAGGCATTGAAACCGTTATGGTTGGTGACTTCAATATTAATTATTTGCATAATGATAATTATGCAAAGCATTGTTTAATTAAGGGTTTAAAATCGATTAAATTGAAACAACTTGTGACTGCCATCACACGTCCAATTAGTGGCACATGCCTAGATTTATTATTCACATGCCATCCAGAAAGAATAGTTAACGTTGACACGAGGAATATAGGTCTATCAGACCATTTACCTGTTTTTGCTACTCGATTGTACAAGAAATGCCGTTCTACAATCACTCCATCATCACATAATCTAATTCAATATCGAGACATGAAACACTTTGACAGAGAGGCTTTTGTCATAATGGTTGAACAACTACTGTACCATGGGATATACCTTTGACAATATGGACGATATTTTAGACACGTGGCAGAAGCTGTTTTTGTCTGCAGTTAATGAGCAAGCACCCATGAAATCCAAACGTGTACGTAGAAAAAGGCAACCAGGTTGGATGTCACCTGAGGTCTTGTGCCTCTTAAAAGAGCGTTATAGTTTATTAAAGCAAGCACGCAGGACTAACAATAAGTCTGACTGGTGTCAATATAAACTAGCCAGAAACATCTCGACGAGTAAGATTCGTGAGGCGAAAAGAAAATTTCATCAGTCAGCTTTAAAAGAAAATCGAAATAATCCCAGGCGTTTGTGGAAACACATCAAATAATTAACTGGTCAAAGTGCTGAAGCAGGTGTGGTGAATTTAATCAAGGTTGGTGATAAGTGTATAATTACCTGTCTAGACAAGATTGTTGAAGCATTTAATATTCATTTTACAAACATTGCCAAAAAATTCTGGATCACTGGAGATTATACCAACATAAGGCAACACAAATTACGATCTTTTGTCCAATCAAAAAAGATTAATATGGAATCTTTTTCCATCCCGCTGGCTGTGAAAGATGTAGCAGAAATTTTACTAGCCATCCCTACCAATAAAGCTACTGGCGCTGATAACATCTCGGCTAAGATGCTAAAATTGGCTGGTACAGCAGTAGTTCGTCCATTATGCCGTTTAATAAACTGCTCTATAACTATGAAATCGGTTCCAAGTGTTTGGAAGACTGCTCTGGTTCTTCCATTGTACAAGGGAGATGAGACTTCAGAGATGGACAACTATAGACCCATTTCTATTCTGCCAGTGCTGTCTAAAGTCATTGAAAAGCATGTACATGCATCTTTGTACAACTATTTGTCTACTAACAACCTGCTTTATAAGCACCAATCGGGTTTCAGACAGCATCATTCCACTGAAACAGCTCTCATTAAATTGGTGGACCAACTGCTATTTAACGCTGACAAAAACATGATTACCTCTGCAGTCTTTATGACTATCGGAAAGCTTTTGACACAGTCAGCCATAGTGTTTTACTAAGTAAACTGGAAGCTTAATATGATTTTAGTGCTGAATCCCTGTCCTGATTTACCTCCTATCTTGAAGGAAGAAAACAACATATTTGTATGAAAGGTTATTCCTCTCCTATGCTACCTTTAGTCGCCGGGGTTCCGCAAGGGTCTGTGCTTGGACCGCTGTTATTTCTGGTGTTCATTAATGACCTGCCTTTCGAAACCGGAGATGCAAGTACTGACATTTACGCTGATGATACCACCATCACTGCTGCTGCTGCACACTGGACTAAAACGTCAGAGTTGAGTTCTATTATGAACTTGGCAATGGAAGGAATTACCGACTGGACTACGGAGAACAGACTGTCTATTAATCATTCTAAGACAAAATCTGTGATGTTTGGTAGTAAGAGATTACGATCAAAGATGACACCGGACAACTAGGATATCAATTATCAACATCACTTTACCTGGGTCAGGCACTTATGTTTTACCCAGGTTAAGTCACAAAAGTTACTTGGAGACACCCTTGATGATGATTTGACCTTTGATGAACATGTTGAAAGCTTGGGGAAGAAGCTCTCGAAGCGGATAGGGCTTTTAAAAAGAATCAAGAACTTCCTTCCACACGAAGAAAGAATAAATTTTTACAATGCAATTGTTAAATCAGTTTTAATGTATGGAAAAAAGTAGAGTGCTGCGTAGACAGTGTTTTGAATATATAGCAAAGTGAAAAGGTGGTAAACTGCCAAGAATTTAGTGACGAGATACTGACGTTTCGAGCGGAGCCATTCATCAGAATAAGAGTTACTCTGATGAAGGGCTCCGCTCGAAACGTCAGTATCTCGTCACTAAATTCTTGGCAGTTTACCACCTTTTCACTTTGCTTAATGCATGGAAGCTCTATATGGTCCTCATGTAGTAAATCTAATTTAGATTTTATTTTTAAATTTCAAAAATGTGCAGCAAGATTGATTTTGAATGCGGACAATCGTGCACGTTCCGTTCCTCTATTTAATAAACTAAAATGGCTGCCATTCTATGAGGAGATTAAGATCAATAGATATTGCATTTTATTCAAGAGAGTGCATGGTGACTTGCCTGAATATATGAATGATATATTATAATCAGAAACTGTGATATCCATAAACGCTCTACTCGACATAGCGAACTTAATTTTGTATGTCCTCGTTACAGTCTTGAAACCGAAGCTGGCAGAACTTTAAATTGCTGTACATAGTGTTAAGGAATGGAACTCCCAGCCAGTAGAAATTAGGAATTCATCATCTGTTAAATTTTTTAAATCGTCTCTTTTTAAAATAGGCTTGGAGAATCAGTCTCAGCTTAATCATTTATAATCTTTTACTTATGATTACATAATATTTTTGTAATTTCTGTGTTTTTGTAATTTTGTAATTTTATCTGTTTAATTATTTATAATAGTCATTGAATATTTTGTAATTATCCAATGTTTTTGAGGGCCACGAGTTTATCAGTTTTTGTAACTGTTTAGTGTTACCCTCGGTAAATAAAGTCTATTATTATTATTATTATTAAGATAATTTCTTCGAGCTCTGTACTCAAAGGCTTTGGTCCAGCACCATCCAATCTTTTTCTTTTCTTTCCATTGTTAACCTTGGCTAGAGCTGTTATCTCAATCTTACTTTTCTTCCATTCTCGAACCCAATCAAATTTACGCGCAGCTGCACGGTTACTGCTATCTTGTGCATAAGCGACAACATCAAGTTTGAATGCAGCAATGTAAGAGCGCACACGTTTTCCTTCATGAGACATTTCATCGTTTGATCCAATACTAACATTCGCCAGATCAGACTGAATCAACTCAAGAGAGTCAGAAGCGACGGAAGCAATTCCTTTTATGCTTTAGAACAATGAGCGATAACTCACAAAAATGGCAACATGGCACAATCGACGTCGGAATTCTGTTTAACAATGAGCGATAACTCACAAAAATGGTAACACGGCACATGTTAATTGATGTCGGAATTCTTTTCAACAATGAGATAACTCACAAAAATGGTAACACGGCACATGTCAATTGATGTCGGAATTATTTTCAACAATGAGCGATAACTCACAAAAATGGCAACATGACACAATCGACGTCGGAATTCTTTTTAATGAGCGATGACTAACAAAAATGGTAATTACATTTACACGACACAATCGATAGAGAATAGATTATCTTGAAGAATTATCTTGCCTCTTGATCGGAAAACATGGCACGTTCGGTCGCTGCAAAGTTTGAAATGTTTTACAGCGTAGATTTTAAAACAGTTATCCGTGGCCATCATATTTACAAATCCGTTTGGAAACCATGCGATGGAGAAATGTTAAGCTGCGTTGAAGATAAACGTGGTGAGGCAATGGAGTACGACAAAAATGCAATTGGCGTGTACCGAACTCCATCAGAAAGCGAACAGAAGATGTTAGTGGGCCACGTTCCCATCGAAGGCAATTATGATTCGATCAAGTTGGTAGCCAAAGTTTCTGGAAAGAGAAAACGAGAAGTCGGTCTGGTTGTTCCAGCAAATTTCACAGCAACGACGAAGGAGTACAGATTGGCGAAAATACTGGACGAGCATCTTCAGGCTCGCAAAGAAAAATACACACTTTGAGATCGTACACGTAGAAAAATCGTTTAAAAAATTTCCAGTGATGTATTAAAGATATGTCAGCGTATCGGTTTGTGTTTTTTTGCTGATTCATCTTTTTCGAAGGCTTAATCGAGAGTGGCGCTTATTAAATTATCCTGTTTCTGGATGCGGCGCTTAATCGACAGCGGCGCTAAATCGAACATTTACGGATATAGAATAAAACAGAGAAACAGACCACAGCCACAGGCGTCAGAGTTGGACTCCCTGTGCTAATATTTGCGCCTTTGTGTATTTCATTATCTTTTACTTTCACATTTTATTTCATTAAAGTACCCCCGTGATCAAACTTTTGGTATCCCAAATTTTTATATATTTGTGAAGAGCATGGTGTTCTTACTTAACTTGCCAAATTTCAAGCAATTGCCAGCATGGGAAGTCGCCTTTTCAGACTGTTTTTATACGCGATTATACGGCTGCCATTACTCGAACATGTTCCGGACGCTTGTTTCGATTAGTGGAAGTGACTTCAAAGACTCAACACGTGGCTAGTTGTGTGTGAATATAAAGCAACTTGGGAAAAACTTTGTATTGTATTTGTAACGTGTCGTATAATTTCCATAAACTTTGTCACGTGTTAATTAAGTCTCTGACGTCACAATCACATACTCCGCTGTGGAATCGCGGGCTCGTCTGGAACAAGTTTTGAGCAATGGCGGATAAAATTGGGGCGACTTTGGAGGTTAAATGTTTTGTGATAGAATATTTGTTGTTCATTTTTTGGCAAATGCGAACATTTATTATCTAAAATGATGTTCTGTAACAAAAAATGCGTTCCCTAACCATGTCCGTGAGACGGTTACTAGGTGTTCTCCCAGCTCACAAACTGTCAATAAAAATCCTTGCTAGAATTCTCCCTGCGACTATTCAGGGACATGAGGTTAGATAGACATGGCATCTTCATATCAGATCCTATCCCAGATCGTGTAGCCAAAGACCTTCGACCGTTGGTTCATCATGCTACGTATCGAGGAACACTTGTCATTTTCGTGTATCCTTTGCGCTCCGCCTTTGGGCAGGGTTTCGTGCTTCAAATCCCTTTCTACAGAAGAGCTAGAGGATGGCGTTGGAGAGGTTGATTATCAGCTACATAATAAGTTAACTGGTTTATGTGACAGGCCTATAAGGCTTGTGCAGTTACGCTACCTCTAATTTTACTGTATCGTCGTAAAGGAATTAATTGCTTTGACATTTAGTCCTCATCTTCGCTTATTTGCAAATATTTCTCCGCGCGGCTACTACACCCTCCGAAAATAGAATATGATCAAGTCCAGGGCTTACGAGTATGCCTAATTACCGCTCGGTTGTGTGGTTTCCATTAGAATGTGACATATTGGTCAGTAAGTTAGCTGAAGACAATTGCACGAAGGTTAAATGAAATTATGCAATAAATAAAATTAATCTCAGGCAAATTGTGGTCGGGTGTTGCTTACGGGATTTGGGATCTAGGGTTTCCACAGGGCACTTTCGTCAATCCTGTATCAGCGAAAACGACGACATCTCGTCAATTGCCAGCCTTCATGTATCCTCGATGGCCTTTGAAATCAGTTGCTCACCTGACGGACAGCCGTGCACATCTTTCCCACCCAGTTCGTTGCCACGTCCCTCACGTGGTATTGCCCCTTAGCTTCTTGCGGGCCCGATTATTGTGTCGCGGCATGGTTGGGTGTTGTCGCCGCAAATGTTCATGCCTCCCCTCCTGCCGATGGTCGTCCTGGTGCTATTGCTGCCACTAGTTGGGCCTCAACTCCTCCAGTAGATCATCCTGGTTTTATCACTTCCGCTGGTAATGCCTCCGCTTCTCCAACACATCGTACTTATGTTATTGCTGCCGACTTTTAATTTACACCATAAAGTTCCTCCTGACGCGGTCCTCGTGTGGTTCGTACTGGCCCTTAACTCCGCCAGAATGTCGTCCTATGTGTTGTTACTGACGCTAGTGATGCTCCCACTCATCTAGACGGCCGTCCTTGTGTCCTTACAGTCTGCCGCTGTTAATGTCTCCATTCCTCTACAAAGTTGCACTGATGTTATTACTGCCATTGGTGAAGCTTTCTCTCATCTAGACGGCCATCCTAGTGGCCTTAGCGCCGCTGTTAATACCTTCGATCCTCCACAAGGTCTTACGGGTTTTATTACCTCCGCTAGTGATGCTTCAGCTCATCTAGATGGCGTCCTAGTGTCTTTACTAGTGAGCTTAAGATCGACGACGGAAGAGATGGCGATGGTCGACGACGGGTCACCGGAAGTCGATGTCCCGTTGTCTCACGTCAACTACGGCAAAAATTGTGCTCTCCCGTTGTGCGGAATACGTCTGCTTTCTTCTTTACAAATACAACAGTAATAGACCTTTTAGGACTGCGAACATGCTTGAGGGTATTAACTTCACAAGAAACAACAGAAAGTTTTGTTATGTCCGTCGATGATGCAGATGCAGACGATGAAGCTTATGTTTGTGGGAGAAGTATTTCATTATTTGTCAACCTTCTCTGGCTACCCTGAACAAACGCAACAAACTCGTGTCATCATGTAGACATGCCAATAAATTTCTATTTAGGATCCTTTGTAATATAATTTTATAATTTAATGTGGTTTTGAATCTATCCTATATGATAAGCATTTCGGACCTGTTTTCGTTCATCTTTTTTTGACAACCACTTATCTATTATACTCAAATCTCAAGTGGATAGATTCATGTATATAGTATTACAGCATTACCTTACACACAAACGGTTAACATTTTGAAAATCCAAACTAACAAATGAACATTCAGAACTTTATTAACGCACTTCCTAATTTAGATAGATATATAAGACTCCGTGTAATTACATCTTAGTCATTAGAAAAGTTTATCTGAAGAGTACCACACCATCTGAAGATTAATAACCGAGGTAATTATTAACAGAGACAGTTGGGGGCACTCGTATTATACCGACAGAGGTGAAATACTTGGACCGATGGAAGACGAACCAATACGGAGCATTTGCCAAGAATGTTTTCGTTAATCAAGAATGAAAGTTAGAGGATCGAAGACGATCAGATACCGTCCTAGTTCTAACCATAAACGATGCCGACTGGGGATCAGCGGATGTTATTGTATGACTCCGTTGGCACCCAAAGGGAAACCAAAGTTTTTGGGTTCAGGGGGAAGTATGGTTGCAAAGCTGAAACTTAAAGGAATTTAACTTAAAGAAGTTCAATTTGCGGACACGTGTTTTGCTGTACTACAGCTGATCGGCGCAGTTTTTGGAACAATCTAAATGTGAGAGATACAACTGCAATTGTCGATGACAACTGCATGTGGGACAACACTGGCGCATCCAGAGATCATGAAGTGATATGCAGGAGCCAGAGTGCTCAAACTACCACAAGGGTAGTGATATATATATATTTATATATTAATACAAGATGTGAAAACTATTATTTAAATATATTTACAGTGTTAATAATAAACCAATCAAAACAGAGTTAAAACAAAGAAAGCGGAACGGAACTGACGTTTCCGTTGAGGCAGGGTTTAAATTTAGAAATAAGTAAACTTTCTATGATTAGTAATTCAAACGTTGAATTACACGAAGAAAGAACAGAAAAGTCATCAAAAGAAATGGGCTGGCAAGTTTCAAATGACATCGTATGTTAATCTGTTTCCGACAAAGAGAACTCTGAAAAGATTGAAAACCATCAGAAGATTCAAGAAAAGAAGCTTCTCCATTTATGTGCTGATTCTCCTTCTGTTAGCGTAAATCCCGACGACGTTATATTCAACTTCTCAAGCAGGACCTTAAACACTGAGGAAAAGAACTTGTTGGCCCGTGGACTAAACTTCTCTCTTCCCTCTACAACACTTAATTACTGTGACTTTTTGGTTCCTTTTGAGTTGTTACATCGACAGTTAAAGTGTGAAACGATATCCACTAACTCGAGCGTGAACGAAGAGTTTTTTAAAACACGATTAAAAGACATTGCGCTATCTGGATACAAGAATTTCTCACCAACCAACTTTTTGTTGACACAAGACGACTACAAAATCGTATTGATTACGTATTGATTAAACCGGATAAAGGCAATGGTGTCGTTATTCTCGACAAGACCGATTATGTTGGTAAGATGGATGACATTTTACGATACACCACCAAGTTCAAGCTTCTATAATGCTGATCCTGTCAAACTTACCATCAGTCGTGAGAACAAGCTCCGTACCTTTCTCCGCAGTTTGAAAAAAGATAAGATTATTTCTGATGAACTATATCAAAAACTTGCCGCTACAGGATCCCGACCTGGTATATTATACGGACTTCCTAAGGTACATAAAGCCAATGTTCCACTTAGACCGATTCTTTCTGCCGTAGACACTCATTCGTATAATCTGGCTAAGTATCTTGTTTCTCTTTTACGCGATATTTCTATCAGTCCGTTTACTGTTTCTGACACCTTTTCGTTTGTTGAAGAGTTACGTGCTCTTGATCTCGACACCAATAATATTTTCATGGCAAGTTTTGACATCTCTTCACTTTTCACCAATGTCCCACTCGATGAAACTATAGATATTATTATTTATAAGCTTTTTCGTAATTCAACTCATTTTCTTTGTTTCTCACAAGGGTTGTTTTGACCCCAACATGGGGTCAAAATGACACTTTAGTGGACTCCATGAACTCTTTCTAGGAGTTATCGGACTCCTGGAGGAGTCGATGGACTCTTTGTTAGAGTCATAGCACTCTTTGTTGGAGTCATATATAGTATACCGATGGCTTTTCCACTTCCGTATATCGTAAACCTACATTTACGGGACTTTTCACTAATTTTGACAGTTTTATTCCTTTATCTTTTAAACGTGGGCTAATCTACACGTTGCTTGATCGTTATTTTAATATTTGCACATCCTACCATATTTTTCATTCGGAAGTCATTAAGCTTAAAGGTTTCCTTGTTAACAAAGGTTTCCTTGTTAACAATGGTTACCCCGCTGTTTTCTTCGACCGTTGTCTTAGGGTTTTTCTTGATAAGGTTTTTTCTCCATCTGTCAGTAATATTACTGTCCCTAAGCGTGTTATATATTTTTGCCTTCCATTTACCGGTACTCATTCACTGGAAATTCGTACCAAACTCATCAAACTTCCCATAAATTTTCCCATAAATTGATCTTCGTGTCAACTTTAAACCTAACTTACGCTTGTCAAGTTTCTTTCCGTTTAAAGATCGGACTCCCAAGTTACTGAGATCGCATGTTGTCTATCAATATAAGTGTCAATGCTGCGGAGCATTGTATTTTGGGCAAACGCGCCGTCATTTACACACGCGCATTTCAGGAACACATGGGAGTCTCGGCTTTAACGGGCAAGAAACTGTCTCAGCCTTCACTTTCAAACATACGATGTCATTCTAACGAAACTTGCCACCCCATTTCTTTTGATGACTTTTCTGTTCTTTCTTCGTATAATTTAACGTTTGAATTACTAATCATAGAAAGTTTACTTATTTCTAAATTTAAACCCTGCCTCAACGGAAACGTCAGTTCCGTTCCGCTTTCTTTGTTTTAACTCTGTTTTGATTGGCTTATTATTAACACTGTAAATAATTTAAATAATAGTTTTCACATCTTATATACATATATATACATATATACATATATACATATATATACATATATACATATATATATACATATATATATATATACATATATATATATATATATATGTATATATATATATGTATATATATATATATACATAAATATACATATATACATATACATATATATATATATACATATACATATATACATATACATATATACATATACATATAACACACATATATATATATATATATATATATATATATATACATATATATATATCGACAAGAGGCTCTTCGCCAACTCAGTGACACCATCTTTTATACTAAGTTGAATTCCGATCCCACTAAATCTCACCAAAAATCCGTCAAAACAACCATCAAGAATTTCATCCAAGCCGGCAAATTGCCTGCCTCTGCATCTAACCTTATATTAACAACCCCCAGAACGCCTGTCATATATTTCCTACCTAAAATTCATAAACCTAACAATCCTGGCAGGCCGATTGTTTCCGCTTGTAGTTGCCCCACCGAGCTCATTTCCAGTTTTATAGACGTTATGTATCCTTTGGTTAAGAAGTTGCCATCTTATATCAAAGATACTAAACATGCCTTGCAAATTTTCGACCAGTTACGTTTCAGTAGTTCCGATAAATTTATTTTTAACCATGGACGTCAAGTCCTTATACACCGTCATTCCCCATTGTGATGCCCTTGAAGCTCTGAAGTTTTTCTTTGATAAGCGCACTCATTTAGAACCCTCCACAACCACGTTACTCCGCTTAGCAGAACTAGTGCTTACCCTTAACAATTTTTCGTTTGATGGTGAACATTATCAACAAATAAGTGGTGTTGCGATGGGCACCAAAATGGGTCCAAGCTATGCTAACTTATTTGTTGGTTATGTTGAAAAACAGATCTTTGAACAATACACGGGTCCCTTGCCTGATTTTTTCGGCAGATTTATCGATGACTGTTTAGGAACAGCGTCATGCTCATGTTTCCTTTAAGAGCAGTTATATATATATATATCTTCTATTTTTCTTCTAATTTATGCCAGTTTTAGTATCAACTGAATACTTATATTACTCCAGGATAGAATGTTTGGTGCACAAAAAGAAACATGGTTAAATATACAAGTTGCCATCCTTTTCAGTATTGTTAATTGAAAATTGTTTTAACTGTTAAATAATACTTGCAAAAAATAATTAATTTAAATATATTTTGTGCATGTATTAATAAACTTTTTTCTTGAAATTGTATTAATTATTTTCATAAAAGATTTATATTCTACATGAATATATTTAAACAACAGTGACTGATTATTTAATTAAATTTATCAAAATTATATGGACTATGGAGGTAGGTAGTGTGTAATCAAAGTATCAAGATGAGAAAGGTAGTGAACCACCAAAATATAGGAATGAAACACTGACATTTTTAAAGAAGCTACGGCCTTCTTCATTGGAGTAAAATATATTTCATATTTGAAAACATCATCGTTTGCTTCTACTTTGGTAGTTCACTACATTTCTTTTTTTAAATATGCCAGATTATGTATTATTAAACCATTCATTCATTTAAGCTAGTACATTTGCTTTTTATAAATATATTAATTAACCATTAGTACTTTCAAAATATGTGTATTCAAATCATTGATTACAAAATTATACACTACAACTGCTGCAAATTTGGATTGTACTAAGAATTTATATTGATATAATTTTTTTGATTAAAAACACAAGTTATGTAAATAATGTACTGAACAAAACATGTGGTGATCATTGATCACCACTATACATCATCTCCGGAATGTTATCACCATCAATATGTTATATTTATTTTTTCTATACCAAAATAAATTACCCAACGGTAATACAAGGGTCTACTGCTTACCTTCAAAATTATTCAAACGTTTCAAGTTCGAGAATCGTTCGAACAGCAAGGTCCGGCAGGAATAGGATTTGATCGATTTTTTATACGAAGTTTGACCTGGATTAACCCATAGGAAACAATTGATCACAGTTATTTTCAATGAAAGCAAAGCTTAATAAATCCTTGTGTTATAAAATAAGTTAACGTCGACCATCGAGAAATTATTTGAAAATTTAAAACTTTGACGTAATTAAACGTTATTTTTCCAAGGAATGATAATTCAGGTTTGTTATTACTAAATTAAATCGCCTGTATCTTATCTTTAAAAAAAGTGCTCTGTTATATGATCTCTAACACCGAATCCATTTTCAGATCCATGATATTGTTCTTGCATATCATATGGCTCACCATCCACATTGGTTCCTTTATCTATATCAGGCTCTCGCAACTTGATGGCAATATTGTGCAAAATACAACAGGTAGTAATAACTGTGCATGCTCTGTGGGGAGACATGCGGATCTCTGAATGTAATACATAAAACCTTTTCTTCAGAACACCAAATGTGCGCTCAATAAGGCAACGAGTGACCTTGTGGGCCCTGTTAAATTTCTCCTGCTTCCTTGTCTGAGGATTCAAATAAGGAGTCATCAAAAAGGGTGAACAGGCATATCCACTATCTCCAAGTAGCACACCACCATCCAATCCTGCTCCTTGAAGTTGATGTGCAACAGACGATGTACGGAAAATATGGCTATCATGGGTTGAACCTGGCCATCGAACAACAATATTCGTAAACAATCCTGAAATATATTTTTTAAATGCTTGAATTATATATTTATAGTCAACCCTTTTTTTCATGTTACCATGGTATACATGGGGGGATACTTTAGTTTTAATATGTTTGATATAATGCATTTAAGGTTACAGAACACCCTTGGGAAGCCCATTCACGAAATGTGTTACCGCCCGCGCAATTTGTCTCCGATTTGTCTCAAATTTGCACCAAATATAGTTAAGTATGCGAAGAACACTCTCATATTGTGAAAAAAATAAAAAATACAATATTTTTCCAGATATATTCATCAATTTAAAATCATATGACCTTCGCGCGGCGAAGGTTTTACCAAAAAGCTCTCAATTTACCATATTTACACTTCTCAATGTTTGTTCTAAAAAAGTGTGTCAGTTTTTTTTTGAGGGCTTTAGAAACTAGGATATTTTATTTCTCGACCTATGTTGTGGAAGAAGCAATTGACGAATGAAGGCCCGTAACTCACTTAATTTTTATATAAAAAAAAACGCCAACACTTTTGTAGCCCAGATGTTCGCTGACATCCTGTGCAAGTTTGGTGGGAATCGGTTAAAACGCAGGAACAGGTTACACCTTTTAGTGCCCCTATGTGACTCAGAATTGATGTGGTAATAAATAAGCCGTGAAAGTTTGGCGCGGTTTTAACAGCTATTGCAAATTCTCCGCCACCTCTAATAATTGAATTACTTTCCACCAATAAGAACAACAGCGATATTAATTGTTTGTTTTGTGGTGAGTTGCAATTGCAAAACAAAGATTATACGTCTAGTACACTGAAATAGCTCTTGTCTACAAAGTTCGAAGATGCCTGCAAAAAAAAGGGCGCAAAAAGTACTCGGACGGCTAAAAAAGAGCGCAATGCCAGTGAGTCAGATTCTACACCTGATGGCCCCTGCACCACAGCAAATTTCATTTCTATGTTTTTGGTATGTTTACTTCAAGTGTAAACGCTAGAAGAAATATCCATCATGCTAAGACATTTTTCTGCTGCGGCTTTGCCTTTTCCTATTGCTCTGAAAGCAACAACAGAGGATGTAATCACGTCATATTTCTGGCCTGTTCTTTTCGAAATCGGTTCAGGAAAACATGTTTGGTGCGAAATACATGTCTTACTTTAGCAAGAGAAAATCCATTTCGCTCCTAAACCTTGTCTCGAATTCATTTTTTCAAGTATTGTTAGTGGAAGCTCGCACTCCTTACACACTGCAGAGTTGTCTAGCATTAATTCCAAACATTCTGGACAAACAATATAATGGCCAACGGGTGGTTGGTAACAAGCAGAACTGTCATCCTCATTTTCACTTGAGTTAAAATCCGAATCAAAATCATCTGATTCTGATTGTGATTCTGACCCCAGTAATGCCGCTTTTCGCTTCTGGAAACTTGTCTTCAGTTTCTGCTCGCTTCTAGAAGACCATTCTCATGTCTGGCCATTGTGTGTCTTGGTCAAAGTATGAACCCTTGTCGCTGGCAGATAAATGTTCCTTTTTTTCATCCAAAAAGACGTCTTTGTCAGCTTTCTTGCGTTTGACCCGTTTTTTACGACTACCACAGAATGGATTTTTATTCCGTTTACTGTCAGACATACAGCCAGAGAGACGAGTTGAAGTTGTGTTTGTTTTTCCAATTTCTTTCGATGTAATTTGATACAAATTAGCTGTCATTCATCCTGTTAATTAATAGTTAACTTTCCCGCCACGGATAATAACCGTAAACCGTTTTAACACGATAACTCGCTCAATTTTCAATATTTTCAATTCAAATTTTTGCAGCTGATAGATCTAATGGTAACCTTTACAAACATATCAAAACACCATTTTCAAAATAAATTACCATTCTAGGGTAATCTGTAACCTTAATACAGTTAGTATAATATATGTTGTTGAATCTATAATAACTGTGAACTAATAAATGTAATATAATACATTTGGCTTGGTGTGTGTTACATATATAATAGATTATGATTTCAAATTCTGATTTGGTTCAATATAAGTTTACAAACCAAACTAATAATAAAAATATAATGATATGGGTGGGATGGGAGCTGGGTGTTTGATACCTAATTTAGTCTAAACCCTCTTGAGGAATAATTATTCCTTGATAACTATTAATTACAGGGGTCTGGGCACAATAGAATCAGATGTAAACAATGAAAGGTTAAATGTTATGGTAACGTTTTCAATTCAGTTTCTTACCTTCGTGATTGCATATTGCCTGTACGTTTATGGAATGAAAACCTTTTCGGTTGACAAAATCTGGTTCGTTTTCCGAAGGACCTTCGATCCTTACGTGGGTGCCACCAACGCAACCAATAGCACACGGAAAGCCACCAATACGAAACAAGCCTTGCTTAATTTCTGTTTTTTCTGCTTTTGTTTGCGGAAAATGGACAAATTCATCTAGCTTGCCTGTCAACGCCTTGGTAACACGACAGACTACTCTGCTAACAGTCGACTTATCGAAAGACAGAAATGTGTCGCCGATAACTTGCAAAAAGCTACCAGAAGCCAAGAATCGTAAAGTGATTAAAACTTGAAGTGTTGCTGACAGAGCGTGGCTTCGTCCTGTTTCAGGTATACTATTTCATCCTCTACGAGTGAAACAATGTAATTTATCCCGACTCTACCAAAGCGATATCTTGCTCTCAGCTCATTTTCATTGTACGCATCTATGGGATTTATCTCTCGGCGATAAATCCTTGCCCATCTAGGTCGATGCGGCCATGTGTTTTTTTTAAAATTTAATTTATCTAGTGGATAAAAAGTTATACGACCTATCTAGCATGGATAACTTTATCCACCGGATAGGGAGTGGATAACGTTATCAAAGCTTTGAACAACCGGATTTATCCAGTGGATAAAAGTTATCCACTGGATAGCGATTTATCCACCGGATAGCGACTTATCCACCGGATAGCGACTTATCCAGGCTTTGAACAACCGACCCCTGGTGATACTATTTTACGCGTGTCGAGACCATTGTGTCTCTGTTGTACGCTTCTCAGCCGTGCTTCTTTTATTGTAATTTTTTTCTAGGTTTCTCCACTTTGTTAAGTGTGGGTTGATTCTCAGCTACAAAATATATAACATATAACTAGTTTTATGTCACAGGCCTAAGGCTACCTCTAACCTTTACTGTATCGTCGCAAAGGATTTAATTGCTTAGGCAATTAGTCCTCGTTCGCTTCATTGCAAACATCTCTCCGCTGGTACTACACCCTCCAAAAATAGAATATGATCAAATCCCGGGCTTACGAACGGTTGTGTGGTTTGCATTATAATGTAACATAATGGTCAGTAAGTCCGCGGAAGACAATTAGCATTTCTAAACTTTATACTTAAAGGCCCTTTTATTTAAATGTAATTCGTTTTTTGGGTATAATAGTTCCCCTTTAACTCTTTCCTGTCCGGCTGAAAAACATCCAAAATTGAACTACCTCTTTTTTCTATTGATATCTCGGGAAATAGCCATAACTGTTGCGAAATCTATACCTTTTCTGAAAGTCCAATAAACCGGCTGTTACCAATGCTTTTGAATTTTCCGAACAAGATACATCATGATAATATAAATTAGCATTAATTATCATAAATCAGGTTGAAAAACTTCCATTTTTCTAGAAAATGCCATCTTGCATGCCCGCGTAGCATCATGAAAATTCAAAATGCCACCAATCGCAGAGTTGCTTATGAAATCAAATCAAACTTGGCGTGTGGGTGGCGCTTGTCGAATTTCAATTTTTAATCTTGCGTTACCGTGTGCGTGTTTTTCGATTGACGACTTCGGGGGTCTTCTATAACCCCTTTTGACTGGGCCGGACAGGAGAGAGTTAACAAATTAGAAAATAATCCTGACGAATATTGAATACTCATTTCGCCGACTGTTAACCCCCAAAGGTAAATCATTCATTTAAAACATAAAATACATCAGGATCGCTCAACAGGTGACATTTGTAGGGCATTCTGCAAATGAAAATGCGGTGTTGTATGTACCTTTCCAATAGTAACAGTAAAATGACATATAAAAAATGTTGATTTAATGTAACACATACAAGTTTCAAAATACTTACTAGCATCATCAGTTGTAGCAGTTTTTGTTACACCAACAGGACCAAAGCCAGCTGATGTGCTTGCTTTCACACCAACTTCATACAAAGTTGCTTCATTTAATCCTGTTAGTGTGAGCTTCAGATTTTGAACGTCAGCTGCAGATTTGTTTTTCAAGCATATATCACCTGGTGTTCCATCAACTTTGTAGCAAACTTTATATCCCGTAATATTTCCATTAGCGTCATCTGTAGATAATGAGTTCCACGTCACTTGCAATGCTGTTGAACTTATAGGAATAAGAGCATTCACCGCAGGGCCGTCGTTTGGTACTAAAAAAGTTAAAGAATACAAAAATATTGTAATTTAATTATAGTAGTAAATATGGGGAGGTTCTGAGTCCGGTGGTGCGGATGGTACTCTTCGTACCAGCGATGACGTCACCATTTCTAAGATGTTTGTTAATTATTCAGTGTGAGGCACGGAAGTGATCATGAGATTAAATTCATGACGTGTCATCGAACACTGCTCAACCCTCTTAGTCTTGTTTTTCTCCCCCAAGTATCCGTTATGGATATTATTTAGGACAAATTGGGAAGACACGATATCAGTGGTCAGACACGGTCAGTGTGGACTCCATGCTGCAGAGGCATATTCCACCTGTGGTCTCACGAGTGCTTCGTAGGCTCTGATCACATGGTTTTAGCAATCTTCTAACAATGCCTAAAGTTCTATTGGCTTTGTGTGCAGTGATGCTACAGTGGTCCGGCCCAGCGTAGATGTTGATTTAGAGTTATTCCCAAGTACTTCTGGGTGCTTTCAGTGGATATGCTGAGCCTAACTTGTATGTAAATGTGCTCGACTTGTGCATGCTTGTTGGTGATAGACAGCAATTTGCACTTAGTGATGTTAAAACTCATTTGCCAGTCTTTTGACCATTGATGTAAATTTAACAGATCTTGGTGGGACGATACATACAATAGTCATCAGCGAACAGTCTTAGGGTCGAAGAGGAACATGTAATAATATCATTAATAAAAATAAGGAATAAAGTAGGTCCCAGGACTGAGCCCTGCGGTACTCCTGATATAACTGGGGTAGAACTTGAATGGCGGCCATTAACAACTACAAATTGCGATCGATGTTGAAGAAAAGCTTCAATCCATCTGAGTGTATTTCCAGTAATCCCATAGTAACAGAGTTTCTGGGTCAACTTTGGATGCGATACCTTGTCAAAGGCCTTGCTAAAATCAAGCAGGAGGACATCCGTCTGTTTCCTTGAAATTGCACTTCTCTCAGAAACAGAGTGTGCAGTGTGTATTACCAGTTAAGCAATTTCGCAAACTTCTGCAGCAGTTTTTGTGTTATAGGGTTTTGCACAGTGCCTGAGTATAACTGTACATATTATACAGCTAAATGAATGAACGTTGTCCTCGACAAAACTAAAAGGCCAAACCTAAAAGGCCCGAAAGCTAAAAGGTCAAAGCCAAGCGCGAAACGTACGATTTCCTTCAAACTTTTAGCTCTTCGCTGCGAGTCTCCCCTGTATTTCAATTTTCAATGGAGAATTTCGACACAACTAAATTAAAATATGTCGCTATTATCGAACTTTTCTCGCTTGGCTTTGACCTTTTAGCTTTGGCTTTTTAGCTTTGTCGAGGACAACGTTAATTCATTTAGCTGTATATTACTTAGAATGTGGCTATAACAAAGTCCTTCAAATAAACTTTGAATCTCTTAATTTGCTTTTAGGTATAACATGAGATTATAATTGTTATACACATACTAGTACTTTATATCTTCCACAGCGTTAAATTTAACCAGTGATGTATATAATATATATAACTTTGAACATATCTACAGTTATCATTCATTCATTCATCAGGCAGTAGCTATACATGTACGCCTAAGCGTACCTATTTTTTATAATATTTTAATCTGTAAAGTTTGCAATTTAGTATTTAATGCTACAGTTGCGTGCGTTCGCGCCCAACTGATGCTTTTATTTTAACTGAGCATTCAGAAATTGTACACCGCCAATAATAATAATAATAATAATAGATCTTAAATATTAGATAACGAAAAGCTGGAAGGATGAAGTATAGAGAAAGTCATGATACCAATAATTGTTGATGTTCTTGGCAGTGGCGGCACTACGTGGGTGTGTGCCCCGGTGCGATAAAAAATTTGGACCCCCAATTTCAGAGAGTTCCCCGGGAATTCTCCGCCGGAAAATTGTTGAATTTAGGGTCTCTGAAATGGCGTTTCCTGCATTTTGAGAGCACTTTTGAGTAAAATATAAAGACCACAAATCACTTTCTTGTAGTGTCCATTATTTCTAAGAAAATATTTTTAATAATAGCTTCATTAATAAAAAGAGGCAGTTTGCTGGATGGGCTAATGGATCCGTTTGCACACCCGTAGTGCCGCCACTGGCTCTTGGCAGGCATTCTGGAATTCCGCGCTGCCGCGACTTCGCGGAATCGTCCAAAAATCGCGGAATTTTGTTTACATCGCGGAATTGAACTTTGGCAAGTTAATTTTTTATTTTCCTGCTAAATTCACCAAAAATTATACATATATGTAATCTGATACAGGACGTTTACTGTAAAATAATCGCAAGCCTTTCGAAAGGAAATTTTCTTCAAAGTGAAGGACTAGCGCTTTCATCATGCTTTCGTTCCACTTATGCATCTATCAGCGGCTTCCTCCTGGGGTCGACCCCTGGGACCCAGGGGGATTGGTCCTCTTACTCAGTCAAACCTTAGGAAATGCCCCTGGGTATGAGGCATAGTTATTACATACAAACCCCCACCCCCCAGGACAGTATTTATTTTTGTCAAGTCTATATCGAGCGTGACTATAATCAAGTCTATATCTATACCAAGTCTATATCGAGTTACACAACCGTGTAACCTCTCGTTTACTGACTGATTCACCAACACTAAAAAACAATATTAACAAAAGAGTATCGACAATGAAGGTAAAGAAAGGTCATCCTCGCGTTCTAATATTCTCGTTTTTACAGATCTAATCTTTACAGGCAAAGCAAACAAATGACTTCAATCTTTGGCTCTTTGATCTTTTGCTAATTTTGACAAAAATTAATCAAAAGCACGTTGCCGCAAGTCACATCCGGGAGTTTTCTAAACAAAAGACCGCTGACCTTTCTTTGCAAATCCCCTGGGTACTTTCCCGTGGGTTTAAAAAGGGGTCCACATTTTACTTCTCTCCCTCCCCAGGGGACACAAACACTTGGCCTCTGTTAGTAACATACTTACCGTATGTGTCTTTCAATATGTTCAATCTTGTTTGAGTTCATTTTCAAATGTTTTTCAATATTACATTTGAAACTATAAGTCTGGCACAACGTTTTTGCAATTTCAGTAATCTTTCAAGATTTTCTTGGGAGCAATTACCCCAAACTGTGCAACAATATTCTAAGATGGGCTTAATTAAATAATTATATATTAATAGTTTTCTTCACGAAATCGTTAAATACGCTTTGACTCTTCTTAAAAGATGCAGTCGACTATTGAGTTTCTTGATAAGATAATCAATTTGCTGATTCCATGAAAGGTTAGAATCGATTACTACCCCAAGAAGCTTTTAGTTATCTGTTTGCTTGAGTTTAGTTTGGTTCAGATACAAATCCATGATATTCCTATTATTATGATGAAGTTAGTTTTGTGCGGTACCAATTACCATGTATTTTGTTTTCTCGATGTTTAGTTTCATATTATTAAGTATTAACCAATCGTCTACCTTGCTTAGCTCTGTGTTTAAAGATTGTTCTATTTCTACGCAGTTTGTGCCACTTTCCTAGATGGTGGTATCATCTGCATACATGTCTGCTTTAGCTTTTTTAAGTGACAATGGGAGATCATTTACATACTGCATGCATGCACGGTAAATAAAAGAGGTCCCAGAATTGTTTGTTTGTTTGAATGACGTCGTCGTAGTACCGCTCACATGAAACTTAACTTCGCGAAACGAGCGCGAACTCTCGTATATCGCATAGCTATCGAGGATCGAGAAACAGGCTTCGAGAGTCGAGACGTCGCGTTTCAGATTCGAGACGTCGCGTTTCAAACTCGAGTATCGTCGCGTTTTAACTCAATTAGTGGGCGCGGACTCAGAGATCAAGATAATTATTTATTATGATCATTGAAAATAAATGAACAGCTTGTTAAATCGTGGATATAGTAAATAAACAGTTGATTTGTTCGTTAGCATACACACACTGAAGCACAATTACAAAACTGATGCTAATAATTACGTGTAATTTACCTCGATAGTTTTGAATACCATTCTGCTGATTTCTTTTATTGAATATAAAAACAAGAGTGTAGTATATTTACACGACAAATTGACAATTTGACCATGATTTGACGAACCACACGGCTTATTCTTTCGGAACCCAAGAGGAACATCCCTCGTTCTTGATATAAACTGTTATGCTAATTTGTTTGAGTGAAAACTTGATCATGCGACGCGAAACAATTTACTGTTTCACCTAGCTGCAACTGAAATGGGCAAGAGTTGCAACAGTTGTCGCTAAATAACAAAATAAGCAACAGTTGTCCGAACTCTCCGCGGATAATTACCATCGTCATGAAGGCGTAAAATTCTCTCAGTGGCGTGTTTAGATTACTCTTGGGACTAGCCAGTTTGTTTGTTTGAATGACGTATTGACGTCGTCGTCAAGGTCGTAGATCGTAAGTCGTAGTTCTTATAAGGTCATTTTTACTGTACATGATGGGAGTGTCTAGTTTTGAAGGCTTTCTTTGTTATTGATGTGAAAAACTCGCTCAGGTTAACCTAATTTTCAACAACAGTTCTGACTGAACACTTGATCATATACAGTAATTGTGAAATAAACCATGAGAAATTCTAATATTTTTCTGCCAAACATTTCAAAAAAGTTTACATGTATCTTAAACTTATTGTTGCCATGGATACATAATAACTTCATAGAATGACGCGAACAAGACTTGAGCAATGCCACAAAGCAAATATGTTATATGAATTGAGATTAAAACTATAAAACCTAAGAAAAACTTTATTAAAATCTGTATTCCAGTCTCCAAAAATTGAGATGATTTTTTATTAATTTATTTGAAAGAAGTCCTAAAACAATAAATAATGGACTTTTTGTTTCAGGAAGAAAGGAGTCTGGGAACTAATCTGTTACTATGGCAACGTGAACGGTGAAGACGACGTCAGGGCAGTGAACTCTATATATGGAACGCTAACTCCCAGTCATAAGTCGGGTAAAAAGTGAGGCAAGGTTTCAGGCCCCCACGCGGTTTGCAGGTACATTTTGAATTTTTTATTTTTGGATGTTAGAACAGTTAGATTATCCGCTCTTTTTAAGAAAACTACGTTCGCTAGCCGGATACGCTGTACGCATATTGTAAACACATAATTTATCTTTGTTTTAATATATATTGTAGCTTTGGGAGTTGATTATTTCTCAAGAAAATGTTCGTCGAAGACAGCCGAAAGTTCGTGTTTTTTTTTTACAAGATGGTATCCGTGACGAAAATTATATTTTTGGGCATGTTCGGTTACCGCTTTTAAAGAAAACTAAGTTAGCTACAGGGATAAAGCTGTACGTATATTGTTAATAGATAATTTATCTTTCCTTTAATATATTCTATAGCTTTGGGGGTGGTTTATTTCTGAAGAAAACGTTTGCCAAACATAGGCGAAAGTTTGTGTTTTTGTTTTGAAGATGGCGTGCGTATTACGAAGTCAGTTACTGAGCGATTCACCAGTTCAAGCATGGATAGTGAAATAAATTAATTTTACTAGCTATCCATGGTTCAAGTAATTTATTTACCAAAAATATTATAAGGTCTACAACTACAAAAACGTTTACCTTAGCAGATACTGAATATATCAGGGCCTAAAATCTACCTGCAAACCGCGTACGGGGCCTGAAATCTACCTGCAAACCGCGTACGGGGCCTGAAATCTACCTGCAAACCGCGTAGGGGCCTGGAACTTTTTGCCTCACTTTTGCTTTACGAGTTATCGTTCCAGTTATATATATTGAGTTCACTGCGTCAGGGTTGCCAGTTTGGCTTTTTCTAAGCCAAATTTCCCAATTTTGGCTTTTTTGAATGATGAGATTTAGCTTAAGAAATTTCGTTTGCCTTATTCCCAATTTTTGGCTTATTTTTGGCTTTTTTTGAGAAAAAACACAGAAAGTACCGCTGACCGTAGCACAGAAAGGTTGCGTAAAGTCGTAAACCGTGTCAAACGGTCAAAGTCCCAAAGAGCTTGAACTTGAGACATCTCACTTCCTGTCTCGACTGTAATATGTTCCAGCTCCTCATTTCCCACCAATATTAGACATAATTGTCATCACGCTGACAAATTTGAGTTCAAAATATTGTCCGAACAACAAGTAGCCAAAATGAAAACAACAAATTATCTGATTAAATATCTCTCCACCTCATTTCTCTTTGATTTGGGTTTAGTTCTGAATCCAAAATCAAAAAGGATGCAAGTTTGGTAACCACGCAGATCATGACAACCATAATGAACATAATTGATATAATTTTTAATTAATTTTTTACTCTGAAGATGACTGCCGCTGAGGCCATCGAAACGTCATTCACCAATAGACTTTCTCAAGACTACAACAACCTGGACGATCAACTTCACACATCTAATAAGTTTCAAACCATTTACTTTATACAGTAGTTGATAAAAAATGGGAAACTATACCATAAAATTTAAATGTTGACTACCATTATTGCTTGATTTGTTTGGGATATGGGTTAAGAATACAGTACCACAACACATCACAATATTCAGTGCCTTAATGTATACCGGTAGGCAAAAAGGAATAGCAATTAAATAAATCTTCTACAGGCAATGGTATGTGTAATTTTAATTTTTTTTTTTCATAACAAAATCCTACTGTGCAGTACTTGGACTCAAACAATTATACTATTGTTTGTAATATTTAAATAATTTATTTCCCCCTAGTCTATAATCCTTGAAAATCACACTTTTGGAGCTTAGCATCTTTATCAGGATCTCACATGCAAGTTAAATCCATCAATAAAATAGTTTAATGTATTACTAATTAAGTGTTCTTCAGTTGTTATAAAACAGTCAGTCCACACTGTGAAAGTATTGCCTTCACGAGTCTTATGAGTCTCTTTTAACACAGGCCTTGGCTAATTAATTTGGCCTCATTTGGCATAGTCAAGATGTTAGGCAAGCTTTTTTGTGTGCAGAACTCCTGTTTGGTATTAAATAACCAGGGCCGTAGCAAGAGTAAGTCAATTGGGGGGGGGGGGGGGGGGGGGGGGGGGAATGGGACTCTACTGCTAGGGGGGTCCAGGGGCATGCACCCGAGAACATTTATGAAATTAGGATCTCTGAAATAGTATTTCCTGATTTCTGAGAGTAATTTCCAGCAAGTTTAAACAACTTGCTTTTATATGTTTTTGCAGGTTCTGAAGACATAATGATATCATGTTGTTTGTATACATTTCACACTCGAACATCGATAAGGAAGCCAGCATTAGCATGAACGACTGCTGATCATTTGAGCCAGAGCTAATTATTGGAGGGCCCTGGGCACCACCCCCTGCTACGGCCATGATAACATTACACAGTATGCAGATTAGTACATGGAAAGTGACATATGGTTTTATATTCACAAGTATAGTTCTATACTATATATCACAATTTGTTATTTACAATTATTTTTCGTGGCCATGGCCATGACCTTGGCCTACGTCCATAGGCAAATTCCAAGACCTCCGCAATAATTTCTTATTCAGTGAATAATATGTTTACTTCCATGTATATGCCCAGTTGTTCATGTACTGATTGTTAGTACAGATGATTAATCTGCCATTTATTTCAGTATTATCTGTTTGACTAAAATTCTAAATTTAATATTTTCTAAAACCCAAATTTATAAATTTTAACAACTATAAAATAAATTTTCTTGACTATCATCCTCACAATTAGTAGTATAGTAAGTAGGGCTGCGGGCCCAGCAACGTCAAACGTGAATATAAACGCCAAAACATCACCAAATTTGTGTCGAGCCACAACTCGACAATGTTTTGGTACTCACGTTTTATAATCGACGTTGGTGAGCTCACAGCGTCAGTCTCTATGCTATTATGGTGATCGTTAGTCAATCTAAACACCCCTCCCACGTTTTCTACTAAGTTGATGCCAAATATTAAAAAAATCACGACTTTCGCTAAACTTTACGCTACTTTAGCCATTTTTTAGGTGCGTTTCAACATTTTCACAAATTTGTCGAATCGCATTTAAAAAAATAATCGTTTCAACATTTTCACAAATTTGTCAAATCACATTTAAAAAATAGAGAGCGCCGTTTCAACATTTTCACAAATTTGTCAAATCACATTTTCACAAATTTGTCAAATCACATTTAAAAAATAGAGAGCGCCGTTTCAACATTTTCACAAATTTGTCAAATCACATTTTCACAAATTTGTCAAATCACATTTAAAAATAGTCGTTTCAATATTTTCACAAATTTGTCAAATCACATTTTTACAAATTTATGTATCGTAAAAGTGTCTCACGCGTGATAAAATTGCCACCTGTTATGCAAATTAGGTTATTGCCACCTGTTAATAATAGATTAGTCCGTTTGTTCACTATTTTCAGTGTTTGTCGCCTCTCACTTCAATGTTTTTGTGACCATACGCGTAGGAGTCAATACCATTTTCTAAAAGGTATCGTTTATCATCAAAACAGGATAGCGACACTTTATTAATTTCGTAACTACCGAGCTGATGTTTGACACTTCTAATGGTCTTCATTATGTGTCGCAATTGTCTCTGCTCAAGTAACACACTTTTATAATCTTCGTGTCTGATTACCTTTTTAATTATATTCTTTCTAATACCTTTAGCAGTTTTCCCACCACCTCCATCCTCTTTCAAATAACTGTACATCTTACTGCGCAACCCAACGAACTCAATTATTGGCGTTCCAGCGCACTCGTCCTTCATCTTCCCAATAACTTTCTTATTTTCTCTAAAAAAGAATGGACTGTCTGCAGGATAGTCACTATTATCAAACTTTTCGCACTCCATCATAAAGTCGGAATAAACGTCGTCAGTTTTGATTGAGTACAACAGACTGTCAGTGTCAGTGAAGTGCAATCTACAGGTGTCGCTAGAGTACTTTTTCATAATATAATTGTAGTGAAAATTGTACATCAGCGTTTTACTCAAGTCTAGTATGCACATACCCACATATGCAGGTCTATTTAGTGTCAACGTTTCTTTAACTTTGTGGACAGCAACTAAGTTCTCGCTAAATATCTTGCAAGACACAAACGTTGGCTTTGAGACAAGCTTTTTAAATTTCTCCGCAGTGGTCACTAATCTTACGTCCACACGCTTCCTCAAGTTTTCCATCGTTTTTCCGAACACACTGTTGTTCATCAACTTGAAGAAGTCCTTCTCAAAAGCGTTCTTAGCCGCAGTTCTTTTGACTGTGTTAAAGTCGATGTACTTGCCTAGCCACTTGGACTGGTCAAACTGCAGGACCCTGTGAATCTTATTGATTTTTAATCCAAGATCCATGTACAACTGCAGATTTCCATAGTGACACACATACTTTTTTTTGCCCATCAAATTAGTCACCAACTTCTTCACACCACCAACACTCACATTAAATTTATTTTTAATTTTCGTGCAGTACTCCGACAACATGTCAACAGTTATTTCCATCTTCTCGGGAGCCAACGGGTAATCG
This sequence comes from Chrysogorgia sp. JL179-B06, assembly GCA_035772405.1. NCBI lineage: Eukaryota > Metazoa > Cnidaria > Anthozoa > Scleralcyonacea > Chrysogorgiidae > Chrysogorgia > Chrysogorgia sp. JL179-B06. The sequence goes on from JAYKKM010000047.1 coordinate 6,457,822, forward strand.
TTGTGTAGGTCATGCAAATGGTCTGGATACTCCAAGTCGACTTCAAGCAGTAAGCCCTTTTTACTGTCGTTGTGATAGTCGCATAGATCAACCTTTTTTATTTCTTTCTCAGTCAACCACTTGAAGCCACCCGTAGGTAGACTTCGACTCATTGCCCATCCGTACAAATTGTTAGCGTCAAGGTACATCAAATACTTCGACTCTTGCTTTTTGTCATACCCTTCCATGTACTTGTTATTCGCCACACCATGTCTGTTGCATATATAGCTCACACCACCACGCATACCTAATTCTACAAACTGGAACATGTCAATGTCGGACAATAATTCAAGTTCTACTCCAGTCATCTTTAACATGGCATCCCAAGCCAATCCGGGCGATGTGAAATAATGGCAAGGGTCTAATTTATACTCGCGATGGCATGTCTTTCTAAAGTTCTCGAAAACGTCGGCGAGCAAGAGCACATCGCTTTTCAAATACAGGTCGTGGTACCCACCCATACTCTCAACGTCGAAGTAGTCCCACACATCGATGGCGCGCTCATGCATTTCTTCCGTGATGTGCTCATCGTTCAGAACGCTGTAGAAATCTTTTTTGGAGGGTAGCTCGCGCTCATCGAATTTTTCAAAGGAGTCCATATAATCGTAGGGATAGACCCCCTTTCTTGTCATAAGTGCCAACCCCTCGTCGTGAAACACTTCTGACGTGTATTTGAAAGCGTCCCTTGGTAGGTTCCTCACCAAGTTGTCTAGACCACTACTCATGAACTGGAAGCTGTCCAAAAATACCAAGTTTTTTCCAAGCATGAACGCCATGTACTTCTCCATGTTGTTCGGTATCACATTTATGTCTTGACCAAACTTGCCAATCTCCTGCATAATGAAATGACTATCATAGCCACGTAAGTTATGAAAGATCACAGGAATTTTATCAGTCAACTTAAAGTTCACGTTACACTGACGATGTGCAGACCCTCTGTACTCACCTGACACGTGACAGTGGTCTCTCACTCTAACGTCAGCGCCAGTGTACTCAACACTGCAAATATGGCAACTTTTAGCCTCGTCAAAGTTTTGTTTATCGTCATCAGTCAGCACCATCTCTTTGTTAAAGTGACTCTCAGATGTCTCTTTACAATATTTGACAATTTCTAACATCTCCCCAATGAACTTGTTGACTGCATTTTCACCGCGATACACTTTCACTGGCTTACTGTACTCGTTGTCATAACAACAAACTAATTTATACCCATAACCGCAGTCAACGTGTCTCTGGTAAGCATTTGTGTAGCTACACTCGCTTGATGGTGTTGCTGTGTGCACCTTCTGTGTGATAGCCTCAAAGTCTGCATACACCACAAATGGTACATTTAATTGTCTGCTAAAATTCTCATATTTCACTTTCGCACCTTTTTGTGGTATTTTAATAGCTTGCTTCCCATTAATGACCAAACATACTTCCACATGGCGTTCAAGCACGTCCTCTCGGGTAAAACACTGTAAACAACACCTACAAAAGTGTTTTCTAGCCTTATGCTCTGTCTGACGGTACATGAATTTGTTAAAATCGCGAATGTATACATAATGCTTGTTGCCCACGTCATTAGTTATCAACAGTAGGTCCATATGGTCAGGATACGTCTCCTTAGAAACGTACACAGGGAATGGCTGCTTATTTTCGTACCCAAAAACATTGATGCTAATATCGTTTGCCTTTTCGATCTTGTTGTAGTCTTTGACTGATACTGGGAAGTCAATTCCATCATAATTCAGCTCACCGACATGCCTAGCGTACTTTGACGTTCTGTCGGAGTGTTTTCCAACAGGAAACTTATGCGCGAGGTGACACCATCTAAAGCACTCGTTGTCATCATCGTTATTTACGTTTATCAGGCCCTTCATACTGTTGCGCAGCTCCTTTGGCAACGCAATGTAGCTACTCCCATGCAAAGGTCTGTAAATAGCGACGTTGACGTAGTGCGCATCTATTTTGTCGATAGCCCATCCAGACCCCTCAGATAACCACCCAACTATCCGCGTCAAGATCTGTTCCGATCCACGATTGGCAACATCCTCGATGTCGTGGTCATTAATGACGACGAACGTTTCGTTGTTAAAGTAGGCGGTTTTGTATGTGGTCTTATCGAGTTCTAAAACTTTCTCAAAAGTGACCTTGACTGTCTCCACCACTTTCATTCCATTGGTCTCACCTAATTCACGTCTCAAAAGGTTAGTGACAGCACTTCTACTACCGTTCACCTGATTGATGTCTCTGTCGTCAATTACCTCGACTCCATAGGACCTTGTGAACCCTCTCAGTGCTCGATCCAACAGATGCGTCGACGGCGCGAGGTCTTCGACTAGACGTTGTGTTTCTTGGTCTCTAAAGAAGCCGTGAACGTTGGTCGCTTCATCTGTTAGTGAATTGACAACGGCTGCGCTCGTCTTATGCGCCCGTCTTTTTGTTAGTGGGTTTTTCGCAGCCCGACTCATTGGCTTCTATATACTACACTTGTTTTTTTCCTAAACCACTCGTTGTAATAATTGTCATCACTTTCACACCATCCCAGCTTTGGGTACACCACCCCAAACAAATTATCGTCGAACAAGTCTTTCACCTTCCCGTCTTTGAGGTCTGACACCTTCTTGAGTGTCTCGACTCGTCTTCTATGACACAACCTAATAATGTAGTATCCATATCTGCTGACATTTCTACCCTTTACCAAATTGCATGAGTACAACGCATTGACAACTCTCAGGAAGTCCTCTTTTATCAACTCAAGGTGCTCACCCTTCACAACGTTCCGTAGTCTTCTCCCCATCCACCAAGACCGTTTGTGAACGCTTTTTAACCGTGTGAGTCTCATGTCGCTGTAACTCTGAGTGTAACCCCATTCGGTGTCACCACACTTTGGACATGCGTACCCGCCACATTCAGTCACACTTTTCAAAACCTCACAATCCAAGCAGTAGTAAAGCCTGGAGGTGTTTCCACACTCAGTTTGCGTCCCATTCGCGATTTCGTCAATTGTGTAGCCGTAGCTCATCTGCCTCATAAGTTTGTCCATCACTCTTATACTACTCCAACATTTTTTTCACCGAGTTAGCACCCACACTGCTATTCCACTACCCAAACCTAGCGCGCTAACAAACAATAATTGGTATTCCTTCATTTCCGCACTCGGTTGGTAGTAATCCGCAATCTTCGGGAGTTCAGTGAACACTCGTCCGCTGTACTGAATGGTCATTACGCTTCTAAGTTCTTCCAACGCGTGGTTTGTGTCATTGATGTCAGCATTAGCATCAGAGAGCTGTTGTCGCAAGCGCTGAATCTGATCTTTCTTAGCGACTTCATTTTCATACCACACTTCTTTCGCACTGGCTAACTGCTCCAACGCATGGTTGTGTCTCTTCATCTCAGCTTCATAGCCTGAGTGATTAAACTTTGAAAACATAAAACCAGCGCCCGCAAAAGCCACTGCATTAAAAATCCCTCCAGCCACAACACTCACCATTAACTTACGTTGATTTGAATGGATCTGTTGGTATCCACTTTTTTGATTGCATCCATTTTACTAACAGCGTTCCTGCACCAACAGCTGCAGCAAGTTTCACTGTGCCTTTCACTGTGTCTGGTGTTCCCAATGGTTCCCCCAAAGCCTTTTTAGAAATCATACTCACTACCACAGCACCAGTCGTAACAAGTAGCGCGTCGTACAATTCGTTCATAAGTTCTTTTCGATCGATCGCAGACATATATACATTGTCGTGTGTTTTGTTCAAGAATCAAATGTGTCTAACGCTGGACGGCGAGTTCTATGACTTTCTGACGCGCTAACCACAGTGCTCACAGGTTCTAGTTGTGTCTCTTTTTCATTGCTAATTGTGTACCACAATGAAGCACCAGCAATGATAACACCAAGTGTTCCGACAATGTAACCATAGCTCCACTCACCACCCTGTTCTTCGTTGACTATCATTTCACGCATTTTCTTTTCTTTCGCAGCTTTCGATATCTCAGCCAACTTTTTACCAGCAGCGACGCGCTTTGGGTCCTTCACCTTAACACTTTTCACATCAGCTGTGATCTTTGCTTCAACAGCCGTCTGTGAGTCCTCAACCATCTAATACACTATCACGTGTTATCTTACTCACAGTTGACCTCACAGGTATCTCACAGTTGACCTCACAGGTGTCTCACAGCCCCAGACCAAACGCGCTAAAAAAAATTAGGATTTTTTCTGGGAGTATAACATAATGACTCAAGTCCAAGACATCGCAGAAGAGATGACTCAAGACCAAGCCCGCCAAGAAGAGGAGATCGACGCAATGCGGAGAATGTCCTTTGTCGACGTGTCTACCCCACAAGGCGCCTCTGGACCCAACGTCTTAAAAGGGTACTCGCAAGTCTTCAAGTTGTGCGACCCCGATCGTAAAAACGAAGAGGTGTCGAGACAATTTAATACTCAGATTCTCTATACAAAGTTCGCTCATGAGGCTTGGGTCGAGCTTGATGAAGTTAGAGCCAACAAGATGGTTAACGAACTAGCCAAGATGATCCCTGTGTGGTGCTACTCACCATTCAAACGTCTCACGTTAGCAAGTAGCCACTACTTGAGCAACCCTTGCGAGTCCACCGCTACGCTACTCGGTAACTACCTCGAAGTGTTCTTGGCGACCCTTCTATGGAAACCATGCTCAACCAAACTCAAAGCGTGGCTACACCTCGCCGCAAACTGTGACGTTAACGTTTGTAGGGTGGGGTGTAACGAAATACTGAGTGCGGGCGATATTATGAGTCACATACTCTCAGACGCTCACCTGGATTTTGTGCACGGCGGCGCGTCGTACAATTGTTACCCATGCGGTGTGGTTACCAACAACCCAATGCATCGCTCAAGACACGAGAGCTCGAGGTCTCATCTTAAAAACTTAGAGCTTCAGCGGATATTTAACAACGAGCAACAGTTGCCGCAAGAGGGGAGAGCGTTTCTCTGGAGGTATAGTAACCATGAAGAAAGTTGGTAAACTAGAAATCGTGATTGGTCCCATGTTTGCAGGAAAAACAACAGAGACTCTTCGCAGGTTAGTCACGTTGAGTAAATCAGGGCTCAAAGTCCTCTACATGAACAACGCAGGTGACACCAGGCGAACTGACCACGCGTTCTCCACGCATCGTCAGACCATTGTTGTCGGATCAGACAGTTTACCTGCGAAGTTAATCACCAACCTTCCAAGTTCTTCCGAGATAGCTGACTATGACGTCATTGGCATTGATGAAGGTCATTGGTACTCTGATCTGTCAGTTATTCATGAATACATTAAAGCTAGCATTCACGTCATTATTTGTGGTCTCATAACAACAGAGCATTTAAAAAGACTTGGTGAGCTCGACACACTGTTCCCAGTGGCAGACGACATCACATTTCTAAAAGCGTATTGCGCCGTTTGTCGTGACACTTACGGAACGACTGTCGAAGCGCCATTCAATTGGAGATACAACCCAGGGCCATCATTCGTTGGTGGTGCTGAGCAATATCGCGCAGTGTGCAGACGTCATCATCCTTCCACACAAAATTAAGGGTGTTCTCGGATACCCCACTTTTTTAAATTTATACATTGGTCACATGGAGCGTCCAATGTACAGTAGAAACATTTTTTTTCACACAGTGGTCAGAAGGTTTGTGGAATAAATAGAGAAAGTTTCACAGATATTTTTCACCGAGTTAAAAACGTCTTTAAAAAGTGCTAGAGCAGTTGTCACCTCAAGTGTCGTCTCAACGACGAGAACGAGTGCTAATTCGACTCGTCAGTCACTGTCTAAAAAGTCTCTTTACAATAGCGTCTCTCGTGGTTACTCAACGCTGATTTATTTTTAAATTTACGAAGGCAGTGAGAGCACTGAAACCCAACGTCAAAGAAATATTTTATTACCGTGGTAATAGCGTCGTCGTACGAGTCGCACAAGAGTGTTAGGTACCCAGCGGATTTATATCTGAGTAGCAGAGACTCCTGCTCTTTGGATGTCTTACCTGTGCCACCTGGATTCTTGAACTCAATCACGAGCCCGCTGTGCTGTCGGTTCGCATTAGCAATAATCAAGTCAGGCGTTCCACGTTGGTAACCTTTTTTCCACGAGTTTATTCTTTTACTCGAAGTGTCTTGATTCTCACCACAAGCGGCTATCAAAATAGCTTCTGGATAATATTTCCTAAGAAAACCAACAACTTTCGTATGAAGGTCGAACTCAGTGATCATTACGAATTGATTGTGTTTGAGACCAACGTCAGCTAAACTTTTTCTAACGCTTGGCAAGACTTCTGAGTGCACCCACCTTCCGAAGTGTTTCGCACGCTCCATTTTACTTGAGAACGTCAATGAGTAGACCCCAAGTTCGTTGATAAACGAGGCCTGCTCTATCTTCATTTTACAATCAGGTTCGACGTGGTCGTTAACTGCATCTTTTGGTCGAGCATAACCTAGAGCGCTCGCGACTTCTTTCGCTTTGAACCATATTTCACCGTTGTGATTAACCGTCGTGATTTGGTGACCATCAAATAATTGCACTGAGTTGGTTGCCATTACTATAGCCCTGCAAAAAAAAACTACTCGACATAGGTGTCAGGTTTTTTATAGATCTGGTTTGTTGTGTACCAATGCAACAAATACGTTTTATTAGTCCTCAGTTTTCTACGTCGTCTGAAAAAGTTTCTAATGTTACGAACCAGTTTTCTAAGCCAACCCATTTTAACTTAGGTCACGTCTCCTACCACTCCTACTTTGTCTGACTCTGGTAGCGTAATAGGTTTGCCGTAAGTCTTTTTAGACCTCATACCAATCTCAGCGTGGAGCTCGAGAGTAACGTCACCGCGGCCAAACGATCCACCAGCTTTGAACATGTGATCAGTCGTCTTATTTATTTTATATATTTCACGAGGTCTCGAAATACATGCTCCCATTTACTTTACACCATATTCCTTCATCATTTCTCCACCCATGATTATGATGTCTCGGTTTGTCATGTAACCACTCACGATTTTCACACCGTAGAACTCTATCAACGATGGGTATGCATAAGGTGCGAGTGGTATTCTTGGTCGGTGTATTCCAAAAATCGTTCCATAGGGTGTGCCTATCTTTTTCATATTCGCTACGAAGTCTGAGTCGGCTGACTTAACGTTGTTGACCCTGACATGTGAATTGTACATTTGCCAGTGTATTGATATCATATGCATTTTACTTATGTCGATGCTACTCGGAATAGTGCATATGCTCTCCATTGCTGGGATGCTACCACCATACGCGAGTCCATTAGTCATACCAGTCTTGTACCCTATGAACTTATCCCACTGACCATCGTCGTTCGATATAATTGTCTCCCAATTTGATCCAGCGGTGCGAGTAGGTAACCTCACCACAACAAAAATGGAGAGATCACACCATTGCATACTGGGGCAATTAAAATGGAGACCTGACTCAAGTGGGATTGGTGTTAACACAGGGGACAGAAAACTTTGGCTCACACTGCTGATGCCGATAATAGGACCATAAGCTAGGTTGTTTTGCACTAATTTGCTTGTTTCACCAATGGCTTTCACTTTGTTTGAACCATTGGTGTGAAATTCCACGTTTTTCAAGGCGTGTGTGCTAACGTTGAAGTCGAGCACAAGATTGTAGGACTGACTCTTAAGGAAACCTGATAATAGTTGCTCTAGAGTTCTTTTATTGATAGCATCTGAGTCATCGACTGGGTCTGCTACGTTTTTTATCGCTGAGCCTTGCATGTCTATTATTCCAGACATCCTTCCACCGGTCGCGCTTAGTTTAGGATCTTCGTCCAGATGTCTTTTCGTTCTCTTTAGTATTTTATCGTGAGGGTCGTCAGACTCATACCCGTAGTTTAGACTCATTACTACCTGAAGGTGTATTTGGTTAGCAGATAACCAGAGGCTGCTGAGAACCCTAAGATTATCGCTAGCGTTGTCGTGTCTGACTCGCTTGTGGTGGTGGCCACTGTTTTTCTCACAGGAAGTGGTGTCACATTTTCTTGGTAAACTTTTTTAGCCATCACGTTTTCTTGGTGAACTTTTTTAGCCGCAAGACTCGCTGGCGTTACTAAGTTAGTCACCACATTTTCTTGGTGGACTTTTTTAGCTGTAATCGTTGGTGTTGTTGCATTCAAGCGAGTGTTCACTCCAAATCTCATGGACTCTGTGGCAATCTTTAATAAGTTGTTGTACCCAGCGATTTTATTCTTGAGAATCACTAGGTTGCTTGGCATTAACCATGTACTTGGCGACACTGCAAGATTTTGAACAACGTTGGTGTCTCTAATCGATTTATTCATGTTGAGAATCCATGTCGACACGTCATACTGTACAACACTGTCAGAAAACAACTTGCGGAATTCTTGTTGGGTCTCTAGACTTCCTGCAGAACCACCAACGACAGATACACGTGTTCTCGCTTGCGCACCAAGTGTGGAGTACACAAAGGACTCTATGCTTTGATTTAGATATTGCAGTCCAATGTTGGTGAAGCCGTCTGAGAGTCGCGCGACGTATCGTTTGTAATCGTTCTGAACGTCGTTGAGTGTGAAGACTCTGGATTCGCCTAAAGTGCCATCGCTCAGGACTTTACTCTGGTAGTAATGCTTTTTGGGAATCTTGGAAATCTTACCATACAATTCGGAGGCGTTAAATTCTCTACTTATTGATTTCATAGTCTCACCACCTTCCATTCTTCTCAGAAGTCTTCTAATGGTGAAGTACAAATGAAATCTCATCACACTTGTGACCACAGGGTGAACTTCTTGCGACACTGATAAATGTTGCAATGACACCCCACAACAGAAACTTGCACAATACGTCGCAAACACAACGCGATAGTAAGATTCGTTGTCGTCCCACTCTGATTTTGTCTGTGACGTGGTGACTCGCAAGGTTGGTAGCTTTGACATGAAGTAACTATTTTGGTTGACAAAGACTTTAAAGTTATTCACTGGATAATTTAGCACGTTTTCTGTTGGATAACCATCCCAAAGTCCCCAATGGTTTTTATGACCTTTTGGTAGTGGTTGGATAGTCCCACCACCTTGCCATATTATTGGGAACTTACTATTGTGTAACCACTTCCACATGCTTTTATCATTTTTGAAGGTTGTGCTGGTTATGTCTGTGCTAAGGACGTCATTGTTTCTGAAATACACGTCGACACTCATGATCTTACCATCTTGCAAAATATTTGGATAGAACTCAAATTTGCTTAAAGTAGCGTGAGGGTACTTTTTGATGAGGTCTGCCTTTGCGTCGTGTGCAGCCTTTGACGTGTTAGCCATCGCGAGTTTGTAGTACTTTCCATAGTACTCACGAAGGGCTTTCTGCATATATAATATACCGTATGTTATACGTAATGCGAAAGTTGACAGTATTCATTGAAGGCGCAGAAAAAGTCGTGTCCTTTGACAATGCGATAATGGTCACGCACGACAACCCACACATTATAGTCAAGACAGCCACCGTGTTTTGGGACTACAATAACATAATAGACGATATCGACATACTTACCCCCATGCTGAGTCACCCTTCGAGCGATCTTAAAAGCACGATAACGAGTAGGGGGTACGCTAACTTCGACGCACTGGTCAGACTAATAAAAGAAGCGATTAAAGAACTTAGTATGGGAGACATTGAGATAGAGAGAGTACCGCTCACAAGTAGATGTAGGATTAAGGCTAGCGCTTCATTTAATCTTCGCATCACTGGGCCTCTACTTGGTTTCGCGAATGGTAGGGTGATTAAGGGTGACTCGAAGTGGTACGTCAGCCCAAACGAGGTCAACATGCTCAGAGGTCTGAAGTACATAGAAGTCTTATGTGACATTGTTGAAACCGAGAGCAACGTGGGTATTGATGGGAAGCGAAGCAGTGTGATCACAACGTTGCCAATACCCACTAAACAGTCTTTGAATGGGTCAGTGCAACGTCACGTGGACATTGAGTCCAAGGTGAGAATTAAAAAAGGTGTTTACTCAAGTATGACATTTCGTGTCAAACCAAATAACGACGATCCTAGAATTGGTGCGGTGCTATTGGAACTGTATATTGTGTGAATTATATGGAGCTCGGTGTGGAGACAGAGCAAGGGTTGAGAGACATTTATTATAATCCCAAGACAGGGTTCAGTGGTGTAGAGAAATTGTATCAAAGTGCATTGGGAGACGGATTGGAAGTAACTAGAAAAACAGTGAAAGAGTGGTTGACAGCGCAGGACACTTACACTAGGTACAAACCCATTGTGAGAAGACATAAGTTCCGCGCGACTTTTGTTGGGTTTCTTGGTGAAGAGCTCCAAATGGACTTAGTGGACATGAGTAAGTACTCAAAACAGAATGGAGGGTATCATTGGATACTAACAGGCATTGAAATATTGAGTAGATACGCTTTTGGCATTGTAGTTTATAGAAAAGACACTAAGAACATGACTAAGGCTGTTGGAAAATTGTTGAATGACTTTAAAGATCGGTTTGGGATCACACCTAAGTTAGCACAATTTGATGATGGACTCGAGTTCTACAATGTTGGTGTGAAAAGTTTGTTGAAAAAACATGGTGTTGAATATTTCAGCACTAAGAGCGATAAAAAGGCCGCTGTTGTCGAGCGTTTTAATAGAAGTCTGAAGAGTATTATGTGGAAGTACTTTTACACTCGTGGGACGTACAAATGGATTGATGCTTTGGACCAGTTTGTGGACAATTACAATAGCAGTGTGAATCGAAGCATTATGATGAAGCCAAAGGATGTCAATAAGTCAAATGAAGCCGAAGTGTGGACCACTTTGTTTGGTCATCAATTTGCAGACACCCCATTGCCAAAGTTTAGAGTTGGTCAATCGGTGAGAATTAGTAAGTACAAGAGTGTGTTCACAAAGGGCTATGAAGCCAACTTCACTGAAGAGCTGTTTAAAGTGGTAAAGGTTACTCGTGGCGATCCGAACGTGTACGAAATTGAGGACGTGAGCGGTGAACAGATTATTGGTAAATTTTATGAACAGGAATTATCGCTGGTCAATAAGAAACCTGGCGACGATGTGTACAGAGTTGAAAAGGTGTTGAAAAGAAAGAAAGTCAGAGGGAAGAAGATGGCGCTGGTCAAATGGTTGGGTTATGAGAGCAAACATAATTCGTGGATACCGGAAAGCGATATTCAAAATGTAGGTTAGTGTAATATGGCCGAGGGTGGTTTCGACAACCTTGAGATGGGTAGCTTTAACGAATACAAAGATGTCGCCGACGACGAACTAGAGCGTAGTCTTGAAAAAGCCACTAAAGATAGCGAGCTAGCTTGGGACGACCCAAACGTTGCAGTCAGTGAGAGAGTTAGACTAACTAAAGTGAGGAGTGGGCTGGCTCGCGAACATGGTAGAAGGGAGCGTCAACGCGTGGAGGAGGCCTTTAGCAATATTGAGACGCGGATTAATGACAACGCAAAAGACTACGAAGACGTTGCGAGGAGTGCGTCATTGTTAGACACCACACGCGCGGAGTACGTCGACATACCTGGACTAACATCAATCGAGAATCGCGAGTTGAATAGCACACTCAATCCAAGCGAGAATATGCTGCGTGAGTCTAGAATAGGCGACGCTGGTACATTGCAAATAAAAGCAAACCATTTTCGAGACTTGATAGACAAAGCAGGCGAGAGAATGGCAGAGCTTAGCAAAAAAAAAAAAGATCTCGCGACTGTGAGGGGTGAAGAGCACATTGATCTAGCTGGGAGAGTGATTGGACTCATACAGGCTAAAGACGTGCTTATTGAACAGCGGGAAATAGAAGAGGTTAGAGAGCGACAAGAGATCGACATTGACAGGTTTCAGAAGTTTAAGAAATGGGTTAGAGAAAATATGGTTGGGGTGAGTGCTTTAGCGATTTCAGTAGCTGCGATTATAACAACCATTATTATCGCTGGGAGGACTAACGTTATGAAAGGCGCTATGACCACGAGGTCATTTGCACAAGCTGTTAAAAATGCGATAACGAAGATGGGTCCATGGGCTGTTGGATTGGCGAACTTAGTTTATGACGCGCTGGTGACAGGCGCAAAGGGCCTCGCTTGGTTAGCTCAAAATCTGTGGGTGTTTGCGGTGACATTCGCGTGGCTTGCGTACAATTATCTAAACTAGAAAGAAAATGTGATTCGTGGGAGTCAGAGAGCGATATTCAAAATGTGAGCTAATGTAATATGGCTGAAGGTGGGGAAGTTTTTGACGAGATCGAGATGGAAACCCTCAATAAGTACGAAGACATGAGTGATGAGCAATTAGAAAAGACGCTCGTCGATGTCGAAGATATTGTTGGAGGCATGTACGGTAAGTACACTGAAGACAACATGCCGGAAGACGTTCGTGTTAATTACAACGACTATCAAGACCAAGCGAAAAAGATAAGGAGTGAGCTAGACGCGAGACGAGATTGGCAAAAAGAGACGCCATTTATTGATACTGATGATGGTAAGACGGTGACGATAAGGGGAACCAACACAGAAGTCCCTGCAGTGGAGTTTGCTAAGCAGGAGTCATATGGTGATGTCAATGACGAGAGTTTTAGTATAGCTTTTGAAGAGGAGAAAGAAATTGAGAGAAGGCTGGGCGAGCTAAAAGCATCCAACAAAAAGCTAACAGAAAACAACGTAAAAAGAATCAAGCTAATAAACAAGAAAATACGTAAATTAAGCAAAAAGGCACTCGGTCAAGACGACGCGTCAAGGAAAATAGTCAACAGGTCGCAGGTTACGGACTCGGGGGCTATTCTTTTCAAACCGGTAAACAAAGACGGTAAATATGGAAAACCCAAACTAATTCTAAAACCTGGGAAAAAAGGTTTGATCTACAGTAAAGACGCGAGTAGTAAAAACGCGATCGAGCAGTTCAAAAAGTTAGTTAGTCAAATCCTTGAGAATGCAGAAACAACAGTTGTCACAACAGAAGTGACCTCAGACGACCTCCCAGTGATTGAGACAAGAGTGGATCACGATGACATACCTGGGTTATCACCAGACGAGAACCGTGATCTGAGTGGTGTGGTTAATCCAAGCGATAGTGTGGTGCCTGAGTCAAGAACAGGTGACGATGGTGCGTTGCAAGCGCAGGTAGACCACTTTCAAGAGACGATAGATGAGACGAGTGGGAGATTGGCAAAGCTTGATAAAAAAGCTAACCAAACTGATCTCACGCCTGACGAAGGGCGAGAGCGCGCTGGTTTGTTTGAAAGAGAGTCAGGACTCAAGCAAGCCAGAGACAGAACTATTGAGCAGCGACAAATAGAAGAGGTTAGAGAGCAGCAGGAAGTCGACATTGACAGGTTTCAGAGATTTAAGGAATGGGTTAAAGAAAATGTAGTCGGGTTGAGCGCTGTAGCAATTTCAGTGGCTGGGATTATAACAACTATTATTATCGCTGGGAGGTCTGCTGTTATGAAAGGCGCTATGGCTACAAAGTCATTCGCACAGGCTGTTAAGAACGCAATCACGAAGATGGGTCCATGGGCTGTTGGGTTGGCTAATTTAGTTTACAATATGCTGACGTTGGGTGTAAAGGGTCTCGCTTGGTTGGCTCAAAATCTGTGGGTACTCGCGGTGGTACTTGCGTGGTTCGCTTATGACTATTACAAGCTAAAACGGTAGCGATAAAACATATGTAAAGTATATGAACGCCACGTCAGCAGAGTTGAGTCCTGGTTTTAGACGAGCGACCATGGGTGTCATAAAAGGGGTGAGAACACAGCATGTGATCACGTTGAACCCTAATAAAGTCAGTCCTGGTGAGGAACTTTACATTGATATACCGAAGCTTAAGGTTAGCAGCTGTTTGGTGCCTGGATCGTTGGGTTTAGTGTTCGACTTTAAGAATGCGAACGCCAAAAGCTGGTTCTTGAACAATGTTAGCAAGTTGTTGGTTGAGAAACTTGTTGTGAGACTAGCTGGGGAGACTGTGTACGACAACAATGGGGAAAATTACACTGGTGTCTATCGCGACCTTTGGGAAAGTGTCACTGCGCGAGACCAAATGATTGACTATGGTATTGGTGGTGAGAACTTGAGAAAGCTAGTTTCTAAGGATGACAGTGGTGCGACGAGTGGGAACGTTGCTAAAGTTAGCGACGCGTTAATGTTTGGTGTGATTGGAACGAAACTGCGGATTAAGCTTGGCAAGATCATGAATGACCATGGGTTGTACGCTCCTTTTAGCATGAACAACAACTTGCAGTATGTGATCACACTCCCGAAGGCCACAGACATCATGGTGGCGCAATCCGGTAGCGCTGTGGGCGGATACACTCTGGAGAACCTCGAGCTTGAGTACGAAACGATTGATAACCAGGAGCTTGCTGACGAAATAGCGTCGGGCTATGCAAGTGGTCGTAGTTTGTCATATGAGCATGTTACATTGATGAAAACCACCGAATGGGACAAAGGCACGACCATTGTGAATGAAAACATTAATCTTCCAAGAAAAAGCATGAAGGCGATTGTGTTGCTATTCACAAATAAGGTGCGAACAGACAGCGAGGAGTTTCTTTATCCAAATATTGATAGTGTTAGAGTCACAATTGAAGGTGTGCCAAATAGCGTGTACTCACAAGGCATCCCAAAGTCGAAGTTCTATGCAGAAGCGAAACGATTGTTTGGATTGGGTGAAGAACACGCTCAGTTCATGACCATACAGAAGTTTTATAAAGATGGCTTCGCGTTGGTCATTGACTTGAGGAGCGTTCAAGATAATCACAATGTCGCCACTGGCAAGAACATTGTAAACACACAATCCGGTGTGCTTCTTGAGATCACTAAGAAAGCGACGACTGCAAATGTCATGTGTAGGGTGTTTGTGATAAGTGATGGGTTGGTCAACTTCATGAACAATGGGTTGCAGTCAATCCAGTATTAAATCAAACGTGAGTTAATGGAGACTCCGTTTAATATGTTAATTGTTGGTATGACAGCTTGTGGTAAGACGCATTATTTGCTGGAAACATTGGAATCTGAGTACTTTAGTAAATTTGACTACATTGTGTTGATTTGCCCCACTTTCGAGTGGAACAAAGCGTATCAAGATTGGAAATATGTGCGCGACCCTGACGTGTTAGCGATAGACTGTGCGCAGGACAATGTCGACGCTGTTCTCAAGTGTGTAACAAATGTTTTTAAAGGCACTAACACTCTGATTGTGTTGGACGACTGTGCGAGTTCTCAAGATGTCAAGAATAGGACTAGTCAATTGGTCAACTTAGCTTTTAGTGCGCGACATTTTATGTTGAGCGTTATTGTCATCACACAACAACTGACGTCGATCGCAAAACCGTACAGAGAAAATATTAGTAAGCTCATTTGCTTCTACTGCCCGAGTAGGAGTGATATGAAGGTCGTTATCGACGATTACCTTGGAAACATTAGCAGAGAAAAATCGTCGGCGATTGCGACTGCATTAAAAAATAATAAGTACGCTAGACTAGAAATCTCACTGCGCTATCCATACAGTCACGAAGTTGTTATTCCGCAATAAAATATGGGTATAAGTAATAACGCGATGGTGAAACGCAAAAGTGAAGAAAATCCCACGATTGAGGAACTAGTCGAGGACGCTGATGACACTTCGACTGTGGAAGACGACATTGACGTTAGGAGAGCCGAACTTATTAGACTGTCTGGTGATGGTATGGTAAGCCAATCTGAAGCGTACATTAAAAAAGCGTCCGCAAAGGTTATCGATAAGATATGGCGCCAATACGAGTTGAAGAGAATGGAAATTGCAAACGCTTTTCTCACCGACTTGCTAATCAGCAAATTCGCTAACTTACTAGATGGGTTGAACGCTATAGAAAACCCTGACGAACTAAATGACGAACTACAAAAAGACCCGTTATTAAAAAAAGACGTCGAGAGCATTGTCGCGATTGTGACGCCGTACGTGCCTTTCTTGGGCTTGTTGTCGGGAGGAATCACAACGTCGAAGTATGTGTACGATCACCATTTTAGAAAAGAGGCGACAAACACTGAAAATAGTGAACAAACGGACTAATCTATTATTAACAGGTGGCAATAACCTAATTTGCATAACAGGTGGCAATTTTATCACGCGTGAGACACTTTTACGATACATAAATTTGTAAAAATGTGATTTGACAAATTTGTGAAAATGTTGAAACGACACTTTCTATTTTTTAAACGTGATTTGACAAATTTGTGAAAATGTGATTTGACAAATTTGTGAAAATGTTGAAACGGCGCTCTCTATTTTTTAAATGTGATTTGACAAATTTGTGAAAATGTTGAAACGACTATTTTTTTAAATGCGATTCGACAAATTTGTGAAAATGTTGAAACGCACCTAAAAAATGGCTAAAGTAGCGTAAAGTTTAGCGAAAGTCGTGATTTTTTTAATATTTGGCATCAACTTAGTAGAAAACGTGGGAGGGGTGTTTAGATTGACTAACGATCACCATAATAGCATAGAGACTGACGCTGTGAGCTCACCAACGTCGATTATAAAACGTGAGTACCAAAACATTGTCGAGTTGTGGCTCGACACAAATTTGGTGATGTTTTGGCGTTTATATTCACGTTTGACGTTGCTGGGCCCGCAGCCCCACTTACTATACTACTACAATTCCTTCATGAATTCAAAGTTCAAACAACCTTGGGCCAGGGTAAACATTGTGATTTTAAATTGATAAACATATGGTTTGACAAGGAAGTGTTGATAATTTTAAACGCATGATTATTTGATTGAAACAATGTCCGATTTCTAAAAGTGTTTTATCTGTCAAGAATATATCCCAGCCCACTAATACGTGCCCTGGTTTAGAAATCAATCAGACAACTAAAATAATATAATAATAATAAGTCACACTAAATATACCTCGTCCGTGTACTCACTTCGTAGAACACGATATGGCAATGCAGGACAACTTGATAATCCTACTCATAAGTTCATAATTATACAATGTATCACATTCGTATGAATATCAGATGTCAAGTCATAACATTAAACGAGCTAATAAGGCTGTTATTAGGCTGACTATAGCACAGGTAGCGATACATATATAGATACATTGAGGTTTAATACTGTATACAGCCGTTGAGAAAGCATACTTTATGTAAATATTGCGTGAGTATAGACGAGTATCGGCTGATTCTATCACCTTTGTCACCTTTCTATCGGTTTTCCCATAAAAATATCACCTTGCAGCTTTAACATAGCATAAATAAATATATAAATACGATTCATACCTGAAATGGTTTGAGTACAAAGAAACAGAGTGCCGATGAACCAAAGACTCAGTAGAGACGACGAGCCTCTTAACTCCATCGGGCTTTCGATCAATCGGATCGTCGCAGTTTCGAAATATAGCTTTTCCCGGCAATCGAAGCGTTTAACTTACTTCTTTTGACATGTAAATATCTTGAGCGTACAACGAAGGTTTCGCATTCGCACTTGGTGGTAAACCGGAATGTTGGCATACGTAACGCATGAGCACAGACGAGCTTCGACCTGTATGTAGTGCTTCGATAGAAACAACTTCCTGTGTTTGTATTTTGTCTTTTAAACTGTGTCTAAGGGTATCCTTCTAATGAGTGATGACAATATTCCTTCAATGTCCGTTTAACTGAAAGTAGATATCTCTTTTCGTCTCCGGTATTTAACAAATTTGAATGCCAAAACGGGAGAAATAACGTCTGTGTGCCATTCAAAGACACAGCTGGTGCAAAAACATCGAAGTGGCAATATACTGCATATTATATAATACAGCATAGTTTCGTAACATACATGAATATTTTAAGAAACCTAAATAAAGACATGACCGCTGGTTGAACGCTGGAGCATATGGGCAATATGGGTGCAATATATTTATATTTATCATATAAATATGAGATGGCAGGGCAGGGGGGCTGGATTTAGCCCCTCCCCGCTAAGCACCATCCAGTTTTGGCGCCGAAAGTGAGAGTTATTTGACCATATTATACATTGAATATTTTATATTTGTGCATCTTCGATATCAGGCAGTTTTTAAATTCCATATCATTGTGATATCATGAAGTACTTCGTCCATTAGTTGTTGATGACTGCTGACCAGAAGTATTATGAATTTCAGAGACTTTAGATTTCAAAATTTTCCCGACCCCCCAGAGGTTGCGCTTGCTGTTTAGTCCCACTGCGAAGTCAGCGACGTGAACGATGAAATTTCACTAGTGAAATAGCATCGTTCGTGGCGTCTGACTTAGCCTGCCTGGAGTCTGGATGAACGATGTTTTTTTACTAGTGATAAGTGACACTCTCCTCCGCAGAGGCTTCTTGCGCTTTTTTTAGAGTTCGGGTAAGCCTAATACAAGCGAATAGCCCACCTATAGTATATTACATTATTACTACAAATAAAAGCGCAAGAAGCCTCTGCGGAGGAGAGTGGATAACTGATAAGTGATCGTACGGGAAACGACGTCATTTTTGGCGCGAAAACTAGTGGAAGCAATTTCAAAATGTCTGAAAGATTCAGTGAACGCTGGTTCGGTTGATAATTTTATTGCCGAACAAGAAAACAATGCCACTTCACAAAAAACACAACGAGATGTAAAACTACTGTGAACGTTTTTGGAAACCAAGAATGAACTACGAAAGGTTGAAGATATTCCGACAGTTCATTTCGGTCAGAACCAAAGACGGGAAAGAATACGAGCCATCTTCGCTCCGAAGTTTAGTAAGCAAGTTTCGAGCGACATCTTAAGAAAATCTTAGTATTATCAATGACTTAGCATTAACTTCGCGTGTACGATTTTTATTCACTCGTGAATTATTACAAGCTCACTCGTTCGCTGCGCTCACTCGTTCGAGATAAAAAACATTTTTCAGTTTGCTTGCGGCATATCGAGTATCCGACTAGCAAGTCTTTCTGGATCTTTTTCGTGGGGATATTGCTTCATCACGTTAAGAATTAAAGCATCTTGGCTTGAATAAAAATCGTACGCGCTCACCAACCATGAAGTAACCTCTATTCATAAAATAAGTCGATCTTACGCACGCTGTGATTGGTCAGTTACCGTGTTTATATGGATGGCTTACGCCATCGATCAATTAGCCATCGTGGCGCCATCATACGCAGTAAGGAGAATTTACGTGTTGATAAAAAATATATTTGTATATTTTATTTGCTTTCTACGGGTTATTTTATAAAAGAAATAGAAAACATTTTTATCCTTGTTCCCATACGTTATGTAAACACTCGTGGAAATTTGGGAGAACTCGAAATCGCGTGGAAACACCCAATATGATTTCTTGTTCTCCCAAACTTCCTCTCGTGTTTCTATTACTGTATGTAAACACGGAAAATTTCTTAAATATATAATATATATATATATATATATATATATATATATATATATATATATATATATATATATATATATTTACTATAATTTCTGAGCTTAAACGAGCTCTGATTGCCGGCTAACTGGCCGTAAATCACTTTATAACTAGAAATCATATTGAAAAATTTTTTTTGTAAGCAGACTATATTTATTCGTTCCAGTCCCCTCTCGGAATCATCATTTTGATGTATGGTTTCTATTGTATGGTGTCGATCACAGTGAAAACCATGCGGCTTTTGTGCGGATTTCGGTGGAACGCTTCCGCACGTTTGACATTTTGAGCGCAGTCCTCGATAACGATAGCGTTGCTAGAGCCTAGCGCCAAATGTTCTTTAAAGAAAGTAATCGGTAGCAGCAGCATTCATCTAAATCAAAATGTCTGGAGCGCATAAAAATGTTCTGGGTCGCGGGCCTTCGCCGGTGACCAGAAATCCATGATCAGCAACCCACACCACTCCACCACTGCACCCCAATCCTCTTGAGCTTGCTACGGCACTGCATAAAGATGTATGCATTACAGTAAACGAACTGATTTTGCCGGTAATACATATACAGTACAGGTTATCTCGACAACACGAGCGGTTAACCTATTTTCAAATTTTTGAGAACAATTCACATCGACAAAGAAATGCAAACAATTTCCGCAAATTCGCAATAGGGACTGTTATTCACCTTTGTGAATCGTAATTTTGAGAAAAGAAACTGATAAAGAAGGCCTGACAATCAGGTTAAGAAACACCATTTTGTGAATTATATAGATTACATTGTATTCTGAGTAGTGAAGTCCTAAATAGCACACAGTTGTGAGTCCGATCCATAGTCATCTAAATAACTTGATTTTACATCACTTTTCTTATGATGAATTCTAACAATCGGACACCTCTCCTATTCAGTCAATACGTGACGCCTACACAAATCTAATTCAAACGACTCCTTAGGAAGAAAGGATCTTATTACTGCAATTTTCCGTATTTGGAGAATCCAACATTAATAACACCCACACGGGCATATAGGAAAATCAGCAATTATATATAGCCATTGTAAGGAAAATAATTTTATAGCCATTATGAGAAATATTATCTAGCTAGCCTTATTCGGCTTGGCTCGTGAGCGGCCTTAAAGGCTGGTTTCCACTCAGGAAAATCTTCCGCAGGACCGAAACGGACAAGGAAGTTTTCTTTGTCTTGTGAGCTCACGGTTGGAACTATAATGACTTTAACACAAAGGAAACTTTCCTGCCCGTTCCGGTCCTGCGGAAGATTTTCCTGAGTGGAAACCGTCCCTTACGCAGCTTTTCTGCCATTTGATTGGTTCCTGAGTGGTCTTTACAAACCGGTAAAGATCGGTCATTACAAAACAACTGAAACGTTTTGGAAAATTGTGAAAAAATTGAGGAAATGTGAGAAATTTAAAAGAGTCATAGCTATAATAAAAACCATATTAACCTCGTTTGTTCGGTGTTTACTTCAAAATAATCCTGCCCTTGGTCGTTTTGCACAGAACCTCGCTCCTTGGATAATTTTGCCGTAAAGACCTCCCACTCGGTTAATTATAAGTCTTTAACTATACTAACTTGTTAACTATAGGTAAATGCATCTAATGTACTTTTCGAATAATATATTATTTACTTTGGAAAAGCCCACCCAGTTTTGATCATTTACTAATATTTACACAGGAAGTATAATATATTGTCGCAGAGGGCTAATTACGTGGAGGATACAATTAAAATGTTTCACACATGCATGCATTCATAACGTCAGGGATCAAGATCGAGTTTTCATCCATTTTTTCCCATTTTTTCTTTTATTCAGAGAGAAATTAAAGCGCATTAGGTCATGATTAATGTAAGTTAGGTATTGGCCGCCCACGTCTCAAAATGTGGGCTCTTGGTATATGTTGTCATTCGCCATCCACACGCTTCCTATGCACTTGAAGGAAGAAGCGTCTGCACGCAGGCTATGTCGTCATTACATCAAGCTAGTATTTAAATACCTATGAAACGAATATTTTTCGTTTCACGAATATTTAACGAATATATTTTTTTTTTTAAACATCAAAATCGACCAATTTGTTAAAATATCTGTCACAGACTGGACCCTAATTTAGCTCTTGTGACGTCAAGATGTTCATAAACAGAGAGGTTCAGAGAGCGTATTTAAACAAATATCAAGCGATTCGGCAACTAGTGTTGTTACTAACGTAATATCTTCCACCGTGTTTTGTACTTGTAAACACCAGACGTCATACCAACAAGTTACATGGTATTTATCAGCGCGTAGAAGTGACCACTTTTTGGCTGAAATGGTCGTTCTCTGATATAGCCTATTTCAGCGATATAATAACATTTTAAATAATTTTTCTATTCAATATGTGTTAAATGCATATTGAGCATTTAACTGCTTTAAATAATACGTTTGCCGGGGTGTGAAATGAATAAAACTAAATTGTCGTGTCGAGTTTGCCATCTCATGCTTTTCATTATAGATGCTTTGGTGTTGTGTTTAAAGATCATGATTTGTGTCCTATTTGTTCTGTCGGTTCTTCGAACTTTAGCCAGAAACTCTTCACAACATTCAGCTGAAGGTGATAACAATAATGCAATGACTTATTATCTTGTTGGTAATAATTATTGTGATTATAATATAATGGCAATAAATAATGACCACTTCACAGCATTCAGCTGAAGATGATGACAATATATATGAGAAGATTTTACATATTCGTAATCTTTGTGTTCTACCAAGAAGGAATGTAATATATCTTGTCGTTCGAAAATTTCATCTTCATGCCTTTTTTCCCTGCTAAAGTTGCCGGATTTACTATTCACAGAAAATGACGTCAAAGCAGGGAAATATTATACAAAGAAAGTTTGGCTCTGAACTTTAAACACACCTTTTTAAACAAAATTTGCTCAGTTCCCAAACTTTCATTGTATTTCACTGCTGATTTTTGCATGTCCCTGCTTTGACGTCATTTCCTGTGAATAATAAATCACTTTAGCAGGTGCCAGGGGGAAAAGATATGAAGATGAAATTTTCGCACGACAAGATATTTTACATTTCTTCTCAAGAGATTCCAAAGATCACAAATATGTAAAATCCCCAAAATCCTGGATAGGCACTTTAAGTGTGAGAGGCTTGAAGCTGGCTCATTTAGAAGGTCTGCTCGTTGATGTCTATAAGATTGACCAAATTCCGCTTGCTGCTATAAAATCACTATTATAAGTTCATTTATTTTAGCATGGTTAAGTTCGTCGGTAGAGAATTGTGAACTATCTATAATCGATTATCACATTTTTCGAAAGCACAGAGATGGACTTCGTGGGGGACCTGGTATTTACATACATAACTATAAGATATCCCATGCAGTTGTGAGGCGTGATGATTTTGAAGTTATGGGTATTGATCTTATGGATGGTATTTGGATTCATCCAAGTAAAATAATTCTGACTTTATTAACATACTTGCAGGTAAAACTATATATGAAGTGTCATGTGAAGGTAAAGAAATATTGCTTGGTGACATTAATTGCGATCTATTGTTACATATAAAGGTAAATCTACCTCGCCGTAACTAAACTTTTTAAAAGACTTTTGCAAATGTGGGACTTCACAGTTTGTATTGATAAATCTACGAGAGTAACTGAAAGCAGAGCTTCATTAATCGACGTAATTGCAACTACAGCTCAGGATAATATTGTGAAATCCGGATCATTGCCTGTAGTGTAGGTACAAGCAATCATGATCTGGTCTATTGTGTGAGAAAATTAAATTGTGGGAAAGGAATCCCTAGTATAGTTTAGTGCGACTATTTCGCACTAAATTACAGAGATATTGATTGGAGTTTAATAGTGTCGAACGATCAGCATCTTGATGTTGAAATTCAATGGTCTGGATTTAAAGATAATTTTTGAAAGCCGGTGAATTAGGTAGAACCTATATCAATTGACTACACGCCTTCGGGGAGTTGGTATATATGGCTCGTATAGGGAATCGTTTAATGAATATTGGAATTCTTAGCAATAAAGTCAATTTGAAAATTCGACAAACCAAATCAAGGTTTAATCGTAAATTAATTGAGGAAAACAGTAACGATCTCCGACATGAGCATTTTGGAAAACATTGAAAAAGGTATTACCAACTAAACCAATATCAAATCGCCGCCGGCTCAGTCAAGTTTTAGCAATCGAAAGCAATTAATATTCACGGCACAGAGATCGTACCACCATCATCTAGGTCACTATGCCTGTGCAGGGAACTTCAAACAGCTAAAACGCAAGTTTTTGTCGATCGTAAACAACAACAAGATGCCCGCTAGGCGTTAACTCGGGTTTCGGGCTCTTTGCTTGTTGCAAGACATGTAGGCAAATTCAGCGATTTGAATTCAAGTATACACAAATCCATAGTTGTAGGTAATGATACAGCTATGTCACTGCAGGGGTGGTTAAATTGCTGGTGTGCATATAAAACTGCACACCTCATGTAACAAACCCATAACATAGTGTTTGCCAACTGCTTTGATTATACATGGAGGTTGGCTCAGTGTCCGAGCCCTCAGTGTTACCAAGGTTACTTTTATAGGCAGTACGGAAACATAGATTTGATCGAGTACACATTTTCAGCGTACGGTTCTCGAGATCGCAGACCAACCCGTTTCGAAAGCGATCGGCGTGTACGATTGTAAGCATTGTGAGCATATGCAGTAGACTCAGTTTCGCAAAGCCTATCTGGATGACGTAATTGCAAATCCTCGACATAAATAAAGACTCTGGCTACCACAGTAGCCCGAGTATAACACGAGTTAACTTGGATTCCATTCAGCCTTTCACTCCAAGTATTAGTGGGGACATTTCGATGTGATTTCCAGTACTTATTCCATTAACAGAGAGTTTGTGCTTATATTCGAGACGACGAACGTTAGCAGCAGTTTAGTTAATTTAACTTGTCACTTGAAACTTCACATTTATCTAAATCAGTACACGTGACCCGGCGTATTTTACTACTATTATATACTCGGGCTTCGCCGTCGTTAACTATCTGCACGGCTTAGTAGAAACTGACCATGGGCCATTACAAATGCTGCATTCTGATTGGCTACTCAACCGTTGTCTATTCGTGATAGACCATGATGGCGAAACGCGCTCAAAATAATGGCAGAAAACTCTCGTTATGGGGAGGCATCAGATGAGTTTTTGGATAATTTTTTCGAGAATGCATGATTTGTAATAGTCCACTAATTTGTTTCTACTAAAACAATTAGACAACTCGGACTCGTTGTCCAATTGTTAAATAGACAACTCGGACTCGTTGTCTGGCAGGTACTTCATGTATGCCTAAAGCTGGTTACTTCATGTAAGCCTGTGCCCAGTACAACTATAATCCTAACCAACATTTTGTGTCGGAACACAAAAATCGGCATACATGAAGTACTCCCCTATTGTCTAATTGTTAATTAGATAGTGAGTAGCGAAGCCAATCAAATTGCAGCATTTTCTTAGCCAATGATATATTGCGATAATCTTGTTTAGCATGAGTGATTTGTTCGCCATAGGAAATTTACCTGAATCTGGTTTGGTTGTTGTCGTAATGGAGACTGTACTGCTGCTTCCAAATGACGCTTGTGTTGTTACAGTGGTAGTGCTTACTTCTGCAAAAATAAGATTAATTGTATATTTTCTATTTTATCGATATGAAATTGTAATCAATTATTAGTATGTATCTAGAAATTAAATATATCACTAAAATTACTATCAATGTAAGCGTGTCTTAATCGTAATTTTCCATAAACGCGATTTCATATAGAGTTCCGATCATATTAACATACTAGTTATATGGATTGTGTTAATACATATTACTCGCCAGGCTTGTACCGATATTAATACTGTATACATATGGAATTTTTACCTGCTTTGCTATTGCAGAGATAAAAAAGACTCACTATCAGTTCCAAAGTCAACATTGGCCTACGACGCTCCATTTTGATAGAAATATACGTCAGTTTACTTGACAAATTAGTAGAACTAAAGCCAGTTAATACAAGAAGACATTTTACAAGTGTATCAAGGGTACTCCACTTTACAAAGAACAAGGAAGTAAAGCTTGACATACTTGTCTCTATGGGTAATTTAGAGTTTCGAGAACTCTGGTACTATCGTAAAATATGTGGAATTGTTGATAAAAGATAGCCTGCTGTGTATCAATAATTATTCAACGAACGCACAGCAAAATTACGAGATTTTAAACTTGATTTTAACCTAAAAACTTGAATTCAGCACTTAATATATAGCAAAAAGATAGTAAATAGACACACAGTGGACATTTTTATTTGGTGTTATACTGCAGCACTCTAATACTTGCAGATTAATAAAATTTGCATATGGAAATTGTTGAGCCTCGGTATTTGTTCAGATCATTTTGTTTTCGGGTGTTCCAATAGTATACCGTTGTACTAAGTCCAATAGCTAAGTCCAAAATAAGTTTTGCAAAATAAAACCTTTGGTATTGTGCTATAAACCTTTGATTATCAAAATATCCCATGCATGAATAACGATGTAACTTATAATTTAGCCCACCAGGTATGTCGATAATGTTTGGAATAAGCGAGAACCTTTCGAGAACGTAATAACCAGTCTCTGGAATCAATATTCAACGTACGCAAATCCTGGTGAATATTAAGGTACTGTATATAAGAATATATTAATTTTATATTCTAGGCATAACCATTATTTATTTTCTAAGAACTCGACCTAACCGTGTCACTTGCATCTATACGTGATATCTTTCAACCGTTAGATTACTTAGATAGTAATAAGTGGTATAGTCAATCAGATTGGAACATTGGCGTTAGACTTCCAGTTATAGTTTCTACTAACAAGGGAATAACACGACTTTTGGATGGTTTATTTGTGGCCCGCGTATTAACATTATTACCAATACAATTGACAAATAATTATGAAAGGCAACAATTAATCCTGTTAAGGATGCAGTTCATATATTTGTGACACGACTATTTCGCCATCGACCCGCCGCTTGCATTGAGTGTTTTCAAGAGAGCGGTTTACGTTTGGCAGCTTGTATATTGGTGCTAATGGTTATATATAACGAGATGTGAAGAGTCCGAGGCCAATATTTCAGGTGTTATTTAAGAAATAGAAAACATTTTCCATGTTTCCATAGAGTTATAGAAACATGAGTGGAAGTTTGCCGGAAGAACGAGACGCTATTTCGCTATTTCTATAACGTATGCAGGGCACACGGAAAGATGTTTTCTATTTCTTTTATAAAATAACACTGAGGAAATAAGTAATGAGACTCTATTTCATTTTTTATTATTTCATATTATTTTATATATTGTTTATGTGTTTTTATTCAAGAGTTCATTCAAATACAAGAGCTTATCTCAAACTTTCTTATCTGAATTTTCTGTTGCATATATTTATTATTTCATTTTTCATTAAAATGATTCTCCTTACTCACGCTAGACAGAGTCGTCGACTGCTCAAATGAACATAAACGCTCTTAACTGTGAAGAAAAGCATCCAATCTTCTCGTTTTTCTTCTTGTTGACTGTCACAGAACATATTTATTGACATTTTAGCTGTTTGTGAACAAAGGTTCATCTTACAGTCCATTTTATAAAAATAGCGGGAAAATCAATGTTTTCCATCGAGTTATAGAAACACGGCTTTCATCCAATCAGCGCGTGCGTTTTAATTTGTTATTTTATAAAGATATTTCAGTATATACACACTACTATCAAATTGAATGTAGGAAAGATTTTGGAATACATGAGAGAAATTGATTTTCAAGTAAACGTTAAATTACGTCATATTGTATTTGGGGTTATTTGCAGGTTCAATAGCAAATTGTTTAAATGGAAATGTATATATGCAACCCATGTAAAATGAAGGCAAAAGAGTATGACATGTCTGAACTTAAAAGGTAATTTGAATAATGAGTAAGAAAATCTGATGCGTAAATCCGATTGGAAAAGTCAGAGCACCGCTTTTGTCGCTTTTTCTAAAATGAATAAATTATTCTAAACAGTAGCTTTCAGTGGATGGAATCGTTCAATTGTTTTGTTTTCATCTTTTTCTTTTCATGTATAGCCATTATTTTTTGTCCACCAAGATCTAGTGTGGTGTCTTTGACATTTAAAACATTTTACACTCATAAATACATTTCAAAAACGTAACGAAATCATATTTATGAGAAAAAACATTAAAATATCGAAATATTTATACTATGCGTGTCTTAATAGGATGAGTGTATCAAAAAATTAGTCTACGAAAATTAGCAAAATATTTAATCCATCTTGCGATCGACTTTGGTGACAAATATTACATCAACAAAAGCCAATATCATTTCTATTTTTTGGAACTGTACGCGATTTCTTTGACGACTTACCAGCTAATGTAATACCACTTCCATTCACATTCGCTACCATTGTTGTAGATGGGTTAAATATTCTGGTGGAACTTATTCCTACAAAAATAAAATTATATTCCTTATTATAACTAATGCATCGAGTTTGTTTCAGATACCACATCACAGTGATAACGGTAACGATTATTTTATTTGTGTGTTTATCGAGATTCTCAGCTGCAAATTACGTTAGTGTGTTACATATTTGGGTAGTGCTGTTTCCTACCAATCAATGTATATCTTTTAATCGCGTAGTTTCTCGTCAATGGAAATGCGTAAATACATTACTTTCACTGAAGTATATTTTGACATATTGAGGTTCTCTCATTCCTCTTTTTTATACAGTATATTCATGCCTTTTGATAATTTAGTAACTGTCTTATTTATTCTTATTATTTTTATGTCAGTCAGTCGATCGTGTTTGCGATAGCCGTTTATCGTTTTTTTTCGGAAGTTCTGTAGGATCATCTATATATTTTTGTAATTGTACGTGATTTTATTGTCGACTTACCAGCTAATGCAATACTACTTCCATTCGCATTCGCTTCCATTGTTGGAGATGGGTAAATTGATTTGGTAGAATTTATTCCTACATAAATACAATTATATTCCTTATATTAATTATTTCAGAATCATCCTTAGGCTAACATGAAATTTACTGACATGATTTTATGTCTGTATATATCTTTTCTATCAGATAAATATTAGTGATTACGACTTGATTATTTCAATTTACTGAATTGTTTGCTACTCAAGCTTAAACGCAAACTCAGAAAAATGTTTCTGAGCCCCAACCCAGGGTCATATCTCCGCTGCCCGCCCGCCCCCGTGGCGGAAATAAGACCCTGGGTACGAGGTTACCTGCAACCTTCTGACTCGAAGGCTAAAAGGGATGACTCAAAAGGACCTTTCTGTTTTTTCTGTTCTTTTATTTTTCGTTAGGTTAGGGTTAGCTACGGTTAGGGTTAGGTTAAGATTAGGATCAAGGTTAGGATCAAGGTTAGGTTAGGGTTAGGGTTAGGATTGAGATTAGGTTAGGATTAGTAGTTCTAAAAAAATGTGAAGGTCCTTTTGAGTCATCCCTTTTAGCCTTCGCCCTCTAATCATTTAGCTACGTTGTGTACTAATTCGTATAGTTCTCAGAAAAATGTACGAATGTATGTGCAGTCAACCGATATACTGAATACGAGATTTTGAAAAGTCGGATGATAGACCTCGTAAAGTTATTTGATGACTTTTGTGTTGTGAACGAAGAAATCGAATCATTGTATGTGACGAACACAACGCTGAACACCGTGTAGTAAATGGGGAAGATATTAAAACCTATAGGTAATGTAAACCAGAATTATTTAGTTGCTAGAAATGTGTTTTTTTGAAGATAAAGCTGCAAACGAACAAATTCTAAAAGACCAAGCAGCTGGTCCAGTCAGAGCTGCTCTCAAGAACGACTTGTGTAGAATACATGAGCTGCTCAAAGTAATTGACACGAACTTGGGGTTTCATTAGAACCCAATTCAGAAGCGGTTAATGTTGGATAAGAATGATTTACAGTCTATTTTGAATGTTATTTGTGGCAATATGATCAAGCTAAGCTCAATTGAAACCTCAGATAATGATATCTCTCTGCGGAAGTTGATGGTGTTGTGGCTTTGGTTTACAATCGAGTCAACAGTATATAACTATCTATTTACAAATTTATAAATATCTATTTACATGAGCATCAAGCCTCTGCAAAGACTAGAGTTCCAGTTGCATCATATCATGGTGAGTCTCATTCTGCTACAGTAACTAATTATACTTTACAGCCAAGTACAAAATCAAATACTGTACCCATGAAATATCAGGAATTAGTTTCCCATAAAGCTACCACTGTTCCACCAGTAGCAAACTTAATAACCCCAACCACCACGGAAACCACCTTTTCCCCAGCAATGACAGTTACAACAGCCCTGAATTATTCTCTTGTCCAAAACCCAGCGCACATGGTACCTCCAATGCATTATATGCATCTGTCCCCACCTTTGTTCCCTCTACAATCCTACCCGCTCCAACCCTTCCATCAAGCATCCAAGGTACATCCTTTTTATCAAGCTCCTTAGCCTCAGGAAGTACACCACCTGTTGACCTAAACATGATTGTTCCATCTCAAGAACCGATAAATTTGCCTCAACAAAGTCTATCGCCTACATATATTCATTGATTGATACATTGTACATCCTCGTATGCACGTGTCAACTGGATCGTTTATGCAATCAAGTGTCCCACAGTGATTGCAATCAAGTGTCCCAGGTATTGCAGCAGTTCGATGCAGAATGTCAACCATGGTCCCACATATCCAGTAAACACATCAAATCAAATTGATCAACTATACCCTGGCATCTACACACCTTCATGCTGGTGTAACATCGCCTTGTCCAGATTCCAAGATACATTTAAAGCAATGGCTCTGCTTACATTCACAGGTCGTAGAAAAGATTGGCCAGAGTTCAAGTCAGTGTGGGAGTCAGTAGCTGAAACAGCATGCAATAACCGAACAGCTATAGCACATGAGTGAAAGGGTTAGTGGAAGGTGAAGCAAGTGTTCGCATAAAATCAGTTTATGTATAACCAAGCCAGAAGCTTACGAGATTATGTGTAAGAAATTGTGGAGTTATTATGAGGATGCTAGTGCCAGTGTTCAAACTCCTTTATAGGATCTTCAGAGACCTGTGAAAGAAGAAGATTACAAATGCCTAGTTCAACTAGTCGATGAAGTGGAGTCTGCTTACAGCCATGTACAACCGTACTCGTTACATTTGTAGTAATTTTAACCGGTAATTAATTACTTTTTTGGCAAAGGAACGGAAAAGGTAATTAATTACAAAACAAAGGAACGCGTTCCTTCCCAGAAACAAATTACAATTTCCTTTCCATTACTCTTTCTTGTCCGGCCCAGTCAAAAGGGGTCATAGAAGACCACGAAGTTGTCAATCTAAAAACACGGCACACAGTAACGCAAGATTAAAAATTGAAATTCGGAAAACGCCAGGGACATGAGATCCATTCACACGCTAAATTTGATTTGATTTCATAAACAACTCTGCGATTGGTGGCATTTTGAATTTTCATGATGCTACGCGGGCGTGCAAGATGGTGTTTTCTAGAAAAATGGAAGTTTTTTAACCTGATTTATGATAATTAATGCTAATTTATATTAACATAATGTGTCTTGTTCGAAAAATTCAAAAGCATTGGTAACAGCCACTTTATTGGGCTTTCAGAAAAGGTATAGGTTTCCCAACAGTTATAGATATTTCCCGAGATATCAATAGAACAAAGAGGTAGTTCAATTTTTGTTGTTTTTCATGGATGGATGTTTTTCAGCCGGACAGGTAATAACAGGTAAACTGAAAATAATCGAAGAAAAAGCTTCAAAGGAAAAGCAGTTTATTAAATGTTGAATTGAAAATAATCAATCTAATAACAGTTTAACAAGGTAAAAAATGGCCAGTGAGAAAAAACGAACCCCCTTCTCTGTTAAAATTACAGACCAATCTCACTACTCTGCATTTTATCAAACGTATTTGAAAGATGTGTTTTCAATCACTGTTCCCCGTTCTTGTCTCCTCATCTTTACTATCTACAGCGTGGCTTCTTTAAACACAGATCGACAACATCACAACTTCTCTTGGTTTATCACGACATCCTCACGTCTTTGTCAAAGGGTCACGAAGTTGATGTTATTTTTCTTGACCTTGCCAAAGCCTTCGACAAAGTTCCTCATGCTCAATTAATCGAAAAACTGAGAAATTTCGGAATTGAAGGACAACTAAATCACTGGTTTAACAGCTTTCTAACAGGCAGACAACAGCGAGTTGTCATAAATGGAGTGTATTCAGACTGGCTCGAAGTGACATCCGGCGTCCCACACGGATCTATACTGGGGCTATTTCTTATCTATATTGACGATTTGCCAAACTACATAACATGCGACTCTACAATGGCGTTGTTTGCTGACGACTCTAAACTTTATAAAGTCATACGCAATTCAACAGATCCTGGAAAGCTGCAGAATGACTTGTCTAAACTAAATTGTTGGTGCAACGATTGGAACATGGCATTCAACACATCAAAATGTAAAGCACTAAATATATCGAAGAAAGTTGCCAAAGTTCAACGAACATACACACTTAACTCTTTAACCCTAGAAACTGTTTCTCATATCTGTGATCTCGGATTAACGGTAACAAATAGCCTGTCATGGAACAAGCACATTGAAGAAATTACATTCGTAAACTGGGATTAATCCGCAGACTCTGCAAAGATAATCATGATCTCTACACAAGAAAACTTCTTTACTGTTCTTTAGTCAGGCCACAACTCGAGAACGCCAGTGAAGTATGGTCACCTTACACAACTAAATATAAACTACAATTAGAAAATGTACAACGTCGTGCGACGAAGTTTATTCTGGGATACCCCAAAGAGATGAACTACAAGAAGAGATTGACTAGCCTATCCATTTTGCCACTCGAATATAGAAGAGAAATATCTGATCTTATTTTCGTATTCAAATCTAAATTTGGTCAATAGATATCAACCATTCTAACTATTTTCAACAAGTGTCAAACAATAGAACTCGGAACTTTGATCAAAATAACTACCGACCAAATTTTACTAAGCAAGACTATTTAAAACATTCTTATTTTAATAGAGTAGTTTTACTTTGGAATAACTTACCCAAGGATTACAAAAGCACCACTAGTTTAAATATTTTTAAAACCAGATTACTTTATTTATAACTACGACCATCGTAGTTGGTTTCTTATGTCACTGAATCTGACTTCATACCCTGTTTGTGTAATAACTCGAGCAGCACGATTTTTTAGTTTTTGCAGTCTTGTATTTGGTACCGCTCCAATAGTGTCCCATACGACATCGCAGTAGTCAAATAAGGGCTGGATCAAAGAGTTATAGATAGTTTTGGCTGTTTTGAGATCAACAAAGGGTCTCACTTGTCTTAACCACCTATTTCTGACGAAACTTTGCGTGAAAGAACATCGACATGATCTGTCCAGGACAGTCTCTCGTCTATTGTAATTCCTAACGATTTACTTTTAAATATGAACCCGCTGGATGGGATTATTTCCTAATTGAACAACCACTGCATCACTTATTTTATTTAGCATGTCGTCAAATCCAATGAACATATGTTCTGTTTTAGTTATATTATATTTCTTTTGCCAACAGCCATTCACTGATATAACTCAGGTCACTGTTATGAGTGTTAACAAGGTTAATTACCTGAGTAAGTGCGAATTACCTGAAGTAGTGATATAAGTATCATCGGCAAACATTCTCGACTTAGAGTATTTTTGGCAGTTTGGTAGATCATTAATATACATAAGAAATAGAAGTGGACCAAGAATTGAACCCTGAGGTACACCACATTTTATTATTTTTGGCGAAGAGAGAGAGAGAGAGAACAACGCGGTGCATGCGTCACACTATAGAGCATTGCTGATACATTATTCATGTAGTGAGACTCGATGGCTCTGTCGTGATAGTGGACGCTTAATTCCCACTACAAGAGTTCGAATTGTGCATTAATTTCGAAATTTTGATCGGGCGTGTGAAGCATTCGTTAATTCTTTGTCATATGTTGTGAGGTTTTTCCGCGCTCTACGATTTCCTCACACAGGGAAAGATCACAGGGTGGGTTAGGACATGAATGCAATAAATTTTAAACAACATGGTTAGTGTTATTAAATAAAATTGACGTAAATACTAATTGCCCATTGAATAAGCGGACGGGGAGTGTGTTTATATATACGCGTCTATGTATGTTTTCTAATCATTTGGAAAAAATTAATTCACGGCGAATTCCACATGAATAAAGAATGATTTTGATATGGGTGGTTTCACCCCGGTTGCCTCCCCCTTTCTGGCGCTTCCACACTGTCAATGATCACATCCGTTTCATAAATAAGTCTAAAAATAGTTCTGGTTATTATTTCGGTTACTGTGGTAGCAAGAGTCTAGGATTCGGCTCCGTTTTATATTTTTATTTTTTTGTCGATGTTGCGAAGTAGCAATTATTGCATCATCCCGTCAGGGCGTTATAAATATGCTAATCTTCACGCTGCTTTTTTTCTTCGTTTTCGCGATCATTTGCTCAAGCTGTTCGAAAAGTCAAGTGTTCTTTCTTGCACAAGTTATACTACATTCACAGACATAGTAATGTTGCTGGCAAGTATCGTGGTTTAATATACGCTCCATGCAATTCTTGCAATTGCATACGCCGATCGCGGTATAGACCTATACTAAAAGATGACGAGCTATTTCGAAATTCAGGAAAACATGCTGTGTTGATATTACCTGATGACATGTATGTTATGTACATGGACTCGGTAATTCCAAATCTATTTTCAGAAATGAAATCGAGTAAATATTGACCGAGATATAAACGTTCAAAAATCTACAACGAAGCAGCCTTCGCGCGTATTGCCGATTAATTTCTAAGTACATAAACAGGTTTTTAGTTTTTTACAAAGGGCAGGCGCGCGGGATTTAGAAGTTAGTCGCATAAATTAGACACTTCATGAACAACCCTATTGGTTATGCTTTTCTTAAGAATGATTCAGAACAAAAACCTATCCAATAGGATTGTTATTCACAGGTATTTTGAATTGCAAATTCTAAATCTAATTTATGCGACTAACTTCTAAATCCGCGCCTGAAGGGTATGCACGTTCGCGTAATATTATAGACACGTATGTCGGTTAAATATTGGCCGAGATAACGTTCCAACAAATCGTCTGGGGAAATCCAGGGGGTTAGGATGAAACTCACCTTTTACACGACCTGGTACTGATATCCGTTGTGTTTGCTCATGGATTATTAGTGATTTGAGATGATAAATATGCCAAATTGCACACGCCAGCGATCGCGGCCGTAACTGCATTACTGCCAAATAGCAGTCGAATAAAACAAATTCTCGCCAATCATGATCAGAGTTTCGGAAGTTTACTACAATTTAAATACCCAAATAGCAGTTAACTTGTAGTTAAGAGACAACTGTGCCCAGTTTAGCTGAACAATTTTAACCGAAAACTTCCGTCAACCTACAAATTTGGCGAATATATATATACAGTATGCCACGCACGCTGCCAGCGCAAAAGTAGCCCGAGTTAACGCCTAGCGGGCGTCTTGTTTATTTATAAATCGATTTTCGTAAACCTAAAATTGCTGTCGCTAAAAAACTGTTTTGATTCCTTGGATTGTTGTCTGTCGAACTGTCGTTGTGCCAATATTGGTTTCTCCGAAAGGCGGAAACGAGACACGGATGATTGTTTTTTTAATCGTTATATTGAGGATGTTTATATACAATCGTCAATCGTCTCCATACATGAATATCATGCAAAA
This sequence comes from Chrysogorgia sp. JL179-B06, assembly GCA_035772405.1. NCBI lineage: Eukaryota > Metazoa > Cnidaria > Anthozoa > Scleralcyonacea > Chrysogorgiidae > Chrysogorgia > Chrysogorgia sp. JL179-B06. Next base: position 6,493,061 of record JAYKKM010000047.1, read on the forward strand.
TGCTCTGGTATGTTGTCCAATACAACACTTTATTATTACGATTAGTGTGAAAATATATAATATACTTATTATATAATAATATATATATTTTATGTCGAATACGGAAATTGAATCGTCCTTTAACCATGCTCGATATATAGTTTAACTGACTATATCTGTGTTACTTATTAATCATATATACTAATAAGTTATCATCGCTGAATTATTGTATATGTGGCTTGAACTTGCAGATTAATGTATACGAGAACATATCTGTCATCATACTGAAATTATAATATAATATATGGTGTGTTTACTTGTTACTTTATGGGAGAAGTAAAGAATGGTTACGACCAATTCCAGTGTCAACATCAACTTGTGCCTTAGTCTCATTTCGCTGAGTTAGGAACGCTTTTGTTTGGCAACATAAAAATCTCCAATGTCACTAGCGAAATCTCGGCAAGCCAACCGAAATATTGTCGACTAGCTGTCCCGGAATGAGGGAGTAAAAATTAAAAAATAACATGTAAAGCCTAAAAACACTTTTTGTTTTCCTTTTCTTTTTTTTTTTGTTTTACTTTCTCACGAAAGGCGTAGGCCAACCTTTTAGAGTTTTTCATTTGTATATGCAGCAAACGGCTTCTTTCGTTATTTAAAAAGCCGCTTTGTATGGGAGAAATAATATACTGTCAAAACTAGGGCGCTGCTGTCAGTATTGGGTAATATACAGCATCACAAAGAGTTAACTTTTTGTGCTGTGAAACGGACATTTCTTAAATTTATTATCGAAATGGTAGCGTATGTTATTTGTATATTATCCACATATGGCATCTGATTAGGTATCTTCAGTTATTAACTTATATTTAACGGTTTTGACAAGAAACTGTGCAGAAATCACGTGTTTGTGATTTTCAGTCTTATATTTCGAGCACTTTTCTTTTCAAATTTTAACCTGAAACCACATGTTTTGGAATCCTTGTGAAATTCTAATTAAACAAAATCTATCTATCTCTATCTCCCGATACAGCAAACCCCTCTGTGTGAGGATTACTTGCCGGGGTCAGCAAAATATAAATATACAAAATAATAGTAGATATATAAAAGTAAATAAATAAATAAAAATAACAATAAATAAATAAATAAACTAACAAAACCTAGGGAAGAACAGTAGAAGAGATACGCTGGCGAAAAGTACCAGTGTTTCTACAATTATCAAAAATGTCTGGAGGAATACTATTCCATTGATTAATTGTTCTCGGGAAAAAGGACAGTTGGTGAAAGGACGTGGAGCAGTAGGGGTATAAACGAGTGTTCTTGCGTATTTCGAGAACTTCTGGTTTTTGGACGTAGGAGATTACGACAGTTAACAGTTACGAGGCCATGCATGAGTAATGTTGTACAACAGGATCAGACGAGCGTCACAGCGCCTTTTTTCTAGGGAGCGCCATCCGAGTTCTGTCAGAATTTCCGTCACACTGGCCAGTGGATGAAAGCGTGATAGTGTGACCTTGCAGCTCTACGCTGGACCATCTCCACTCTGTATGAACCGTTGTTTTCAACCCCGCGTCTGGGGTTCCAAATACTGCAGCAGTACTCTAGCTGTGGGCGTACAAGACTAAAATATGCCTTTTGCTTGAGTGAATAGAACTTTACCCTCAGGTTGCGTTTGAGGAACGCTAAGATGCGATTTCCTTTAGCAGTAATATTGCTGATGTGAGAGTTCCACTTTAAGATAGATATTTAAGACGTACATTTGTCATAATCGAATTGAGCACTGTTTACGCAACCCAACCGCCCAAGCTTATATTGTGAGATTTCGTTTGTGCTACAATATTGTGCAGATAATTCACTCCATATGTCAAATTGCAGAAATGAAGTTCACTTTCCTCTACTACCTGCGATCCCCAATATAAAATAGGGCTATCCCCAATATAAAATAGCTCGTACCGCGAGCTAATACAACGAATAGCAACAAAATCAACAAATCCATCAATCCCAATACATTTCCCATCACATACAACGTCCTCAGAAATTGTCAAAACGCAATACATGTGAACAATGGGTGATGTTGTTATTATTGTTATTATTTTTTTGATGTAATTAAAGTCTCAAATCTCGTAGATGGGTATAAGATTGGTCCTTAAAATATGATATGATATGGCCCTTATATGATACATATATAAACAAATATGATATGGCCCTTAAATATGATACATACATGTATATAAACAAATAAATAAATAAATAATTTCAAGTCTCAACCTGGAAACCGTTCATTTAAATTTACGCATATTAAATCGTTCATTATGCATTCCATTCCATTCGTATTTTGCAACTGCACATTAATATTTTTAGAGCTGCACAAATTGATTTAGAACTGCACATTTTGTGTAGAACTGCACGTTAAAAAAAAACTCTGATTCAAGTTGAATATACGAGATAACGTTTGGACAATACCCGGACCCTCTACAGGAAGTCATCTCATCTTCTCATCTTCCTGTAGAGATTTGAGAGTTTAAATATGTATATGATGTTTGACTGTTCTGACTGTGTCTCAATAGCTCAGTGGTTAGAGCGCCGATGCGTTCATTCGGAGACCTCGGGTTCGATTCCCCGGTTGGGGCATTTAATATTTTCAGCCGCGCACGAACTTTTAGTATTTTTGAAACGTATTTAAAACTGCCAACGGAGCACAATATACTATTTGTTCATTAGTCATAATATGAAAAAGAATGGCATACTGCAACTAGCAGTGCCTTTGGAAGCGGTGGAAATGTTATCATCGAAGCCAATCAGTACGTATCCTACTACACACGTAAAAATCTCACAAGTTGTTACAGCATTGTTGCCTGAACAATGCTGTAACAAGTTGTTGACATAAGTGAACAACATTGTTGAATGAACAACATTGTTCATCATTGTTTCAACATGTTGTTACAGCTTCTTGAAACAACAATGGTTGTTCACGCTTGTTGGAACAAGCGAGAAACGTATTGTTACAACAATCATGTTCACCATTGTTGCAACATGTTGTTCATTGTTGTTATTTCATCATGCTTTAACAACATGTTGCATCATGCATGAACAACATTGTCGAATCAACAAGTTGTTTTTCGGTGTTCCAACAGGCGTGAACAAGTTGTTCGTTCAACAACTTGTTACAGCATTGTCACTGTTCGTGAACAACACGCGAGGACACTATGGACCAATGTCACGCGAAGTTCATGTGTACGGTCACGCGTATCTCGCGTGAGCATACTTCATTTGAACGATATGGCTTTTCCCACTGGTTTTTCCCTCGTTTGCTTTTCCCTTTGCTGCATTGCCAATGGTCTGAGGAATAGTCATCTGTATGAACAAACCCCTCGGTAAAACTTTGTGAAGATTTAATTAGAGTAGACTGGCATACACTATGTTTATCCAGCTCAAAGAGGTAAGAATAATAAATTATTAAATAAGTTGATAATGCTTCTTCAATGTTTATATTTCGGCTCTTTGGCATTGCTAAATGCTATCATTAATATATGTCCCTCCACTCTCATTTTGTTCCCAGCTTAAAACCCACGAAAAAGCAAAAATATTAGGTAAGTTTACTTTGTTCACACTCGGTCCAATATTGTTAAAACAGTCGATTTTTTATACAATATAACTTAAGTTACAACTGCAAATGAAAACCAAAAAATAAGTTTTGACTTTGGAATAATCTTGCAAAAACAGTTTATCATTCTTTGTTTTTTTTTAGAAAGTACATGTGAACTGTATCAGCTTTCATATTTATTTACAAAAAAGGTAAGACATGTAAAAAGCCGCCCTCACTATTAAGATATTCGGTATCGATTTTGTTGTTATATTTAAGTCATTTAACTTGCAGGTAGACGTTTGTGTTCAGTGTTTCAAAACTTTAATATATTTTGTTTTGTTTTCTTTCATCGAAATTAGTCGGAATGCTGATCTCCTGGCTTTTTAGGCAAAAGTGAAAGAATTTTTGTTTACAGGACAGTTGGACTGTCACAAAAAGAAAAGCAAGAACGTTATTAACCTAAATCTTTGTTTTTTTTCTTAAATTCTTTTTGTATAGACTGTAGTTGTGGGACTTCAATGATATCAATGAAAATAGAGAATAAAGCGCCGCTAAAGAACCGAGATAAACTGGCTGTACGTAGCAGTGTAAAGAAGGATACGCGAGACTTTGTATTCAAATTGTCACTTCAATAAACGTTTTTAAACATTCATGGATGTGTTTGTGTGATATCTTCGTCTTCAATAATAGCGATATTAATATTTTTGTGATTTAGCGAGAAAACCGGGGGGTGCACAAAAAACGAGAATTTATCCGATCGATATCATCTTGTAACATGTTGTTTCAACAACTTGTTCACAAATGTTAATTTATCATGCTGGAACAATGCTGTTATATCATGCATGTAACATCGTGTTGGAACAACTTGTTCACGTGTTGGAACAGACGTGAACAAGTTGTTGACAACTTGTTCACAGGGTGCAGCACAACATTGTTCACGTCTGTCGAGAACAACTTGTTCACGTCTGTTAACAACTTGCAACAACTTGTGCGTTTTTACGCGTGCAGTTGAATTTCTTCTTGATGTGGGACACATTTATACTGAAACAGGGAAACCTGATTTTTCTGATGTGCCACTCTACCGTGCCACGAAACATCGGGAGTAACATGAACATTAGGGATCTGGTACGGGTTGGGAAACTTAACCCCTTCCTTAAACCAAGGCATGCTAATCGATAACCAGATCGGCCAGTGAGAGGCGATTCTATGGAAAGCCATTAACGTGACTCACGCTTCCAACTTTATACGTCATTCGCTTTTCTTTTATACACTTGTCGGCAAGCAAGTATTGCAGATATGGGACATGCAGGTTTATGATTCTTGAGATATTTCTCATTTTTAATACTAAAATAAAGAATACAAAGTCTCTGAACGATAACAAACATTCATTTCGTTCCATATTATCGATAAATATCTAACATGACAAAATATTTCAAAATATTTCGATTTTGAAAACTACGCATGTGCACAACTGAATGAGACAAATTATACGATATACAATGAATCAACTGTCTTTTATTCAATATAACACAGACGGGTTTGCCGTGAGTAATAATAAAGGCGAACGAGTTTGTAAGTAACAAATAATTGTTTGTAAATCAACAAATAACTTTGTTAATCATCACGGTCTTCCATTGAAAATATTATATTATATATTTTTATATATCGCACTGTGAGTATACCTCCCCCTCGCGCGCCTGCTCTCGTGCTGTTTCGGGCCTGGTTTCCGGTGTTGCTATAAACGTTGACCGTAGACGTCCTTTGGCCCTTTGTTCAACATATTGATATAATCAAGGAATGGCAAATTTCGGGTGGCTCTGGAGCTTTATCTGGATTAATGCTTGTGTTGATTTAACCAACTTCTTACACAAGGGTATGGAACTTCCTTATAAGGCAGCACTGAATATAGTCCAAGAAAAATCTGAATGTGACTAACTATGCTATTTTAAGCATCTCAAATACAATAAATATCCCATAACATGCATTAAAAAGTACAAATTTTTAAAAAAGTTATTTAAAAATAACTCATTTACTATACACATACATCATCTCTATATTAAAATCTAAAAATTGTAAATAATAAAATAATAAAATAAAAATTGTAAAAATTTCATCCGAAAGTTCCCAACAACCATTGTTAATACCTTGCCTAATTGAATTGATTTTATGCTGTTCTAATAATATTTTAAAATTAATGACAGAGGATATAGTTCTGATTTCCAAGGGTAGTCGATTCCAGTACTTAAGTGTTCTGCACTTAAACAAATCATAATACGGTGTTAATCCCAGGCATTAATAATAACTGTCTCCCAGACTTGCCATTTTATTAACATGTTTTGACCATAACAAACGATTTTATTTTGAAATTTTAAACATTTCGATGAGGTCGCCCCGCGTTGGTCGCTCCAATAGGGTCGTTACACCCAGCTTTATAAGTCTATCTTTATATGAAAAATTCTCCATTCCCCTAATTGACTTTGTAAATTTACGCTGTCAGTTTTCAAGTGCCATTATACTTTGCCAATTACCATACCTAGGACGAGGTGCCCACACCTGAACACAATATTCAAGGTGCGGTCTTATCATTGATTTGTAAACAGGCAAAAGCACATCAACCTCCCGAGAAAGTACATTCCTCAAGATCCAAGAGGTCATCCTTTTCGCTTTTCCAATACTTTCTTGGATATGATTACACCAGGAAAAAGACTCAGAAAATACCACACCCAAATATTTCTCTTTCTCTACTACCTTGAGTTCATTGCCACCAAGAAAATAACTCTGTCTACCGTTATTTTTCCCAATATGAACAACAGCACATTTTGTAGGATTACAATTCATACCCCAATCAGATTCCCAGTTTGACAGACTTTCCAAGTCTTGCGTTATTACATCAGAATAATTTGCATCACCAACAAGCTTCACGTCGTCAGCAAAAAGTCTTATAACCGATTCAATATTTTCGGGCATATCGTTTATAAATAAAACAAAAAGGAGAGGGCCGAGTACCGACCCCTGCGACACGCCCGAGTAAACGTTTTTCCATTCTGAATACGAATCTCCTACTCTCACAGTCCATCTATTTGATAAAAAGTCCCGAACAATAGCCAAAGTATTTCCAGTAATTCCAAAAGATTGCAATTTAACCAACAAACGAGAATGAGGGACAGAATCAAACGCTTTACAGAAATGTAAATATATCAAGTCTATACGTAATGACCACGATCCAGGACGTTCGCTATTTCTTCAACAGTTTCCAGAAGATTGGATAAACAAGACTTTCCTGAGACGAAGCCATGCTGAAAAGAAGACACTTTGTTTTGCACGTGCTGTAGGATGTGTCTACGCAACAGTTTTTCATAAACTTTCCATAAGACACAAGTTTACGAAACTGGTCTATATAGTTACTGGCATCCAACCTTGAACCTTTCTTGAAAAGAGGAATTACAATGGCGTGCTTCCAAATTTCTGGAATTTTCTCATATTTCACGCAACTTCTAAATACATTGCGGACTGCTCCAACAAACAAAGGATTTACACTAAGCAGCTTCTATATTTTTGAATGATTTCATCTGGACCATGGGACGTATATATCCAAGCAGCTTAGTAACTCATACACATTCTCATAATTAATTTGCATATCTTCGATATATGACATATCTGGGACAGTTACATAACATTCCTTCTTCTGCTTCCTTTGTAAAAACGGAAGAAAAATAATTAGAAAGTAAATCAGCAGATTCCTTTGGACTCGTTGTCTTCGTATTAGAATCCTGACTTGTTAATGGTCGAACCATTTCATTTATTTTTATTTTTGCACGAATATATGAAAAAACGGTTTCGAATTAGTCTTAATAGCTCTTGCAAGCTTCCTTTCGTATTTCCGTTTAAGATCTCCTTCAGTGGATTCAAATGTTTTCTGAGATTCCATCGCATACTTAAGATTGATATCCGTAGGCAAGTTTTCAAAGTTATGCCACTTCTGATTCTTTTCTTTTCTCAATCTTTTTAATTTACTGCATTCCCAAGGTAAATTGCGTATTTCTATAGGCCATTAGTAGTTTTAATTTTCTTAATCGATGTACACGCATTACTGATAGCAATCATTTTGAAATACAATTCTTCCACATACCCTCAATATCCCAATCAGCGCCCCTAAATCCCCAATTAGTATTTTCTCCTATAGTTTTAACTTTGGTCTCATCACACTTTCGTTTAGCACGAGCTGTATGCTTTTCCGTTTCTTTAACCACTGTTGTAACAAGAAGGGGTAGCACCTTCATTACCTCGGATTTAACTTTAACGGCTCCAAAACTTGGCTTTCGTTATCATCTATTGGCTTAACAAAGCAACTCGGACAACGCTATTCGGTGTATTTACTATAGCTTCTTTAGAAGACATGCCATTAAGTCCTACACATCTTACATGCCACTTTACATTGCAGCTGCAACACATTATCGTTGGACTATTATAACCCACCGTTTTCATATACATGGGCAAAGAATTAAGAATTAGATCTACAGTACTAGCAGCTCCTGAACCCGCTGCCGCCACCTTGCGTTGATGATGTGACTACAAAAGTGCACTAGATGATGTGACTAGAAAGTGACTACAAAAGCCTGGAGACTACGAGATAAAATAGACCAATCGTATAATAACAGGAAATCGTTTAATATCAGGAATTCGAAATATTCTGGAAGACAGCCCTATTTTTAAATACATCTGGGAATTGAAGGAATCAAACACAGAATAGTTGATCAAGTGTGAAACGTGCAAGTGTATAGAAAAGTGATGCAAAACATTGTAACATATATATATATATATATATATATATATATAACAGCGAAACACGTGTCTGTAGATATTGTATAGACACGTGTTTCGCTGTTCCACAGCTCATCAGTGTAGCTTGGCACGTACATTCTAGATATGGGCATGAGAACTAATTATACACAAGCGAGGGCGTTGCATTATCGCTAAAGGACACCTACACCAACTTCACAGAGTGCTCAACAACACCGAAGTGTATATATATATATGAACAAAGCTTTAAAATACGTCGAAACCTTGGTAAAATGGTGAATATAGTTCTTACAAGAACTGTTTGAAAACACTACTAATATAATTAATATACACGATAATGTATATATAATAACCCTAAGTTCTGAAAAGAACTGTTTTTAAACTAAAGATGAGCACGATGCATTTCGGCAGACAACTTATCAAGTGCTACAAGTACTATTTGGTATTTTACTCGATTAAACTACATGTTCTAAGGATTTATTGGTGAAGGAAAATTTCGAGTGCAGTGTTGGAATATATACATTTTAAGACCAAACAGAGACCAGTTGCGAAAAATGCAACTTCAATTCCTTCCGGCTGGAATTGAACCGCCGCGACCCTATGATGCTAGTGCAGTGCTCTGACCACTGAGCTACGGGGGCCGTTGCCGCTGCTGAAGAAAAAACCATAAGGTAGATTGTATTTATAATCAACAAAAAATCCAGTTACGTCAGACGCAAATGCGTCATAATAATAATAATAATAATAATAATAATAATAATAATTACAGTTACAGTGAAATTACAATAAGTTAAAATACAAGATACTAAAAATTATTCCGTACTACATGAATTAAAAAAAATAAGTCTTTAAGCAGGATTTAAATTTGATAAATGACTTTGAATTTCTAATATTATATATTCTAATATTATGATAAATGTTTCCTATCATGACGGTCCAATATCCGGAAATTAGTGTCATTGTAAGTGTTAGCGCATTGAGAATTTGACGGGTGTCGAGAAATGGCAGAATCACAGATAATGACCGTGTCTTGACGGTATTGTCTTCTTGGCTATTGACGTAACGGAACAATTTTTCAACTTTGAGATGTTCTTCCTACGTAACGAGAACCACACTCGCATTTAAATTCGTAGATTACAAAGCTTGATGAAAAAGCAGGTAGAACTTCTTTGGGAGTAGGCCGCAAAATTGTCCTAATTGAGAAAATGCATTTTAATTGGCTACATGAGAAAGTATTTTCTATAGTAACCTTCAGTTGTTTCTCGAATTGTTCGGAAATTTTACCAATCCACGGTAATTTTAAGTAGACTGGGTAGACCAATATTTTATCAAGCAATCGGCCTGGGTATCCATTTGCTAAGAAAAAGGTTTTTAATTCGCTGATATATTTTTCTAAAAACTTATCCGAAGACGTATTGTGTGCGTATTGTGTGCGTATTCTGTCAATTAAATATCTGATCAATGAAATATTTTGTTTTGTTGAGCTAAACGAATCAAAACATGTGTATAAAAGCCATGTAAAAGATTTTCGAAAAATGCTTGTCAGAAAACAATTATCATCATTGTGAACTAAAACATCCAAGAAAGCTAATTTGTTATTATTTTCAAACTCATGAAAAGCACTGTTTTACAGATCGAAACCTCAGCGATTCAGTCTTTATGACAAAGAACCTGACATCGCAAACGAATTGTACATGTTTTGGAATCTGGAAACACATGGAGTCAGAGAAGAGAAGCCTTCGGCGTATGACAAGTTGAAGTAACAATTGAAATTCAAAGGAGAAAGTACGAAGTTAAACTGTCGTTCAAGGACGATATCTATACTACTTCTGTAAACTGGGATCTTTGATAAATCGTCTTCGAACAACCCCTGACCTTCTTGAAGAATATAGGAAGGTCATGTAAGATCAGATTAACTACGGTGCAGAGTGGCTAAATTGTTGGGAAAGACGATGTAAAGCCAACAAACATTCATTAACTTTGGCCCAAGTAAGTAGTCAGAGTTGACAAGAACACAACTAATATGCGAATTACTAATAACGTATCTGCCAGAAAGTGCGGTCAATAGTACGGTCTAAAGCTAGGTGTTGTCAGTCAGAATTTTGCATTGTATATTTGTAAATCTTTGGAACTTAATTAAGAAAATGTTTATTGTATTTGTATCACCTTTTATCATCATGTTTTATCCTATAACAGTGTCTTTTCCTGAAATAAAAATGCCTTATTGTCAAGCATGTGCATACATTATGTCTGTTTAACTATTAAATCACGTACTATGCAATATGCTTTTGTATGTTCATATTGACATCCTGTAAAGAGTTAACCAGAAAGGAGATTAGCAAATTAATCATGGTATCTAAAATTAGCAAGGATATTTTTCGGAAAATCTATACCTAGCATTTGTGTAAACGGCCTCAAATGTGAACTGAACATTTCTAACATGTGAAAATGCAGCATTACATGTTCTCACATGTTGTTCACGTGTGGACAGTTGAGCACACATGTGGAAATATATTTCTCACATGTTGGTCACACGTAGATTCACATGTTGGTCATATGCACACATGTGGATCCCATGTGGAAGCATATTTCTCACATGTGAAAATATACAGCTCACATTATGGTCACATGTGAGAACATGTCGATCATTTGTTGGTCACATGTGGCCACATGTTGGTCACACGTGCACACGTGCGTATCGTCCACTATATGATCTACACAAAAATCTACTTGCAATGGTACTTGCAGTGCTTAACAGAGATTTGATTCGTCTGTTCTTTGTGAATATAGTAGAGAGCCATATAAGAGCTTTGTCCTTCCGGGGAAAACGGTATGATCTATGCCTGTATTTCTTTTGGGGCGAATATTCATTACTGTCTCATAATTGCTTAGTCTGGTGAAATTTCGTGACCTCTCTGCGACTCTGCACGATTGTCAGATTCGTTAAATACAACATTCTCGTAGACAGCATCTTTCGTTTGCTGATCGCGTCTGATGTTTTTTTCTTTTTTGTTCTTTTTAATTTTCCACCTGTGCAAAATAGATAAAACAAAAACACATTGTTCTAAGTCACAAAATTATATCTTCACGAAGTATATTTAGCAACTTTAGAAAGACTGATTGGTTATTAACCGAGTGCGAGGTCTGTAATAATAATAATAATAAATTCTTAATACGGAAAATATTGACCTAATTAAAGTATTATAATAATAATACGGAAAGTATTAGACCGAGCAAACGAGGCTAATAAGGAATTTATTATATGGTTTTTGGCCCTTAATTTCTCCTCGTTTTTAATGCTGATTGTTTTAGGAGCTGGCAGTTTAAGTTTTCGCTTGGTTTTTACCATGATTTCATGTCTCAGCCGGTGTTTGCATTAACTTATTTACCTGTTTTTGCTTAAAATCATCGATACTGGGCTGAATTACGTTCAGGCCAAGATGGCGAGTAAGATGTATATCGTTCATGGTTGTTTTTGACTTGGCTTCTTGTTATTATTGTCTTGGGCTTTCAAAAACCTACTGGGAAGTGCCTTCTTTAAAATGCATTGCTGGCCATAAGCTTGGAAATGTCACTGTTTGCGCCGCCTAATGTACATGGTGCTGTTAGTTAGCTGGCGACGTTATGACAAATCTTGGGCTTGTAAAAGATCCTTGTGCCATGTATCATAAAGGTTGTAGACGAAATCAGAGGGCTATTCAGTTCATGGGATTCGTATGATTGATGGTTCCATGCCAAATGTATTGATACGAAGACTAAGGAGTATAGTGAACTTTGTAATATGTCCATGGCCAGGGGCATCGCGAACCCACTTTGATTATACCCGAATATTCTATTTTTTATAAAATTGCACGTATTTTATTGAATGAGCATTAAGACATATTAACAACAACAAATGTTGCCATATACATTCTTTAAAGTGCCCCTAAAGCCCAAAACGTTTTTTTCTTTATCAAATTTTGACATAATTTCTTGTATTTATGCGAAAACAAAAATTAATTTCTTTAAAATCTCCGATTTGTATGGCTATTTGAAATTGGCGAAAACGTGATTATTGTGGCACATTTCCGCGTGACAATAATTCTTTACGAGGAGTCTGGAACGAGTACTTTTGTGACGTCATGCAAGGTACTCGTGTTTAGTATAAAATGACAAGTTTCTATAACAAATGCTTCATATGCATTGCCCATCGCAGGAGTTGCTATCCACTGTTAATATAATTTCTGATCTTAAACGAGTTCTTAAACGCGTAGCGCGGTGACATCACATCATTAGAAATCATACTAGAAAAAGTGTTTTTTGTAACCAGACTGAATTTATTAGTTCCAGTCCCCTCTCGGAATCATCATTTTGATGTATGGTTTCTAAAACATGACAAATTTTTTTTAAATGCCGACTATATTGTTATAACTAAAAAATCGTTGAAAAGGCTCAAAAACTTAGCATAAAGACATTGTATATATCAGATTTCTCTCAAAATAGAACTGTCTAAGGGTAATGAAGTTGTTTATCGTATAATTATTTGTATTTTTACGTTCGTTTTGATTGTTTCTGTGTTTTTGAAAGCTGTCAAGTGTGAAGAAAACATCGGGCATTGTAAAATAATATCTACTATACACAGTTCAAACTGTCCATTTAAAACTTCTCAATTTAATATTCAGTTCAAACCTTAAATTATACTAAAACGACTAGTCATCTCAGTCTCGGTGATTATCGTTAAATTTACCTCGCCGCTTCGCGGCTTGGTAAATATTCACCGATAATCACCTCGACTTCAGTGACTAATTGTTAAATAGAAACCTCTGGGATAAAAGTCGCGTGATTATTTACATTTATTGACATTACAGAATATTTACATTTTTTTATGAAAAATGTGAAATAAAAGCTATTTCTTGGGTTTCTAACTTGTAAATTTATACTAAAACAATTAGATCTACACGCCCTGGCCTTGTTTTTATGCGTGAAAATCAACTCGGCTACGCCTCGTTAACTATCTGCAATTACTATCAACCAACTAGTGGTCTATTACAAATTCTGCATTCTGATTGACTGAGCTACTAGTGGTCTATTGTTATAGACCACTAGTAGCGTTATCCATTCACAAACATCCTTATTACAGGAATATTCCTATCCTGACCAATCAGAAGCTGCGACATATTCACGCTGCAAGCAGAACCTGAAATCTAGGCAAAACATGGCGTCCGCTAAAATTTATATTACAGTGCTGAAATCATGAAAACATTGGCCGGAAAGTAATGGAAAATTGTTCAGTTTGACATTTTCGAATAAGAAAATGAATTCGCGTACGCCTATATGGAGTATATCTACGCCAAATTTGAAGCAAAGTAATTACAATCTCGTTTTTTGTGAGCGATTGTTTATCATGTGCCAGGATCGAGCTACTCAACATTTTGAATGGGGAGACATCTACAAATAAAAAGGTGAAACTAAACAATGTTTGATAAGTCTTTTTACGTTAAAGAAAGGATGTTTATGGTTGATACTAAAACAATTAGACAACTCGCGCTCGTTGTCTACGAGCAGATAGTCAACGAGGGCGAAGCAGATAGTCAACGAGGGCGAAGCGCGAGTTGTATAATTGTTAAATAGAAAACGCGGGCTCGTTGTCTAATTGTTAAATATTGCATATACTCTTCGTTGAGGAGTTTCTGAATGCTAGACTATATCTAAATACAAAGCAGATCATAAGTTGATCAAAGAAAAGTACCGACTGCCTTGCGCGATATCCTAATACATGCTAGACCCAGGCTCCTGCCTGTTAAAAGTACTGACGGAACTGGGCCATCAACTTCAACAGGCCATAAAAACTGAATGATTATCCAAATTGAATTTTTTTACTAAAACACTAGCTAAAAGAAACGATTATATTGTGTGACAAAATGCAACACCCCCACCAAGTTGCGACGCCCCTGTCCATTGCTTGGGAATGTATGGTCTGCTTATTTCCTGGATTTGATATATGTACCTGTTCGGAGCTCTCGTGGGTGATCTAGCTTGGGTGAGAAAGTGATGTAAATGGTTCGATCTCAGTGTCTGAGTATCGAGGATTTGGGCTTGACGTTCGTCCATGTATTGTCTGTCTACTCTAAGCTTCCACATTCACTACGCCAGTGTATATATCAATCAATCAAATCAATCAATCAATCAATCAATCAATCAATCAATCAGTCAGTCAGTCAGTCATCATCATTATTAAAACTTTATTAACCGTGTCAATGTGTTTAGTTATTTTACAAACTAACAGGAGACACCAATACATATAACTATCAACCAAATTATAACTTAATACTAGAAATAGGTATACGCAAAAAACCCTCGCCCGATTACTGTTTGAAACTTTTATAGCGTAGTTGCTTATACAGTACTTCTTTTAGTTTTTACAGTTTTAGTACTTGAATTAGGTAATAGCCCATTCATTTGCCAAACTGAATAGACTTTCAGTGGATAATTTCTCAGAGAGCTTTGTGTTGTCTGAATTTAATTGTTTCATAGGACATCAAAATAAATAGCTAAATAGCCCAAACTTTTTAATTTTTGGGTGCAGCAACAGAATAGTGGGGAAGTCTACTGCTGTTTCTACCATCAATCACTAAGAAATTACTTGTCTCACACTATTGATGATTCATGAAATACTCAACTCAGTAGTTGGTATAAACAGACACTAAAGACTGTTGATGGAAGAAAGTGCATCTATATTATATAGGGGTGCATATATCGTGACAATCTATACGGCGGATTCAAATTGGGTTTACTAAGACACGTATTAAGGATTCTACCCCGATTGTTGGTGTGGATAGATTGTATACAGTAATTTGATAATTCCACCCACATTGGACTACTGCGATGTGGAGCTGGCAGGGATGTGGATAATTTAATATTGATTTCTCTCGAGAGGTATCAACGCAAAGCAGGGAAACTGGGACTTGAAACTGATTGGTTAATAGAAACCCTAGGAATGGTACCTCTTGTAATTAGAAGAAAGTTACATTGCGTAATGCTAGTTAAGAAATTCCATGAAGGCATTTTCACATCATATCTAAGGAACTAATTCTGTTCATACATACAATGTACATGTTGTAGCACCTTATCAATTGCCTTAATTTACAATCTGCAGGATATAACTTTTGAGTTAAAATTATATGAAATGTACATATATGAATATGTGTTTATATTTGTAATAATTTTAATTTGTTAGGAAATAACACCGTCATTGATATCAGTGTTAGCATTGAAGGAGCTATCCTGTTTAAATATTATTGTATTATTATTATTATTATTATTATTATTAAAAGTAATGCCTAATGCAGATATCATATTATCGACCTATTTCACTTTTGTCAATTTTTAACAAAATCCTAGAAAGGTTGATGTATAACAGATTGCTAAAATTCCTTGAACGTAACGATGCTATTTTTGACAAACAATTTGGTTTTCGATCAGGCCATTCTACTGAACATGCCGTGCTCTGCATAACTGACAAAATTCAGAAACCAATAGATGATCGTACAATTTCCTGTGGAATATTCTTAGATTTTAGCAAAGCTTTTGATACGGTTAATCATGAAATTCTTATTAAGAAATTGGACCATTATGGTATTCGTGGCATACCTGAAGACTGGTTTATTTCTTATTTTAGTGATCGTAAAAAGTTGTTACTGTAAACACTGTTACATCAGATCAATATAACATTTTATGTGGTGTTCCACAGGGATCTGTTCTCGGTCCTTTATTGTTTCTATTATATATTAATGATTTTCATCTCTGCTCCAATTTCTTTGAGTTTCACTTATTTGCAGATGATGCAAATGTGTTTTGTGAACATAAGAATATTTCAACATTAACTGCCAATATAAATGCAGAACTCAACAAAATTTATGTTTGGCTATGTGCCAATAAGTTATCGCTTAATATAGATAAATCTAAATATGTTATATTTCATCCACGACAAAAAAAAGTAGAACCCTTAATACCTCGTTAACTATCAATAATAAAATTTTGAAACATGATACTTCCATCAAGTATTTGGGTATTTATATTGACTCACATTTGAGTTGGAAAAGTCACATTGAGTTCATTGGCAAGAAGGTTAAAAGAAGTATTGGCCTTTTATGTAAATTACGTCACTATGTTTCAGAAGATATGTTCAAAACAATTTATTATGCTTTAATATATCCATTTTTAATTTATGGGATAATTGTCTGAGGAAATACTTATGAAACTTCACTTAATCCATTATATATGTTGCAAAAAAAGACGGTACGAATTATGACATTTTCAAGATTTGATCAACATTCAAGTCCATTATTCGGATATTTAAATATTATAAAGTTTTTTGACCTAATTGTTACTCTTCATATTTCAATTTTTATGTACAAATTTCATAATCATTTTCTGCCATCAGTCTTTCATAATTTCTTCACTAGTGTGAATAAGATTCATAAACATAATACTAGGCTTGCTGCTAAACAATCTTATTATCTTCCAAAAGTAAGAACAAATTATGGAATTTTTAATATTAGATTTCAAGGTCCAACAGTGTGGAATTCTATTGATGAGGACATCAAGTCCTACTCAATGGTATTATTTAAATTCAAATGTAAGCAAAGCTTCTTAGAGCACTATTGAATTTCCATATTTGTAATACTTTCATGAAGGTGATAAACTTGTTTTTCAAGATATTATTGTAGTTATTATTTAAATCAACGTGGTTCTTTGTGTTTCTATATGTATGTATTGCTTTGTGACCTTTAATAATTATTTATTTACTCTTTAATATTATTACACCTCTGACTGGTCTCTAGGCATTTTTAACCTTTTGGTTATTTTTGGTGGCCAGTATTCCTACAAATTTAAATTTATCTGTAAATAGCTTTTCTGTTCAAAAAGGGATCAATAAAATTGTGTTGTATTGTATTGTATTGTATTATGATGGTTATTAATACAAAAGCCATGTACGTGCAAAAAGCATGGCAAAAAACCTATATATTCAGGATGACATACGTAGCCTGCTTGTTGATAATGATCAAGCTGGCACGGTACTTGTTCAATCCCCAACAATTTCTGCTAACAATGCGAGTGTCCACATACCCAATGTCAACATAATCCTACATGAGCTGTATTTTACGTTGCAAGCCTGGGACAAGCATTGTACAAGCCTGTTAACAGACACAATAAGTTATGACCCACTAGGCCAGCTACTGTATGGCTAACATGTTCCATAATAGATAGAATAAACACAGATTGTTTATGGAATACAGAGCAGTATACAATACACAAGCTCATATCCTCAGAAAAATTATTCCCTTCTCATTTCCGGCGACGCTAACCATTTGAGCCATCAAGATTCAGATGGAGAGAGAAGGTAACAATGATCTACTGGTCCAATTGATACAAGTGCCTAGGCAGCAGTTACTATATAATGTTTGCATGTGTTATAATATATATACATTGCTGTAGTAATTGCGAGCCGCATAGGACATATATCAATAGAATCAGTACATCATTGTAATCTTCACTCTCCATCTAGTGTTTGCAGCTCAATATGGTTAGAGCATCTCACCGGCAATCAGAAAGCTACAGGTTAAATTGCTGTTCAGGACTCAGAATCATTTTTCTCAGGATACGATCTTGACAATCATCCATGTATTGTCTCATGTATACTCCGAGCTCTCCCTTACTCACTACAGCAATGCCAATATTAACACTAACCATGCATGAGTATACAGTAATGCTTGTTTATACTACAAAATTGTAATCCAGGATCAGGTCGTAAACACAGGTATGGTCTGCATGTTTTTGTACCCTAAACTACCAGCACTGTACAGTATATACGGTAATTATCAAGCATAGTATTTATAATTTTAATAAAATAATAAACATACTGTACATGCAATCTCAAAATTTGTACTAACACTTGCTATTCTGCAGTATTATAAAGCAAAAATGGTATATATTTTGAACTGCATGGATTTAATTCCACCGTCATCAAATGATATATTTTAAAATTCTAAACATTCAAAAATATATTACACACTAGTTCAAATTTTTCCTACTTCATATATTTACACCACAATAGTGGTTGTTGGAGGGCTTTCCAATGGTATATAGTACAACTCTCTCCGTGAAGTATTTCAAAATTTGTCAATAGATTTATGAGCAATTATATTCAAATATTTAAATTGTTCAATGATATGATAGCTACAAACTTCAAACTTGCACCACAATAGCGTTGCGCACAGATGACGTATTTGTCAATGTTTGTCTGAGTCTATAATTAAATTCACGTCCTTAACAATAGGAAATGGTTCATTTGGTAGTCAGATTTGGTTTGTTTGTCTGAGTTTTGGTCTATAAATAGTAACTGTGCGCTTCGCCATTGTGATTTGCTTGTGGATTTCTAATGGTATCTAGTTTATATAGCATAAATTTCTAAGCAATATATACAGTGCATTACTACAACTAACATGGTTGTTTTATTCAAGTCTGAAGAGTACTATAAAACTATTATATTGTTCTGCGTACTGTGTAGGCACTAGGCAGTGTAGAAATACAGATCTCTTAAATGTTGGTGCACTGCTGAAGGTGTGTAAGAGGTCTATAACTCTATTCAACGTTTCGAGCCAAAGCCCTTCGTCACTCAAGTCAAAGAGTTAATAAAGGACTTTATCCTTTATCCTTTAAGGCCCTTCAGCTGATTTCGTGATTGACAGGCTCGCGTTTTTGTTTTGTTTTCTCCATGCAAAATATAAAATGTTCTGACCACGATAAGTACTAACTCTAAGAACTTATTCTACATATCTAATTAAAGCTTGATTAACAGCCTCTGACATACCTACAAAAATATATTGGGACTGATCGCTAACAGCTTTAAAAAGCGAAAACGACGCTCGGATTGGATACACGAACTCCGATAAATAACATACTGAATAACATACTCGGACATATTTGAAAAACTACATTAAAAAAGGGAAAACGGGTTTACCTTTTGACGCCATTTAAAATTTCCGAGTCTCTAACTGCATGATAGTAAAGTTTTTGTTTACCCCAATTTCTCTTTACTGCAGGTAATTTATTTTGATTTCGAGTATTGTGTGTCTCCCATGGCAGTTAGTGTCATATTAGAGATAGATAAACCCTTTAAAATTTTAAAATGTACAAACAACGACTATAACCACTAGATATACCGTGGAGGAACTACACGTTTTTGTAGTTAAGGTAATTCGCAAATATATATTATAAATATATAATTAGAAGTATCCGTAGTGCACTTGAAATCCTCATTTGGAATCTTTCAATTCATTAATTGTTTTGGTTTTGCAAGAATAGTTCCATTCACAATAAGGATTGTACCGTTTGTTTTGTGGCTGCCTCATTTCCCCCCCAAATTCTCCATGGTGTCGAACGCTGTTATATGCATTTTGATAAAATTCCGTCATTCATTTACTTTTTATTGCTGTCACGTTATTTCGTTGTGCTTTATATACACATCCCATGAAGTTAGAGATGTAAGTTAGAGATGTAATCCACAGTAATTCATCGCTTCGAATTTGTTTTTCCTAGTATAGTGGTGCATGTTAGTCAAGTAGGCTACCTCTTTAAAGGGTAGACTAATATTTCCAACCATCATCATATTATATTAACATATATAAAAGGTACCGTTGGAAACTGGAAAAGAAGGCTGAACTAATAGTATGTTTCTTACCAATATAAATGGTCTTTTTATTTAAATCACTTTTATTTCTTAGCATATGTTTGTAGAATTTAAAATGTTCTTTCCTGAATAATAAAAGTAGTCGTTTCAACTCTGGGTTGATCTGTACAGCACATATATTCAATATCTTATGTAAAGTCATTACTTCCCCCACCAGCGCGTTTTTGCATGAAATTGAAGTCCTTTGGTAACCCCCATTAAAGAGATTTCTATTATAAATATCCTTTGAATAGCTATTATTATCGCCCTACCTTCTGAACAAAAGTGTACCGACGACCACCAGCAGCGTTATCACAACCACAAGCACAACAACAAGAACTATGACCATTTTTTGTGAATTTGATGTATTTTTATGTGGCTTCGTCTTCACTTTTAGAATACCAGACGAAGAATGAGTTACCTTGATAAAAGAATAATTAGGATCACTTAACAATGATAATTACATATATTATTCAAATATTTCAAGGATATCCATCGCGCCACGTCTCCCTCTAATATAATAATAAAGACGTTTTAGGAGCATTATTCAGCATTATAGTCTCAATTCTCTTACAACAATACATTCCTAACGTTGGTTAACTTACTTATAAAACTCATTACAAATTATTACAAACTCATTACAAACTCATTATTCATCAAATCAAAACTACTAACTACAAAACCTGGTTAAGTTAGGTAGTTGCAGCTTGATGTTTGTAAAGTTGTAAAGGTTTTACTGTGACTCGTCCCAGATTTAAATACCGTAATTAACCTTGCTCTGCCATCTGAGTTCCAGTGGATCAATGGTTAGAGCGTCTGTCTAGCGTTCAGAAGGTTACGGGTTCGAGTCCTGTCTGGTGCTCAGAGTTTTTCTGTGTATTGACAACTTAACACAGCTTGCACAGTAAAACCTTTACAACTTAACCACAAAACCTATTAATTAGACGAAAAGTGCTGACCTAAAACTACTTAAACAGTCAGTGCTAATTTTCTCAGGTAATAAATTACCTTTGCAACGGCAACCGAGAATGTTCTGCATGTTTAGACTGGTGTATATGTATATATGTGATGTTTACAAAGCTATATATGCCTCCATATTATACCGCCGCTAACTTACTTCAAGTTTTAATTCTGATCCTCTGACTATACGAACGGCAGAATATAAAATTAAAGCGCGGTGAAAACAACTTGTACTAAATTTATTAGCACATTTATATAAGACAAATCTGAAAATAAATGAACGTAAAGGTGGATATTGGAAGTGATTCGCGGTTGGCGCTCTTATATATCTTCATTGATGCTCGAGGAAGAAAACGCGGGTTACGACTTCCAATACATGGAAAGTAAAGTAAGTAGATTGTTTTAGACCATTCCAAGTCAATTGGTCGGAAACAAATCTTCACTCCAAATAACATTCACTAATTGACTGTACGTCCAAGCACAATATTTAAGCTTTTGACAGTTGAAGTTAAATGGCAATGTTTCTACGAATCATGGGATTGATGCCTAATAATGATCACTTTGACAAAGTCAATGTATATCAAGCGAAAGCACAAGTTTTACTCACTTCTGGTATCTAATATACACAATGGTATAACGTTTAATACAGTACGCTCAGCCTATCTAATAATTGCTAATTAGTTAAGACAGTGTCGAGAAATATGCTTGAATGTGATCAACAAATAACTTATGTATTTACTTTACTTTTTATCATGTATAATAACACTTACGTTATAATAGTATAAGCGTAATAATATTCCATAATTTGTATTTGACTTAAGTGGGCCATTTTCATATTTCCGTCTACTTGAAGAGCCACTACCACTTTTACCATCTCCAATAACAGTCTTTTTAAAACTTCTATAATCACGTTGTTTCAATGCAACATATGCTAAAAAACCTTGCTTGCTTTCTTCGTAGGTTTTTAAATCACTACCAGTAATATTTCTTAGCACTTCAAAGTTATCATCGCTGGAGAGTCTTTTTACAATGATCTGAAAGAAGCTAATATTCTAAAGATTAAGATCGATTCAAAATTAAATGAAGACATGATCTAAATTATTGAACTCATTTTATTCTGCACGAGTGGCTTAGATTTTAATAGTTTAAAAATAGGTAGGTGTTAAATGATTAATAATATTTGTTGATTAATAATATTGTTATTCAGCATTTTAACGCATGTCTAGAGCGTCTATACGTGTTGGCATGAAATTAAATTTCTTGATACATCAGTTATATAGTTCAAAAACACTAATGCGGTTCACAAGATGCTGTAAAACCTTTATTTAGACTATCCACGTTCTTGAAAAGGTTTCATAATTTCAAAGGTTTCACTAATCTGATTCCGTTTTATTTTTTGGTATCATTCATAACGAATTGCATATCAAGTGCATTCAGAACGTAACTGTAAATTAAAATAATAACGTTACTATTTCTTCGATTATTAACGAAAAGAACATATGTTATATCGGGTTTTGCACTGAATGATGTTTTGTGTTCAATAAGTCTTGTCACCAACAACAGTCTTTCTCAAGACTACAACAACCTGGACGATCAACTTCAAAATATATCGTCGTCTGAAGATGTTAGGTTCAAGATGGCTTGAAAAGGAAAATAAATTCTTACATTTTTCGCAGTCAGTTACAAAGTTTCACACGTATTATTTTTTATTTTTATACGTATTATTCCCGCTGTCATTTGATGTACGAGTTTGAGTTTCTAGTAGTTCAAAATATATCGTCATCGGCTTACGTCATATATTTTTCGGATTCATATATATAATTAGTTTAATTTAGAGTAGCATTTCAACAGATATCCTGGTCGGAAGATTTTATCATTTTCCCCACATTCGTTAATGCAGGATGGCGTCCGAGTTCAAAGATGGCGTCCAAAATCATTTGTTTCTCTAATAACTTTTAAATAGTACAACTATATGTACGATATATCAAAATAAAGCTCAAAGCTAAAATAAAGATTTAATCCAATATATATATATATATTATAGATACAGAGTATCGTACATGAAAGTTAAAGCTCTATAATGTTTGAATTTCGTCAATCCAAAATGATATATACCTGTAGTAAATTGTTTTCTACTTAATCTTAACGCAAACTAAGAAAAAAAATTATGAGCCCCAACCGGGAATCAAACCCGAAATTTTCTAATATTTGGTTAGACGCTTTAACATTTAAGCTATCACAACTCATATTGCAGAACGAAGGCTATGTATGTGTACTAGATGGGGCTCAGAAATATTTTCCTGAGTTTGCGTTAAAGCATGAGTATGAGACAATTAACTATATTGAAATAACCAAAATGCAAGTTCCATTTAATATATAAAGGATGCTGTTTAAAATTGGAAAAAGGTTTAGATTTTTATTTTAATACATGTATATAACGCAAGGTTCCAGCATTAAAGGAAAGGATTTTAACTTCTAAATTTCTGACGATATTTGTACTTAGCTTAATTGCATTCTTTAGCTAGAACCTTTTAATCCGAGCAAGCTTGACCGGATGATGATGACGATGTGCAATTTATCAAATTAAAGACCTTGCAAAATGCAATTAGGTGTATAAATGTCCTGTCTCTAACTAAAGAGAAACATTTTTAAAATGAGAAATAACTTGTTTTTCTTAAATATGAAAAATGAAGTTTTCACTTAGTTTTTCAATTTATAACTTTTTTATTACAGTATATGACGATGGCGTCATTTTTCCTAATAAAGCTAAGAGTATTGGTCAAATCCAGGAGCGGAAGTACACTAAATTCCGTATTGTACACTCTATACAGTACTATATAGTTCCTAGAAGTAACCTAACACTGCGGATATCCTGTTCGGTTGCGGTTCTGTTGCGGTTAGATTGCGGTTAGGTTGCGGTGAGGTTGAGGTGAGGTTGCGGTTTGATTGTGGACGACACATTGGACGGCAACCGCAAGAATATTGGTGACCGTACTCTTCATAACTTTTAAGTGTTCCTTTTTTAAAGTCGGTTTACCTCCACTATACGTGGCGCATCATGAAGGCTACCACTTCGCTTGTAGCGAGAAACAAACAAACAAACAAACAAACAAACACACCGACGACCTCGATGTTTCTATCCATTCCTCTTCGAAGATCTTTTTTATTTCGGTTATAAAAATACCTCTGAACCACAGTGAAATAACTCGTTCCTGGCCATATTTCGATAGCTTTCCCATTTCTTCGAACCGCGACAGAACCTTTGATTACCAGTGTCAAACGACGCCAGACTTCGAAAATAAACGACATATTCCGACCCATTGCGGTTAATATTGCGGTTAGGTTACGCGAGGTTGAACCGCGGTTCGACCGAGGTTCAACCGAGTTTATAAAATAGTTTATAGTGTCTCAGAGTTAGTGTCCACTGAAAATCTATTCGGATTGGTATATGAAATGGTTATTGTCTTATACAGTAAGCAGGCTAGGGGTTGTTGCGTATTCGTATTTCTTGTTCTAGAGATGCGTTTTCGTAAAACTCTTTCGTAATACCTGATTTCCTGCACTTCTCTTCTGCTTAACGCGGGTAATCTGAATGATACTTGGGCTTCGTGCACGTCGACCTCCAATAACTCACTATCAGAAAGCGAATCTTCACCAATCCCTAAACACAATAGCATCGGTCTACATAAGATAGAGAATATCAAAGCAATGAAGCCTATAGATCTTGAACGATAATCATTCATGTAATAGTTACGTTAACTCTCTCACTACTTCCAGAATTGACTGGTGTTGTTATATATGCATGGTCATATATAGTATTTATCAGAGCCGAAAAGATAACTGACTTAATTTCGACATCTTAAATCAGTTTTAAAAACTATTTTAATCTGGATATATAAATATATACATATATACTAAATGTGACTTACAGCTTTGTTATTTCAATGTAGTAAACTGGTTGCTGTTCAAGTTTTAACGCAAACTCAGACAAATATTTCTGAGCCCCAGACGGAAATCGAATCCGCAACCTTCTGTGATCTCCGGTTAGCCACGCTCTAACTATTGAGCCACCAGAACTCAGATGGCCGAGCGAAGGCTATAGGTTGTGTACTAGTTCGTATACCTGCAACATATGTCCTCAGCGAAACTATAACAGTCTCGATATGTCTGTGTATCTTTTATCAGAGACTTACAAGTCACATTTTAATATATATATTTGTAATATATATTTGCGAAAACCAATTATCTTTAAGTTTGTTATACATAAACTGAGTAGGTAAACTAACCTTGTATAAATTGCCAAAATACCCAAATATATGCATCGTATGATGCATTTACAAATGCACCATACGAATAAATGAATGCAATAAACCAAATATATCCGTTAAAGCAAAACGCTAGCTTCAAAAAGAAACAGAAGCAGACGTTTTGTAAATGTTTTTTCAGCTTACCGCTGTGTAACGTTGTTGCTTTTCCCATGACAAATTGACTTTTTCCTGCTGAGTTTATCGCTTTAACTGTTATTGTATAAGTGGTGCCAGGATGCAAACTGTAGATTACTACGTTATTTTTCTGGTTTGCTTCAATTTTGCAAGATCCTGGGATTGCACAAACTTCGTACTTGTTTATTTTCCCTTTTGATTCTTTAGACTCGACCCACGAGACAACTATCGATGCAAAATAAGCCGTAAGGCTGATGCTTTCGGGTTTACTTGGCTCTAAAACAAAAACCAAAATCTTTAATATTTCTGTTATTATAGTATAATATAGAAAAACAAGTTATAGACAAACAGAAAGACAACAAGGCAACAACTCCTCCTAACCGGCGTAAAGTCTCATTATATATGCGAATTTATGTTGATAAGGCCAATTAACTATTGGTCAGACCAAGAGAGCCTCTATCAAGGCACTCTATCAAGATTTTGTTCGTTGATTTTGACGCTAAATACAATTTTGAATCGTGCTCCTCCAATAATCATCAACTAGAT
The DNA here is from genome assembly GCA_035772405.1 of Chrysogorgia sp. JL179-B06. NCBI lineage: Eukaryota > Metazoa > Cnidaria > Anthozoa > Scleralcyonacea > Chrysogorgiidae > Chrysogorgia > Chrysogorgia sp. JL179-B06. Next base: position 6,519,078 of record JAYKKM010000047.1, read on the forward strand.
TTAGTTACATTAATGTAATGAATGTAAAACCAGGTCAGAATCACATGATCAACCTTTGAAAGTGGATGTAAATCACACTATTAACATTTCCCATGTTAGCAAGAAATTTATCAGTACATTTAAGTTGAAGCTATCGACGTTGAACTATTACGCATAAAACCAAATTGACCAGCAGACAACAGATTATTTGAGACTAAAAATTATAAAATTGGGCTGCATAATAAACAGTTCTTTGAATTAAAGCAACTCTATCTTGTCCGGCCCAGTCAAAATGAGACCTGTACGTCGGATGATGTCATCAATCGAAGAATTCGGCTCGTTTTCATAGCTAGGATGATCAAAATAAAAATTCAAAAAGCCCCACGCACATAATATCCAATTACAGTCAACAAATACTGTGATTGGTTGTATTGTGAAGTAAACGTCACGACGTTTGAACTTGTTGAGACAGTGGCTTGTAAGTAAGATATGAGTGTGGGCCTTTGTGGCGATGTTTTTGGAACTTCTCGGAGTCAACGAAGAAGACAGTGGTTGTGTAGGAATGTCGAACAGCGAAGAAGACTAAATGGACCGAAATGTGGCAAATTTCCATGAAGATTTGAGGTATTTCTTTTGGCTACTTACACATGTGACGCAAGCCACTTTATTAGCAGCGTTACAGCGTGAATGAAAGTAACAATCGCGTTTGTCGCTTTAGATTCGCTCGTTTGTGCTTAAATGAACGCTTTTTGTCCGGGGAACATGACTCGATATATTTCTGGAGAGTATTGGGAAAGATGAATTTGTTATTTTAGAACTGGAAGCATATAAAACTCGCATCAATATTGAACGACCCTTCGGTGATAGTTTAGTTTAGTTTATTAGTTTCGCCATAACATAAGAATACAAATACTTTACTTAACATATTGACAACATAAATGGCTGGGTGACTGCAACAGCACGTGCCAATTACTGCGGTGCCAATTAATGTTTATTTGTGTGACTTAGCGCCTGGAAAGTTTCTGAACAGTGAAGAAATGCATACTAAATATATACACTGATATACTGATTCACCGACTCATTTTTTCCGTTTTAAGGACCGAATACCCGCCAATGCTGAAACGCATTGAATGCTGGTGAAACTTGCCGACATTTAGAGGCATTATAGGGTTTCAGATCATATGGGCATTTCGGCCTATACATGCAGGAATTACGTTTCCTGTGTGCTCACACACGCAAGACAAACTGATCATATTGATTCTGATATATTATGATTATTGATTTTTTATTTTTTTATTTTATTTTATGTTCCAGTAATTCTCCCAATTTGAATCTCCCAATATGACGTCCTTCTGAGAGAAAGCTTACTACTGGCAAAAATAAACCCTTCTCTTAATGCAAACATTTGATCTTTTCCTTTATCTTTTTCCTGACTCCTCACGTCCTGTTTCCTTTATCTCACCGCCTTCTCACCTCTCGGCATTATCTCATTATTATCCATTTTCATTCTTTCATATCTATATTTATTGCAACAGTCCAGCTAATGATTATGTTAGGGGTATTATGATACGGGTGTTAATGATTATGATAGCGGTAGTAGTGGAACTGCTCATAGGTTAGAAAAGCCACTCATGCTACTGTAGTGTTATGAGGGCAGTTGATAGCACTATAAAGCTATAATGAACCTGATGTTGGCAATGAACTGCCACCATTCAAACTGAACGAATGCACTTGCCAACCTGGTGTACATTTTTGCCAAAATTTTCTGAGAGGGGCCTTGACCTCAGCTGCTGAATTTTTCATCTGTTTTTACCATAGACATACAGTACATCACCCACACCAATGCTTACGCCGAAATTCACAGCTATTTTTTCACAACAGGTGCAGTGCACTTCCTGGAATGCATTCATCTAATCTAATTATATCGAATAACACACACACAATGTTGCTTGAAGCACGTTGTGTTTATTGTTGCTTAAACGCTCGAGGATTCATAAATCTTACATCATTGAGTATAGTAGCCACGTTCCTATACAATCCTGGTGTGAAGGTAAAAAACCCAACCTGCATAAGACAGGACGAAGAATATATGTTCTGACAATAATTCTTTCAAAAGAAATACGATATAATACCACTCTTGACAAATGAATATCGATGAGAATGTTATGATATATCTCATATAAACTCCTAGGAAAACCTCCACTTGAATCTAACGTATAGATCAAGTCAAATAAACAGGTTATTTGAAACCTCAAATAGCTTAGTCGCTATTGGTTTAATGTACTTGTTCTTTGACTGAACGAATTTCCAGCCGCCGTGACTCTGCATGGATATGTCAGATAAATTTTAGCAACCGGTATCTGATGCGCCGCCACTCCTTAGACTGTGGGTTCCTAACTTGCTCAGATCATCGAAGAATACCCCTAACTTGTCTTTGATTATATATTTAGCTGTAATATAGGAAATTCCGCGTGACTCATGAAACCTTTGCACGCCTCTTACATACTATAACTAAGCCTACGAACAACTGGATAGCAAGAATTAGGTTGTCTGGCAACCTTTCAAGCAATCTCTCTGTTATAGACACAGGACAAGTAGGTTTATCCGATCTGGCAATATGAACCTTCTTTCCTGAACTGAACTGATCGTTCTTACGTTTTGGGATGAATATAGACATGCCTTCAGGAACGATATTTATGTGCTTAACTTGAATGGAAAGAATTTCGCTTATACGTAAAAAACCACTGTAACCGACGACCACTATAAATAGAAGACGTAAATCAGCTGCGGATGCACTGGCTTGTCCGTGTGTCTGAATTAACTTCTCTAACATCTGTGGTTGAACAGGATCTTTTGGCACTCTTGGTTTAGCAAGAATTCGTCGGCAGCCTTCGTAGGTTGACTGAACCAATGGGTGGTCTGTTGGAGTAGGTAAACCTACCATGAAGTGTCCCCATCGTATACTACAGCCGTGTCAATAGGCGACGCTGTCTTGGCTGAATGCAGCAAATATAAGGCAACGTACACGGGCAGTGCGGGAAGATATGCAACCCCAATCTTGGACTTCGACCAGCTCTTCCATCTCTTCTATCTATAGGCGTAATGAATTAAGTGTAGTACTTTTAGCCTTGGCATTTAACATAACCTTGGGCAGCGAGGAAGCCAGTTCCACCAATGAAGGGTCCTGTATCTTAGACAGGTCCTCCCGAACTCCAATTCGAAATTCATCTAAATGAATATAACGAATTGTATATGAATAGTAAAATACTACGTTCACCTACTAGGATTATAGATGACAAACATGGTGCTAAGAACCGCAATAACTAATTTAATAGAATTGTAACTGCTATAACAAGAGTTGCGGCACTTAAGGACCCAATGAGCCATGAGGGTCAACGTAGCCATGAGGGTCTATGTTTTGGGGGGCCAAAATATTCAAGGCGCTAGTTTTCTAGGGAGGTCGGGGGGCATGTTCCCCAGTAAATTTTGGATTTCTAGAGTCTCTGAAACACCATTTCCTGCATTCTGAGGCGAATTTTTAAAAGTAATCTGAAGCCCACCAATCGCAAAATTTTGTTATTACTAAATCAGAACATGGCACAAGACAAGTCAAGATACCTCGAGATTCATTGATAAACAACTCTAAATCGAAACATTTCATAGAATGATAGAACTTTTTAATAAGTACAGAATATTTTAATCAATTAATTTTTCCATTACGGAAATTTTGTCTCTCTTGTTTTGGGTGACTCCTAACGCAAAGACAAAGATTGAAAGATACAAAATATCCCCTCTTCATAGTAATGGATATGTTCAATAATGCTGTAATGATCACACATTTGGTGATTAAAGTCAAGCTCTTCCAATAAATCAGCTTCCACAGACATCAGCATAAGACTTTCAAGCCTTTTGCTCATAAGACTTTCAAGCCTTGAAGGAGAAGGAGCTTCCGCATTTTACATGCTAGAACATTGATACTTTGTTACGTTTAGCCGCTGACCAACACATTTTGAATTTTTTGACAGTCTATGTCGTCGTTGACAGCCAGCCGGATGCTCTTGCCTTAAATTTCCGCCTATGCCAAAGACCACGCGAATTATGAGATACCTGATCTGATATCATCGATGTGTTTTTGCAATTTGATAATTGGATTTGACTCGATGCTCGGAATACTCCCGCCTCAAATTTCTCCACGGATTTAGACTTTTCACGAGAACGGCCTTGGGACCAAACTTTGTATCAAACTCGTGACCGACATATTTAGCAGTAATATCGCACCAAGAGGCTATAATAATCAGTCTCTTGTAACTTGGTCACTAAAGACCATCTGGATTGTAATCCATCATTCACTTAACAATTCATCAAATTCTCTCCTCAGAGCTAGCAAATCAAAGCTAGGTGTCCCTATAAATACCGATGGCTTCTTCTGATATAGGCTATAAGTTGCCCCTTTCCTGGAATACTCATCTGTGTCAGTTTTGGTAAAGCTGAACTCCCCTTAATAAATGGAGCAAATCTACATGCAGGTTCTGCATGGCTTGATCACAGGCCAAAAAATTGCCGAAGGCCAACAAGGTATGATAAGAGTACCGTTAGTCTTGCAAATTGACATATGTCGAATGGTAGCAGTGATTAAAGAAACTGGAGGACACAACCAATTCGTTTCCGTTGACCAGTATTGAGTAAACGAGTCAAACGCCTCTGTTTCCGTACACCAAAAACGTGAATTAAAGCGCGACAGTTGCTTATTGTAACTGGAGGCAAACCGGTCAATGGTGAAAGGGCCCCAAGTGCGGTGAAGCATATTAAATACTGTAATTACAGATGTAATTGCCAATCGTCTAAATCAATGGTTTTACTCAACGCATCATTGATTTTCGGAGCGAGGTTAGCCATTGTGATTCTATCATGATATCGTTAACCAAACAAAATTTGAAAATGTCAACTGCAATTTCTTGGAGTTCTAAAACTCTGCTTCCGATACCTACAATACCGTATGCACTCTGGCTATCTGAAAAGACTTTAACCTTTTTGTGTTGTAAAATTTTTTCGGAAGATTTCAAAACTATTAAAATGGCGAGCAATTCTCGGAAAGTGGAGGATTTTTTGCTTTGCTCTAACGACCAATGGCCGTGTATTTTAAAACACAAGTGGGCAAGTGTTGAGAACTGACCGAACAGACAATACATATAATTAAATAGTTAATATTTGGCATTTCACTCGATCAAACTACATGTTGAAAGGATTTATGGTGAAGGAAAATGTCGAGTGTTGGAATACATACATTTTAAGACCAAACCGGGACCAGTTGCGAAAAATGCAACTTAGCGGCCTTCCGGCTGAAATTGAACCCGCGACTCTGCGATTGCTAGTGCAGTGCTCTGACCACTGAGCTACAGAAGCCGTTGCCGAGAGCCTAGTCACGAGTTCTGTATATATGGTGGTAATGCCGGGATAAGATTCTGGGTATATTATAGGTAATATTTGGCATTTCACTCGATCAAACTACATGTTGAAAGGATTTATGGTGAAGGAAAATTTCGAGTGTTGGAATACATACATTTTAAGACCAAACCGGGACCAGTTGCGAAAAATGCAACTTAGCGGCCTTCCGGCTGGAATTGAACCCGCGACTCTGCGATTGCTAGTGCAGTGCTCTGACGGTAATGATATCTGGGGAGATCATAAGTTGAGAAGTAGCATGGACACGTGTTCTGATATTACAGTTTATCTTTTATTAAATGTTATATTTGTGACTTGTCGAGGACTACTGTTTCGGAGGCGAACATTTCTCGACACGTGGCACCTCTGACGGGATAGCTGAAACGCCAGTTATAAATGCGAACGTACATATTCTAGCGACACGCGGTTGTCAGCAATATCAATATGGAGAAGAAACTAGAGACAAAATTGAAGCAGTTGAAGCTTGGCGTGGAACGAACAAGCAACATTTTGGATTCAGGTAAGCCTGAAAATGTTAAACGGCATCTCGATGCGCTACGCGAGACAGTTCGCGAAACGAACGAATGTAAACGGGCTGCCGAAGCAGCGAAAATTGAGGCTGATAAAAGTATTGAGGAAATTAACGATTGGAATAGTGATGTCGAAGCTAAAATTGAGAAGGCAGATGCGGAATTAAGCCGTTTAGAGTATTGGCTTTCCGAAAAGGATCGATCTGTAAAAAGCGTAGCGCAAGAGGAGCAGTTTCCAAGTAGAGTTAAAACTGCATGAAAAACGAATGAAGATGAAAGCCGAACTTGAACTAACTCAGACAAAAACGGAAGTTCAGGAATGTTCTGGTCTTAAAACTGCAAAACTTCCTAAATTAGTAATTTCTAAGTTTGATGGCTCGTTTATGGATTGGCCAAGATTCTGGGGACAGTTCAGCGAAGCTATTGATAAGAGTTCCATCTCCCCAATTACCAAGTTTACATATTTACGTGAGTTACTAAGTCCAAAGGTTAAACGTGGTGTCGAAGCCCTGCCATTTACATCAGAGGGTTATAATCGGGCCAAGTCAATTCTCCTTGATAAATATGGGAAGGATTCGGAAATTGTCAATAGCTACGTCAAGGAAATCTTACAGTTACCCAATATAACAAGCGCGAATCCACGTAAAATCGCGCGAGATTAAAATTTAGCGAGAAACTGTCCTACTGTGTACAAGCGCTTGAAACCATGAAAAGGCTTGACCACGTCAGGGGAAACGTTGCTATGACGCTTGAAAAATTGGCTCCGATTAGGGGGGATTTGGTCCGTACAGATCCAGATTGGGAATCCTGGGATTTTAACAAATTATGCGAAGCCGTGCACCAATGGGTTAAACGGAACCCAGTTGTTTCAAACGACAAAGAACGCGACGACCGCAAAGAACGCGACGACCGCAGGAAACTGTTTCATGCGCGCGGAGGCTGTGTTTATTGCGAGGACACTGGTCATAAAGCGTCTCAGTGCGACCAAATAACTGATACGAGTGAACGCAAGAGAATTCTAGCTCGAAGGGGTCTGTGTTTTAATTGCGCTACTAGAAAGCACCGCGCCTCGGAATGTGCCAGCAAATTGTCATGTCAACATTGCAACAAACGTCATCACTCATCCATTTGCGAACAGCAGCGTCGACGCCCCGCGGGAAATGAGAAGAAATTGATGACAGACGGTGCAAGTGGAGAAGGAGTTTTCCCCGTAGTTGTGGTAAAAGTAAACGGTGTGTATGTGTCGCGCACTAATTGACTCTGGCGCCGGGGGGTCGTATGCGTCAGCGAAGCTGATAAAGATGATTGACGAACAACCGAGCGAGACGAAATTACAACGCATTGGTATGCTCATGGGTTCGAAAACGGCACGAATGGAATTTTACGACACAGAAGTTAGCGCTCTAGACGGAAGCTACAAAATGAACGTGAAGTTGGCGAAAGTGGAAAAAACAGAACTCCTTCACATAAATAACCCTGGATATACGATAAGATAAGACGCGACTACAACCACCTTCGCAACGTCGTTAATGAGAGATCAGTTGGCCGTCCATCTAGTACTAGGAAATGGCGAATACGCACGAATCAAAACGAGGACGAAACCTCTGATCGGTGGCGACAGCGAACCCGTGGCGGAAAAAACAAAGCTTGGTTGGTATCATGAGCCCTGGAATGGAGTTTGATCGTAGTACGACGTTTTTGACCCAAACTGCGCAGTCGGACTTCGAATGAGTGTTTACACCCTGGCCCACCACTCCAAAATCAACTGTGGAATATCCTCGTGCGTGCACGATTCTATCCCATCTTGTCAACCAGTGATATCGAGAAAGCGTTCCTACAAGTTCGCATTAAAGAACAAGAACGAGATTCTTTGCGGTTCTTTTGGAAGAGTCCAGGAAGCGACGAGCTGTCTGTATATCGATTTACTCGAGCCTTATTCGGTCTGACGTGTTAACCATTTCTCCTCGGCGGAGTGATCAACGAGCATTTGAAAAGCTGGGAGCCCAAGTATGCACAACTAGTCAAAGAAATTCACGACGGGTTATACGTTGATGACCTGATGACAGGGGGCGAGTCAGTAGTAACCGTGGCAACGAAAAGAGCGAAAGCAATCGAATTATTCGCTACATAAATGGCACTCGAATGTCGCAAGCCTAGAGGAAGACGTACGAGCGCATACCGATGAAGAAGAACCGACCTACGCGAAGACACAGCTGGGATTCAAAAAAACAGAGATTAAGTTACTCGGTCTACCGTGGGACAAAGTAGAAGATACTCTCAGCGTGGAGACGTTTCAGAAGGCAATATCGACAAAACGGGGAGCTTTATCTGAACTAGCGAAAGTTTACGACTAGGCTTGGTTTCTCCAACAACCTTGATCGCGAAGCAGCTTTACAGGGAGATGTGCGAAGCCAAACTTCCATGGGAGGAGAAGTTAACCAACCAAATCCAGAAACGCTGGGACGAGTGGCAAGCGGTGATATCGACGAAGTTTACAGTCCAACGCAGCTTGGCGCCTTTTCTCCAGCCCATAACATCGGTATCCCTTCACGCGTTCGGTGACGCCAGCAAACTCGGAGTGTCAGCGGTGGTGTATGCGGTCGTTGAACAAGACAATGGTACCACGCAAGGTTTGGTTTGTTCGAAATCACGGCTGGCAAAACAAAGCTTAACAATTCCTCGTCTTGAACTTGTGGCTGGGCATATGGCGACAAATCTCGTGACTAATGTCGAACGTGCGATCGATACGGTGAAAGTTTCTTCGGTTCATTGTTGGAGTGATTCCACAGTCGCACTCTATTGGATCAATGGTCAGGGGGAGTTTCGCCAGTTTGTTTCCAATCGTGTGGCCAAGATGAATGAGAAAAGTCACATCCAATGGCATCATGTTCCCACCGAGGAAAACCCGGCCGACTTGGGGAGTCGAGGACGTAAGTGCGTTGACAGCAAGCTATGGCGAGATGGTCCTGACTGGTTGAGTGATCCGAACAAGTGGCCTACAAACGTTATCCTGGAACCTAGTAAAGAAACCAGTGCTGAAAGGAAGGTCGTAAGAAAGGTCTTCACAACAACAACGACATGCAAACGAGAGTTGATGATCAGCTAGATGGATTACTCGAAGCCCATGCACTACACAAGGTTTTCAAGATAGGAGCATGGATGGGAAGATTTATCGGTAATTGTAGGCGGTCGGTCGGCGAACGCGAATGTGGTCCAATAAAGACGGCCGAGATAGAAGTACAACGACTGTGGTGGATAAAGAGAGCACAACAAGACGCCACGAACAGCAACGAGATTGGGAACGACCGAGTGAACCTAAATCTTCAACTCGATGATAATGGGATTTTGGAATGTCGCGGCAGAATCGAAGGAGAGCATCCTATATTTTTACCTCGAAACCACACATTCACCCGTAAAGTTGTGGAACAAGCCCACTTATCTACACTGCACGGCGGGGTAGGAATGACGATGGCGAAGATCAGAGATCGATACTGGGTTCCCAAACTGCGACAGATTGTCAAGCGAGTCAGAACTGACTGTTGGGGATGCAAGAGATTCCGAGTTCGATCGCATGAAAACCCACCACCTGGAAACCTACCAGCAACTTGTACACAGGGATCTACACCGTTTGAAGTTAGTGGAGTAGACTTCGCGGGTCCGATACGCTACAAGACGAAAGGAAAGAAACCGAGAAAATCTTATCTTGTACTCTACGGATGTAGTCTTACGCGAGCGGTACATTTAGAAGTACTAAAATCGTTGGAAGTTGGAGAGTTCTTGTCATCTTTGAAACGGTTCATTGCGAGGCGAGGAAGACCTAAAGTCATTTATTCGGACAACGGGGCAACCTTTAAAGCGGCGTGGAAGTGGTTGAAGAAAGTCCAGAACGACGAACAGTTGAACACTTTCCTTTCAGATCGTTTAGTGAAATGGAAATTTAACTTGAGTCTAGCGCCGTGGTGGGGAGACCAGTATGAACGTCTTATTGGTCTTTTCAAGAGAGCATTCTACAAGTCAGTTGGCAACGGACTGATTTGAAGAGTTTGAGGATATTGTGTTAGACGTGGAAGTTGCGCTCAATAACCGTCCATTGAGCTATCTCGAAGACGACATCCAATTGCCTGTACTCACGCCGAATTCGCTGTTAAACATCAACCCAAATCAAGTTCCTGTATTGGAAGCTCATCATTTGGAGGATGCAGACCTTCGGAAACGAGCGAAGTTACTCGGAAAATGCAAGGAAGCTATGTGGAGACGATGGACGCGAGAGTATGTGCGAAGTCTTCGTGAACGCCACATAAACGGAGGAGGAAAGCAAGCATCAGTGCCGAGAAAGGGTTCAGTGGTGATTATTCAAGTAGATAACAAAAATAGGAACACGTGGAAACTCGGTATTGTTGCAGAGATCATCAATGGAAGAGACGGGGTTGTACGGGGAGCAAAAGTCAAAACGTTGAAAGGAGTCCTGGAAAGAGCAATCCAACAGCTATACCCGCTTGAGTTGTCCTGTGATGAAACACACTTTCAAAAACCTAATCCCCAGGCACCCACCTTCGTTCCACGATGGAGAAGAGACGCAGCTGCAGCAGCAAGTTTACGAATCGAGCAACACGCAGAAGAAGAGTACGGACATGAGATATAGGACTATTTTGAGAACAACTTTTTTACTATAGTTTTAAATTTATAACAGTTATTATAATATTAACATTTTAGTTTGTTTAGGGATTGTGATGGAACTACAACGAAGTCAGTCTCAAGCGGACATATATCTCCATCGAGCTATATGGGGGAGTGTGTTGAGAACTGACCGAACAGACAATACATATAATTAAATAGTTAATGGGTAATGATATCTGGGGAGATCATATGACACTTTATAAGGGACAGTAGGTTTAAAATAATATATACGTGTGTGAGAGAGTTGAGAAGTAGCACGGAAACGTGTTCTGGTATTACAGTTTATCTTTTATTAAATGTTATATTTGTGACTTGTCGAGGACCACTGTTTCGGAGGCGAACATTTCTCGACACAAGGAAGCGGAGTAAAACCGTTGTACCCAACGCCACAGCGTCTGTGAGTCTTTTAGTTCTTCGACGAAAAGAGGAGGCATGCAATTGAAACTCTCGGACCACGAACCTCTCTGTCGGAAATCACACGAAAGAGCTGTCTTGAATAAAGCCTTACGGAAGGACCAACAGATAAATATAGAGAATTTATAAACCCTGCGATTCTTGCGAGGTCTCTGAATGAAACAGGATATATCCAATGCTCTTCTTAATTTTTTCAATTTTTCGAGGTGAAATTTCGAAATGGAAATTAACGGTGTTAATAATGAGACCTAGCCATTCTCCGATTTGTATCGGTTGCCAGTGGCATTTATCGTCATTCGTTGTGAAACCGGATAATGCGAGATCTTTATTTTGAATTTGGCCTGCGGCAGTAGCATCAAGACGTGATTTATGATCAGAAATTCCATCGTCCAAATAAACAAAGGAGGCGTGCGATATTTGGCGCCATCTCTTCACTAACGGTCTTAGTAGCTTTGTAAAGCAATAACAAGCTGAACTTAATCCAAATGGTAAAATAGAGAAAGTAAAATATCTCAATTTTCCGTCCAAAACCCACGAAGATCCTAGGAATTTCCTATGAGAAGCGTAAATATCTACATGGTGATATCCTGATTTTAGATCCTATGTAAAAAACCAAAACTTCTCCTCGAACAACTGAGCTAATGATCTGAGATCTTCGTATCTGAACGATTGCTTAAGCAAATGCTTATTAACGTTTATAAGATCCAGGACTAATCTTAACTTCTTTCCCTTTGCGACAGTCAAGGGATTGATACAATATGGAGGTTCTGTTTGTTCGTCGACATAACCCCCATCTAATAATTTGCGAATTGTTTCTGAGACGAATTCAGGATGATCTCTGCTAGATTTGTTGTTAGCTAAAAAACAAGCATCTGGGATTGACTGGAAGGGAATCTTATAAGCTTCGTCAACTATATGTTTTGAACTATCTGTGATACCTCAAGCGACTCCAGTGATTTGAACACTTTTTAAGGCCGCCACGAACACTACTGAATCTTGCAGAGAAACCCTGCACATCATCACTATTAAGATTTATAAGAAAAGATCCCACCTGGTCTTCCTGCTCGGACTCCTCAACCGCAAACTCTTCAATTTCCTCTATAAGTCAACACTCCTTGGTGGTATTGGTTGGTTCCGGATGTAACAATTTCTTTGCAAGTGACCGTACTGCAAACACTCATGTATATAAAGAGAGAAAAATACGTGGGAGCATGAATTAACGAATAATCATGTAATGCATGTAAGTTTGACTGCAGAGTAACGTGAAAGCAGCGAGAGCTAGATAAGGTGTGGTCATCACTTATACATGTATATGATTGGATAACAAAGGAATGTTTTGTATTTATTAATGAAGAATTCTGCATATTATAACTGCAGATAACAATTATCTGCTAAACTGCGTAACGCAGATAATTTAAACATCTAATCTAATTATATCGAATAACACACACACAATGTTGCTTGAAGCACGTTGTGTTTATTGGGTGAAGTTTCATATAAATCCCGAAATGACGTCACATCGACTATCGGTAGTAAAATTCGAAATTCAAATCAGCTGTTATTTCTAAAATAAAGCACTATCGTGAGAGTTAGGGTTAGTATTCGGTGTAGGGTTAGGGTTAGGATTAGGGTTATGTTTGGGGTTAGGACTATGTTTTAAATTCGGGATATTTATATGAAACGTCAGCCTGTTTATTGCTGCTTAAACGCTCGAGGGTACGAACAAAGCAGTCGTAATAAGTAAGCAAATGAATCGACATGAACGCGAATTGCTTGGATAAGTCATTCAACCGATTACCACTACGGAGAGAACGGCAAAATAAAAAACACGAATTGTACTTAACTTATAGCAAGGACCGATTTGATTGCCAGCTGGATACCTTCGTTCGGAGAACGGTGGTCTGATTGCATTCTGAGCTAAAGCTGACTGCTTGGAATACGGCGGAAAGGGACGAGACTTCGATGCTGTTGTGGACTTCGATTTATGTGCCTTCTTTTCGGCAGCTCTCTCGGCGAGGTCGATCCTCTTCTCGTCGTCTGAATTGTCCGCGAGCTCGTTGGTAATATATTGGGCAACGGTTTGCCAGTCATGGTCGCTCTTATCGGCTAACTTGATAAGTTTCATTCTTGCTTCGATAGCTACTTTACCTCTTGAAGCAACCCCATCGCTTTACTGATGTCCTGGTGTTCTAAAGCGTTGGTGGCGCTGTCGATAGCATCTAGAACGTCTAGTTGGTGTTACTGTTGTTCGTTTACTTTCGATTTGAATTGGTATTTGTCAGGCCGAGCGATTTTGTTTGACAACGCATGATCTCTTCATGGACGCGAATCTGTCGTCGACGACGTTTGTTAGTTGTTGGCACATTTGTGTCAAAGAATCCTGCATGAATTGTTTCATATCTGTAGACACCTCGGGCTGAGACATATTGACTGAGTAACGTGAAAGCAGTGAGAGCTAGATAAGGTGAGGTCATCACTTATATTGATTGGATAACAAAGGAATGTTTTGTATTCATTAATGAAGAATTCTGCATATTAAAACAATTAGATAACAATTATCTGCTAAACTGCGTAACGCAGATAATTTAAACTTTCACAGCATGTGACACAGTAAGTGCGTTTGGAGGAAAAGGGCTAGATCAGTGCTATAAAGCTAATGTAGAGTAACAGGAAGTACCAAGAAGTGTTTACCAATTTTAAGCTGGGTAAAGAATGGTCAATCAGGTTAAGCCAGCACTTCCGAAGTATGGGAAATGTGGGATCTCAATATTTTGTTGAGATACCTGAAAATGTTACCAGAGTATGACAATTCCTCGAAACAATTAACTGAGAATTTGACATTGTCGATTCCTGACCTAAGTGGACAGCATAGTCAAAACTTTCATGAAGTCATTGGAGTCTTCCGTGGAATTAATACAATCGTTGATGGAGCCCACAGCACAAGGACGGTATCAACATCTGCAGCAGCAGCAGCAAGACAAGGATTATCAACAGAAATAATTTTACAAGGTGTCAGGTGGTGTAATAACAGTATATTTGAAACATTTTACTATCTACATGTAGATATGCAGCAAAATTTTGATGAAAAACTGCTTGACAATTTCCAGGAAACCTAAACAAGTTACAGTGAATAGCTTATCGTGTGCAGATACAGTATAACACTACCCGGTTGTTATGTAATGCAACAAAATATAAGTACCTTTTAGATCAAACAACGCAACTTAACAGCCGGAATATAGTAGTTGGATGTTGTAAAAATGCTTGTAAAGCGTATTCATTGCACTGCCAAAGCTGCTAACCTGAATCACTGTCCGCCATCTGAATGTCTTCCTTTTTAAATTGAACCATACTATTTTAAAAAGCATTCCGCAGAAACTCGACTGTACCCACTGAGCAGTTTCATCAGGTTTACCACGGGTGTAATTAGGCAAATTATTACAACAAGATGGCGGACGACAGGATTGTCTTTGCTCAAAATTAGTGCTGTTGTTTGTACAAGATTAGTTTTGTTTACTTTGTAAGCCTGTTTGTGACTCAGCGGGTCAAACATTTGAAATTGTGATTTTTGCAAATGTCCATTAAATTCTAATATGTTGAGGTTAAAATGAGAGTGCATTATATTCGTATAACAATTAATTTCAATTCAATTTGTGGCTGAAATATTGCAACTATCAAGTTTCTTCATTTTTCTTAATGAACTAAAAAATAGTCCTGACGAACATCGAATCCCCTCTACGAGAACTACCGTGTTAACAGTAGTCCCCAATGGTAATAATTCAATTAAAACATAAAATACATCAGGATCAATATTACTCAACAGGTGACAGTTGCAGGGCGGATTCTGCAAATGCAAATGTTGTGGAGTACATATACCTTTCCAATAGTATAGGCAAGTAGATATTTACTAATAGTAAAATGCCATGCCAAAAATGTTGATTTAATGTAACATATACAAGTTTTAAAATACTTACTAGCATCAGCAGTTGTAGCAGTTTTGGTCTCACCAACAGGACCAAAGCCAGCCGATGTACTTGCTTGCACACCAACATGATACAAAGTTGCTTCATTTAATCCTGTTAATGTGAACTTTAGATTTTGAACGTCAGCTGTACATTTGTTTTTCAAGCATATGTCATCAGATGTTCCATCAACTTTGTAGCAAACTTTATATGCCGTAATATTTCCATTAACGTCATCTGTAGATAATGAGTTCCACGTCACTAGCAATTCTGTTGAACTTATAGGAGTAAGAGAATTGACCGCAGGCCCGATTATTGGTGCTAAAAATGTTAAAGAAAACAAGAAAAAGTCGATGCAGGATAGTAAAAAAATAGATGAACAGAGAATATTGCTACTTAATCACGGGTGGGAAATAAACATAAAAATACATTACATATGCTCCACGTATAATTCCCCAACGTGTATATTTACCTACTGACTCACTACATTATAATACACATTCCTGTATTTACACGTCCCTGCATGTCTGTGCCAATATGGTGTATGAAGTTTGAAGAATAACAAATAATAACTCATTCCACAAAAATTCATTCCACAAAAATATCGCAGAAACTAGCTAATTCACATTAATATCTTCATCACAATATTTTAAGACTGAGTTAGGCCCGTTTCAAACGTCTAACTTTCCATGTGCCGAATCTAATGTAAATTAGCAAAATCCTTTGTTCAAGATCATTTGCATTAGATTTGGCACATGAGAAGTTCGACGTTTGAAACGGGCCTTACTGAAACGCATAATATAGTCTTGTTTATTGAAAGCAATAACAAAAGCTAATCATCAAACAACTCTGTTTCGTGCAAAAAGTTCCCAGTTATCTTTACAAGTTATTGCTGATAATGACTCAAAGTCAGAAACTCTTGTTTTCATTATAATTTCGTCAAGTCTATATAATAATGTGTTATTATAATTCATTGGCTTGGTGCATGAAAATGAATGTATATTTTATTATCCGTCGTCTATTCACCAATCTTGTAGATATTTAGACACATAGTTTTGATTGAACATTGTTGAGTTTGCAAAATGAATTTAATACACTCATGTTGAACTATTTATATAGCTGTGAATTGATTGTTCATAATTATTATATTATATGAATGCTTACAAATGAACATCTCGTATCTGACACCCAGACCAACTCCAATCCAGATCATCTCCAATCGATGTATCTATGTATCTGAGTTTGCTCGGTAACTATGACATCAGGTCATTATTTATAGGGTTTACTCCTGGGTTGGGAATATTTTAAAACTATTAATTTAAATATTTGCTTGGCCCGCTCTATCAGTGAATAAATCGAGGCCTGTCCAAACAAGCATAATTGGTGAATTTATAAATACCTAGTTGATCCTTGTGAAATCATGGGCACATCCGATATTAAATATGGAAATGCATGTTGTTTTGAAAGTTGCATGACTGGTGCATTTCCACACTGGTGAGACTATTAAAATGCTATTTCACACATGAATAGAAATACTATAAGAAGAAAATTTATGGTTTTGTTTTTCTGTCTCCCAAAAAATACACTTTGTGTTTTTATGTGTACTTGTGCTCATCTTATTGTGTGTTACACTTTTTTTTATACACTTCTTATTGTGTGTTACACTTGTTTGAAAATTGTTTTTCTCAGCCCGTAGAAATGAGGGCCAAATATTTCATGACTCAGGGTCAATTTTACCCGAGCCAGTATATCCATAAATAATGACTGGATATCCATAAAAAATGAGGCGAGCATGCTCAAATTATAAATGTACTAAAATTATAAATATGTTTCTGGTTCTTCAATATGCCAAAGTAGTCTAAGTAGAGCCCTATAGCCTGCACAGGCTAAAGTAGCCCGAGTTAACCCTTGCGGGCGTCTTGTTTATTATATGGCTGAGCTCGTTTCCAGGTATGTATGCCAAATAACGCACGCTGATTGGTACTGAGAGATCCGGAAAAAAGCGCATTGTATTGACCTTGTTTGCTATCGTACAAACCTCGCTCCTTCGTCGCTCGGTCTGTACAAATTATAAAACAAGTAATTATACAACAACTGCAACGTTTTAGAAAATTGCAAAAAAATTGAGGTAATGTGAGAAAAGTGTCATATTTGACAAATAGATATAATGACAAATAGATATAAGAGACATGGATAATAATCTAGATGTATAACTTATTGTAGATTGTAGTTGAGAATGGTAGACCAAGTATATACCTCGTTGCTCTCCTCTGCAGTTGCCCCAATCGACCTACATGTATAAGATCCACAGACTCATGCATGGGGCCGGTGCCAAGAGACAAGTATATCGTTCGTTTAACTGAGATGTTGCTAATAAAGCAAGAGTTTCTTTTGATGAGTATATTATATTGAGCAACGACAGGCTTTATCTTACGGGTTACTGATTGTGATCGACAATTTGTTGCATTGAAGACTTGAACCGAAAAAATCCTGAAAATTTAAATTCGTTGAATCTGTCTGAAGAGAAAATACATTTTCGGACGATCTAATTTCCTTAAACAATTTGGTGTCGTCTGCAAACATTGCAACATTACTTGTCCTGCAGTTCATTCACATATAACAAGAAGAGCACGGGGCCCGAAATGGAGCGGTGGCACTCCGGAAGTAATGGTGCAACATCGGAATCACTATACCAGTTCGTTGAATGACGATCTATAAATGAATCGCGAAGCCAATTTAAAAGATTTCCCACCGAGTCCAAAGCTGCGTAGTTTATAAATTAACTGTTTGTGGTTTCGTTCTATGACAATTTCGATGTTATGAATAATAATAAAATCGGTCGATAATTTTCCGTGTGCTCCTTCTTAATTACTGGTTGTAGCTCAGAATAGCGAGTATCGACAATACAAATCTTAATAGTTTCATCCAATGGTTTGTAAAGAGGCTGACAATATCATTAAACGAGCACATTGTTCGATTAGGGATGTTTAAAACGCGTGACGAATACTTATCAAGGACTCGTTTTAACAGTGCTAAATAAATCGAAGCCTACGATCCAACAGTACCATCGCAAAAGAAAAAAAAAAGAAAACCGACTCCTTGTCATACTACCTTATGTACAGGGCATGTCGGAGAGAATTTCAACAGTACTTAAACAGCACAATATGAGAGTGGCGTACAAACCGTTAAAACTCTTTCGTCCATATTTCGGAAACCTAAAGATAAACTAGAACACGACTGCACAACATGTGTTGTGTATAAAATCAACTGCAAAGATTGCGCTGCTGTTTATTAACGCTCAAATTCTCGATCAGTGCGAACAACGGTTAATTATTGAAGCATGGCATTCAATCTGTAACCCTACATCTATTAATGAACACATAGTTTTACCTTCTCTTTATAATTATATTGTCAAGTCTTGAATATTTTAGTTTCACCATTGTATATATAAGAGTAGTTTCTTATCTATCAGTATTTTAGTTGCTGGCGAAGGTCACAGTATTCTGACCGAAACGTGATTTTAAAACATTTCAGACAGATCTTTTATCTTAATAAATAAATATTTTATATAATATGCCTGTCTACAGTTATTTAATTTATATATTATACTGCAGTGGGGAATCATTGGGCACGCAAAGGTATAGTTATCATCAAATAACTGATGCACAAACAAATGACATATCACCTTTCCGAAGTCACTCTTTTTCACGTCATTGATGCAGAATAATCACCATTTACTTACCGCAGAGGAAGTTATCTTTCCACGTGTGTGGATCTGCGGGTTCTATCCACTGAATGCAGGCAAGTCCTGGAATTTGTCCAGCAGACGACCATTTCAACTGCAGTGGGGAATTATTGGGCACGCAAAGGTAGTTATCCTTCCAGGTGTGTGGATCGGATCCTTCTAAGATTTTCGTACATCGCATGCCATGAATTGGACCTGAACCGCTCCACCTCATGCCAGGATCCTTTTTTTGATCAGAAGAACAGAAGTAGTTATCGAGCCAACTGTTAGGATCGGTGGTCTCTTTGATCTGAGTACACCTGGAGCCGTTGACGGGTCCAGCGAAGCTCCATATGAAGTCATAAGGCCATGATGGATATGGTAGGTTAGGATTTGGAGCTGAAAATAAATTAGATGAAAACAGTAAGACATCATAATCGTATCATATTGCTTAATAATTTTGTAAGGAACATTTACATGTCATCGCATACATGAAAAACATTTTTATCATATGGAGTTGGTTCACATGCATTATTAGTCAATCAGCAGAGACGGTTGTATGGCTCACTCAAGGGGACAAACGAAACAGTTTCTATGTTAATCATTGGCTATTCAGCATCACGAAAAGGTATTATTATAGCAAGGATAGAATGGTAGCTTTCACCCAGACAATCGAATTTCAAATTTACCACTTTGCCTCTCCTTGTGGCCGCCATCTTGGATTTCTGGAAGAGCTTTTAATATTGCCAGCCCTTAGTAAATACAAATACATATTGTTTTAACGCATATTCGGAATGGATTTGAACTAAGAGATGATCGCAGGTGGTGTCACGCGTCAAATCATGCTATGATGGCTTCACAAATGACGTCACACAGTGGCCGCCATCTTGATCCGATGTTTGGGACAACGCTCGAGTTTTGGATTGATCAGCCGAGAACGTTTTTTTTAAATGGATATAACTTATGGTAAACACAACATTCAGGTGCAGAAGCCCTCTTTATCGTGAGTATTATGTAGCTTCCTTCTTCACTGCTATCGCAGGTGGAGGAGATCTAAAATGTCAACATATATTATTTTTTTAAGTTTGGAACATCTAATTGTGAAAGAAGGAAAGGAAAAGGCGATTTACAGTACCTATCGACTTCACTACATTTTCGGTATAAATGACTTTCTTTGTATCTGTGTCACGTTAATAGGACCTGAAAAAAGACCCCAGGAAAGGTAATAACTATCTAATTGATCATAAGTCCGTAAATTTTTCAGGATACTGAGAATTGTACCGGCAACAGTGAACATACCCTAATCAATCCTCTGCATCATCACTGTCACTTTCATATCGAACGATTAATCGGTCGCCATGTTTTCACACTGAAGAGTGCCACTTTCCTCCGCAGAGGCTTCGTGAGTTTCATATTTCTATGGCTTACAGGGTGTTTCGCGAACGCGTAGCGCCCTCCCAGCCCGCTGCACAAATCATATCTGCCCTGCAATCTGCCCGAACTCTACAAAAAAGCTAGAGAAGCCTCTGTGGAAGAGAGTGGAAGAGTGCGCATGTCCGTGCGCTTGAGACCAGCTTTCAAGCAACAGCATTTCTCAGCAGTGCATTCTCTCTTGCATGTACAGGAGAGTAGTTCCAGTACTTCTTCTGGAACTGGTTTCGATTCAAGCAAAACAAATTCCACGAGATTGGATATACTGTTCACTTCCCAGTCGTGCCCGTGAGGAGAGGGGATATGCGGAAGCGGAAAGACAGCTTTTACACCACATCTAACACCACATCTACGCGCTTGCTGTTGGTGTTTGTTACTGATTCGAACACTTTCTCGGCGACTACATGGAATGTGGCTCCAGATGGAATATTTAACTTCTGCATGACAATGCACGAAAATGCTTGTTGAATTCTTTGGGTCATTTCTCAGTGATCGGGATGTCTCTCCATCTTCTATTCTGCTGAGAGAGCTTAGCCTTGCTTGTCTTCCGCTTGCCGCCCAGGACCTTCTGGTACGGCATCGCTTTGAACAGCTAGTTCCCTGAACCCAGCAACACCGAATCGGCTCCCGATAACTCCTAAGAGTATCATCAACAAATTGAACCCTCTCATCGTTAGGACTAACCCTTTAAAAGCCACTTGTGCTTCCAGTAAACTTCCATTGCTTTGGCATAAAATGCCTGATCGAAGAGACAAGCAACAACATTTAACTATGATCGATGTCTTATCTCACGTCCTCTGGAGTCTGGACAACACTTCGTACGCTGTCTTCGTGTCGGTGCCATGGTAATCTACAGTGTCCAAGTAACTCATTGCGTTTTTCACATCCACAACATTGTCCCGGATTTTAATGTTAAACCCAGTCTACAAAGGCACTAGCAACAATCGGTGCGTTTTAAGCTTACTGACCTCAAGACAAACAATATAGCGCATTCTAAATATTTATCACTATAACAAGAGCTTTATCGCTATAATAAGAGCTTACACCGAGGTTTTGGATGTGCGGTAATTCTCCTGGCCTCGCCCGCTTTTCTCCATAGTGATCAGGGATCTTTCTGGTCACAACAGTCGATGGTAAGATCATTGCCATTTCCGGCTCTTTGATGGCGGAGCGTATTCTTCGTTTTCTGATTCGTCTTCGCTCTGCTTTTGATTCCTTTCCGTGACGAGGATTGAGTTCACACGATGTGATGTTCCGGATCCACGGAGTGCGCATTCCAAGTTGTCAATATTATCTTCCACCATAAGTGCGACAGACGAACTGGTCGACCCTTCCTGAGTAACATCGGCGGCGACGGCGACGCGATTATCTCGTTATACTCATTTATAATATCCAGCGCATATTCGGTCTGATCGATCTCTTCTACCTATGCCATGTCTATAATTATAAATAAGTTTCACAATTTCTGTGTTATCGCAAATGGTTTTTACAACAGAAGGGAACAAAACGCTCTTCGGAGTTTTACAGCACCATTTGTAACAGAGAAAACAATGTCTTGTGCAAAAGATTCTTCCAGCCTCATTATTCTCTCTGTAATGAGCAGGGTCAAAAAGACATAAAGTAGATGTGGAATGTAATCGCTAGTTTTAAATTGGTTTCAGATCGTCCGACTTAGGCGGCCATGACATCTGGGGGTTAAGATATTTTATTTCGCCATTCAGTTCGCGTGCTATTTTTATCACATTTTCTTTATTGTCTCTCAGGTGACCCTTAAGCGACTCGAGGTCGGTGTTTAGCTCAAATATATCCACGACGACTTTGTCTATTGCTAATGTACTGGGGTATACCAATACCCTATTATACTGATAAGTATAATATATTCGTACAAAACCTTTATACCAGGAAGCGTGATACTTTGCTTCACTAGTAATTATCAAGTCTTTTGCACAGATTCCAATCACTTCTCGAGCTACAGCACTCATACCAGTCCTTTGTTGGACATTTCCTTACCGTATCGTCAGCACGAAATTCATTCACGCTATGAAGCTTTTCTCTTAATTTGTCTTCGTGTTTGGTTTGTATTTCGTCTTCTAGCAAAATATACATTGCTCTGGAAGTACTGAGCAGTGTGGTTGATTTAAGTCTCTAGAGCTTCATCTGGGCGGATCACAACCAGTTATATTAAAACTATTCAAAATACTCACAAATGTAATTTTTAATATAATTATTTTATATATTTTAATATAACTTATTTTATAACTTATTTTAGGCAATTGTGACGTCCTTTGTGACGACACAATAGCATTATTTGACGCGTGACACCTTCTGTGATCACCACATCTGTGATCACTGAATTTGTGTTAAAACATTATTTAGACTAGCAATTTTAAAGGCCTTTCCCGAAATCCAAGATGGCGGCATTAGGAGGCAAAATGGGTAAATTTGAAATTCGATTCTCTGGGTGAAAGCTACCGTTCTATATCCTTGCTATCATACCTTTTTGTGATGCTGAATAGCCAAAGATTAACATGGAAAACTGTTTCGTTTGTTCCCCTTCAGTGAGCCATAAACCCAAATTTTCAGCTCTCAGCTGATGGACTAGTTTATATGTGAAAATTTGAATATTTTCAGATATGAAATTCTCAATATACATACATACATACAGGGTGTATAAAAAAAAGCACAACCTCGGAATTTCCCAAGAAATACACTTTGTTTTTATTAGCACAAACGATTTTAGGTGTTATTCCTATGTGTTCCACGCCCGAATCAATAATCAACTCTGGCTTGTTACTAAATGCCAAGTCAATTAACGTACTTGAAGTTTCAGTTATTCTCGTTGATTCGTTAATTAATTGTTCATATTGAAATGTTTGAGCAAGATCAACAATTCTTTTTGTCTGAGGTGAAATCGTACTTTCTCTAAGATTATTCCAGTCACAGTTGAAATCACATTGCCGTAGGGAGGCGAAGTGTATAAATACAAAGGCGTTTCTTATATTATTAAAAGAAATAAGAGCTACCTTTTGATAATGACGTAATGCCTTCGGAAATCGAGAATGAGGGCGGTGGGAGAGTACTAGGGTTAGTGAAGACTGAAACTGAGTGACGTACGCATAACTAATAAGGCGTTATAAAATGAATAAATAATTAAGGTTAAGGCTCCTCGAGGAAGACGAGAAGTCATGACGTAATCTGACATATGCATAAATAATTACTCAGTATGACGTAGTTGAAACCAGGGGGGTTAGTAACAGCTAGGGTTAGGGGGTTCAGGAAGAAACGAATAAATAATGAGATTAGGGTTAGAGGTCCCAAAGTAGCATGAGAACGATGGCGTATGCATAACTAATAAGTTGAATATTTGGCGGCATCCCTATGAACGCTATAGTGGGGGGTATTACTACCCACGCTCCTTCAAAATTTTGAACTGAACAATGACTTCGGAGTGTGCAAGTGTAAAAACTAATAGTGTATATATCAGATTTTGGGCTAAAATTTTGAGTCTTTTTGAACATTTTGAACTTTTAGAGTCATTAGTTGAAAAGTTCCTTTTTATTGTTTATTAAGATGTTTTAACATTTAATTTTAGCTAGTCTGCACCAACTACGAAGTGCTTAAGTTTAACTGGGCATCCAGAAGTTTATATACTGCCATATAACAATAATAATCTCATATGACATGAGAAAGGCATTTCAGTAGAAAAATATTATGGAATTGGGACATTTTCACATACGAAATGCATATTTTAGATGGCCTGGCTTAATATTCTAGATGTAAAAGCTTGCATGAAACATGCATCTAGTTCACATCTATAAATAAAATTTTAAAAGTGTTAAAAGTGTTATATGAGGTAAAAAAATGACATTTAAAAATATATAGATTTTACATCTTAAATTTTTCATTTATTTATAAAATTAGTCGTTTTACGTATACTACGAAATACCTCATTCTCCACATATGTGTGAGATGACATGTGAAATTTAGGTCCGCGCGGATTTTTCTTATTTACGGCAAATCGATTTCAACTTTACCTCATATTACTAGTTAAGCATGGAATTTGAAACTCTAAAATATAGCCTATAAAGAGAAACAGAAAGCGATAAATGTAAAACATTTTAATTTGACAAATTAAAAAAATATTCTTATGTAATATCAAAACAATATATTTCTATCATGTTGATGTGAAATTGTTGTGAAATATCGAGAGGAACATTAGTGTAGTCAGTTAAGTTTAAACAGTTAACTTTGCTCACAAGAAGCAAAGTGTGCTAGAAGTTGAAATGCGTTTTTCAGTTCCAGTTATTTTGTTTAAAACGAAACCAAGTAAACAATAAAAACATCTACCATTGAAATGGTTTATTCCATTAATTTATTTGCTGTTTTTGTTGTTTTCTCCCAAATACCTTTCTCATGTCATCCAAAACATGAAACATTGACCAAAGTGAATGACAAATTTCAACGAACCCTAATTAGTTAGGATGGAGTCTACTTTTCCGCTCCAAATTTGGAATCCTACTAAATGGTTACATGTGGAAAAAAGGCATGTCACAAGAAGAAAAGATCCAATACCAACCAGCAACGTCAAACAGATTATAAAACTGGTAAAACTTCGATTAATATGGGAAAGATTCAATAATTTCAAGATTCCTTGGAGTAGTGTCCGCCTTATCTGTTATTGGAGAGGCAATCCTCTAGCAAGACCTAATTATCCCGCCGTTGAACAGTCGGACAAGATTTGTCGAGAAAGCACGCAAGATTGGGCACGAAAATTGAAGCTTCTTCACCTTAAATATCAAGCACATTAAAGCTTTTTCAAAAAAAGATCTGGTTTCTTGGTATTGAAAAATTCTGTAAAGAGATTGTAAAGAATTGTTCAAGCTGTCCAGCCACTTATGATCGTCCTTACGACAAGCCTCTTCAATCAACGCCATTGCCGCCAAGTCGCTGGCACACGATCTCTGTTGATGTAAAAGATACGTTTAAAGATGAAACTTACGCAATTGTGGGGTATGAACTGTACAGCCGTTATCCCGTTATAAGCTATTGCACATCAACAGCGTTTTCCTGTGTGAAACACTATAGCATCCGCTATAGTATGTTGTTTTTAAATAAATAATTACTTATTATTATTATTATTATTATTTGTATATTAGTCATGTAATTATGTACTGGGGCCGCAGTAATTGGCTATTGCTGTTGCGGTTACCCAGCCTGTATTATTATGAGGCGAAGTTAATAAATTCAAAAAAAAAAATTCAAACCAATCCTCGAATCGTGGTTTTCGACGTTTGGCACAGTAAACGAGCTTAAGTCAGATCGAGGACCTCCATGATTCATTGGTCATGAATTCGGGAGATATGACAAAGAGAGAGGATGAATCCATAAACCAGTGAAACATAGGCATCCAAGAGGAAATAGCGAAGCTGGGAAATTCATGTAAAATCTGAACAAGATGGAGATGATTGCAAAACAAGAAGGGACGAAATATCGCACGCTCATCGAGGGAATATTAAATCAATATCTTGCCATACCACATCCCGCTACGGGGAAAAGCACGTACTAGCTGAGGTAGAAAGATGCGACTTGGAATCTTACCAGCGATTTCGAAAATCCACAAACACGAGAGCGATGCTGAAGTAAGAAGAAACGACACCATATACAAGCCAAAGTCGCAAAAAAACCCACGACAAGCGTAGAAACGTGAGAAGATACCGTAGAGATAGGATTCTCGTGAAGAATAAACGGACAGACCAATTCAGCCCGATTCCAGGCAGAGTCATAAAAATAAGTGGAAATGCAGTAACTGCCCGATTTGACAACGGGAAATTATTTATCGTATACATTATATGAGAGAGTTCGTATTACGTGGGACAGGAAAGTGAATGAGAAGAAAGGAAAGTGATAAACAATTCACTAAAAGAGAAGAGAAACCATCAGGAGACGCGATATGCTCTAGACTGTTGGATCCGACTGATCATAATGATGTAGGAGATGAGTCAATGAATGCTAGTTATACAAACATCAGTGTTCAGAATTCTAAGAGGCATCCGATATACGTAACACTGAGAGGCCGTGAAGTTTATCCACCTGATCCATTCCAAAATTGAGTGAGGGTGGTACAGTATGTTTTGAAAACAAATCAATCACATGAACTTGACAATTTATTTCTTTGATGACAATTTATTCAACATTATTATGTTAGATAAATGTAAAATATTCACAAAAAATGTATAAAAAGACGTAAACATATCTGTTGTAAATATATAGTCGGTAAAAGTTACTTCAATAAATTTGGACGCCTACGTGCTGTTTTGAATTTATAACAGATACAATTGCACGTATATGGAAAAATGCTGCACGGCGATGAATTATGGAGAGGATATTGAAAATAATGAATGTTTTTCAGTAACAACTCACACATTTTCCTTGCAAAAATTAATGCAGCTAAAGATAATTATTTACTATGCTTATTGATACGTAGTCACTAATTCATGAAGTAAACCCTCCTTTAATATCAGCCTCTCTATAGGCTGTAACATTTATGATACGTACGTTGCTCGTATCAAAGCAATGTACATTCGAATAAATACAGATAAAGGAGAGAAAAATATAAAATTTATCTGATATATCAACTCGGCTTGAATTTGTACAAATAATATAATAATAAAGTTCTACGTGTTTCTCGTATTTTATCTATTACATAAAATAACAGTGTCGTCATCTTATTTCACAATAATTCAGCCACGATATATTTTCAACACTGACGCTTGTGTCGGCAACATATTGTGGCTGAAATATTGCGAGAGTATCAGGTTTATTCATGTTTCTTAATGAACTAGAAAATGGTCCTGACGAACATCGGATCCCCTCTTCGTACTCACAATGGTAATTATATTCATTCAATGAAAACATAAATTACATCAGTATTGTAACGTTCAAGTATAGATTTGCATAAGTTGTGCTGATACGCGTTGTCTCAGCAGTTGCGCTGCACTATAATGTAACACGCGGTTAATAGCGATGACATAGCGTTGGAACGTTCCTTAAACGGAAGTAAGAAACAGGCGTGTATAGAAGAACATACAAGAAACACATAATATATTCAAGTTATATTATCTGGTGTGTGGCTGATTTATTTCATACGACTATGGTGCTAGCCTGAACACTTTGGATAAGTATGTTTTACTACTAAGAAGCCGAATCAAACAGTTTTAACAGTTTTACAGGGTCGAACGATAAATTGCAAAAATTGCAAAATAGGGCAGCGTATCACTAAATCTCGATATGATACTAGTGCCAGCGACCTAGTTTTTAGCAAGCTGGGCTGGGATAATCTTTCAACACGTCGGAAAAAGCACAAAGCTATACTAATGTTTAAAACAATTAACGAATTAACTCCGCATTATCTCCATGATTTGTTTGAATCTCGCAGCACTGGATACAATTTGAGAAACTCCAAACACACTTTATTGTGCCAAAACCGCGAACGAACTACGGTAAGCGAAGTTTTAGTTATAGCGGCGCAATGTTGTGGAATGAGTTACCTCAAAATGTACGAGCAGTATGCTCTCTTAGTCAATTCAAAAGAGAAATTGACATCTTATTTTCTATATGAAACGGACTCCCGCACGGCAATCTTGTAAATCAGTAGTATATTTAGTAGTATTCAATAATTGTAAAAGTCTCAGTGTAAATTTTCTCCGTATATTTGGCCTATAAGTGTAAGTAATATGTTAGAAAATTGTTATTGTAAAATGTTATTCTCGTACCATACTGTAGATTTTACCGTGTCTAAATAAAGTTTAATAATAATAATAATAATAATAATAATAATCAATATTATACAGGTGACATTTGCAAGGCATTCTGTAAATGAAAATGCTGTGGCGTACGCAAAGCACATTTCCAATAATAAGGTCGCAAGTACCCTGTAGCTATTTACTTACAGTAAAATGACATGATGTCAAAAATGTTGATTTAATGTAACATATTCAAGTTTTAAAATACTTACCAGCATCAGCAGTTGTAGCAGTTTTTGTCACACCAACAGGACCAAAGCCAGCTGATGTACAGTACTGCCTAGAATTAACCTAACACTGCGGTTGCGGTTCGGTTGCGGTTCATTTGCGGTTCGGTTGCGGTTCATTTGCGGTTCGGTTGCGGTTCGTTTGCGGTTCGGTTGCGGTTCGGTTGCGGTTTGGTTGCGGTGATGTTGCGGTCCACACATTCGACCGCAACCGCAAGAGTATTGGCGACCGTACACTTCGGATTCCGATCTCGCCCGATCGTAAGAACACGAAAGCAAATGAAATTAGATCTATTCAATGAGTATTTTGGACGCTATTGTGTCGGCAAACGGTGATTTATACATTATTGTAAGAGTGTTTTGTCTGAGTTGGTCAAACTACATTATTTATGTATGATATTGATTCTTACTTCAACCACATGTATGGCTGTGTGTCGTTATTAAGAACGAGTGTAAATGACAAATTGCAAAGTGAAAAGGTGGTAAACTGCCAAGATTTTTAGTCACGAAATACTAACGTTTCGAGCCTAGGAGTCCATCAGAGTATGACCTTTAAAATTTAAAGTAATACGACTGGAAAAACGGGTCTTGTCAAAGTGAAAAGGTGGTGAACTGTTAATATTTTTAGCAACGTACATCGGCGCGCGTATTTCCGGCGTAAATTACTTCTTTGTTGAATTAATTGTGCGAGTTAGAATGCTCCAGAAACACAGTCATATAACAAGAGGATGTATGTATATGAGTCTCGTTACCTTTCACTGCCTGTGACTGGGCATAAATCGACAAATCATATTGATTCAATATGCCAACATGTCATATAAGACGACAAAATCATCAAGCGTTAAAGATTGGGCAGTGTACTATAGCAAGGCAGTTTTTTCGCTAAATTGCAGATTGCAAGTCTACGGTAGAATCGTCGGACTGTTTTTATTGGATTGAATAGCGATTGAGTGATAAACCAGGCAGGTAACGTGATGCCACAGGGAGCCGTAACGTCTATTAGTGAAGCGAGTTTAACAATAAAGCGGGTTTATTTGTTATTAATATATATCCGAGCGCTGGTGCAGTCTATGACCACTGGTCACTGCCATTGCCATTGAGGAGTTTTTTCTTTACGAGCGCTCGAACTTGCCATGCTTGCGGCTTGGCGCGGAAAAATGGAAACTTACCCGGGTATCGTATTGCCGACACTTTACACGAGCCCGGGTCAAGTCAACCCGTGTTTACATGAATATATTAACCCGGTCGACCCGGCTGTCGTGTAAACGCTAACAGCAGTTTATTATTGTTAGTTTATTATTATTAGACGGGTCGACCCGGGTTGGTCTCGTGTAAACGGCCTCCAGATTATATATTTTGTGTAAAAGATTGACAGATGATATGTTTGACTAATTAACTTCCGGTGGTCGACTCAAGTCGGGGCACAGATGATACGAAAGGTCTCCACTAAAAATGTTTTCAATATATAAGTTACCACAGCTTTCAATTACAAAATTTTCAAAACGACTGTGAACATTAACCTTTAATCTATCATGTAGCCGATTTTCAAGCTAAGATTTTACCTAAACAACTACATTAGACGTCAAAACAAATCACTACCGAAATCACTACCGCGAGACGCACAGTCAACGGCCTTCCGAATTATTTGATGTAAACACTGACTCATTGCCTTTCTGGTCTGGTTGTCTGTAATTTGTCCCGATTGTCGACAAAATCAACAAGTAAGAACATTTTAATAGCGATTTAATACAATTCTTGTGTAAAAATACCAAACAAACCCGCTTTACTGTTAAACTCGCTTCACTAATAAACTCCTAGTTCGCTGTTTATAAACTCGCTTCACGTTACGGCTCCCTGTGATAATGCACAAGTATTTATTTTAAGTTGCCACAAGTTCTCCCAAACGATATTATCAAATTCATAGCAAACGATATAATATTCTGAAATAAGTAATATTCTACATCGCTGCCGTAACTTAGCATATTTCATTATTTTGACAACTTTCCCATTTCTTCGAACTGCAACAGAACTTAAACCATGTGTCAAACGACGCCAAACTTCGGAAATAAACGACATATTCCGAAATGCGATTGCGGTTAATATTGCGGTTAGGTTACGCGAGGTTGAACCGCGGACCGACCGAGGTTCGACCGCCGATCGACCGAGGATCGCCTTCGGTTGAACCGGAGATGAACCCAGGTTGAACCGCGGATGATCCGCGGATGATCCGCGGATGAACCCCGGTAAACCGCGGTTTCTGTTAGGTTAATTCTAGGCAGTACTGTACTTGCTTGAACGCCAACTTCATACAAAGTTGCTTCATTTAATCCTGTTAATGTGAACTTTAGATTCTGAACGTCAGCTGTAGATTTGTTTTTCAAGCATATGTCATCAGATGTTCCATCAACTTTGTAGCAAATTTTATATGACGTAATATTCCCATTAACGTCATCTGTAGATAATGAGTTCCACGTCACTTGCAATTCTGTTGAACTTATAGGAGTAAGAGAATTGACCGCAGGCCCAATTTTTGGTACTAAAAAAGTTAAAAGAAAACAAGAAAAGTCTTACGATACAGGAAGTAAAAAAGTAGATGAACAGAGAATATTGTAACTTGGTGAGAAATAAGCATACAAATGCATTACATACCCCACGTATAATTCCCGAACGTGTATATTTACCTGCTGACTCACTACATTATAATACACATTCCGTTTCGCGTCCATGCGTCAAAAATATCGCAGAAACTAGCTGATTCACATTATCTCCATCACAATATCAAGAGTTACTTGAAAGCAATAACAAAAGGTAACAAGGCAATTGAAAAAAGGAGAATAGTGCGAATAGTCGACGAATAGTGCGAATAGTCGACGAATAGTCGACGAATAGTGCGAATAGTACGCGAATAGTTGGGCAAATTAGTACGGCATGTTGTAAAACATGGACTGATAAAACATGTACTGGTAAAACATGGACTGGTAAAACATGGACTGGTAAAACATGGACTGATAAAACATGGACTGATAAAACTAGGCAGGGGGTTAGGGTTAGGATCTTTGTTGTGTTGGGGTTGGTACTCCTTATAGTTTTTATAACCCGTTAATTTACGGTAGAGTTCCAACCCCAACACAACAAAGATCCTAACCCCCCCCCCCCCCCCACCTAGTTTTATCAGTCCATGTTTTACAACATGCCGTATTTGCCCAACTATTCGCGTACTATTCGCACTATTCGTCGACTATTCGCCGACTATTCGCACTATTCGTCGACTATTCGCACTATTCGTCGACTATTCGCACTATTGGCACTATTCTCCTTTTATCAATTGCCAAGGTAACAATCGCGTTTCTAGGGCTGCAGCTTCCGATACAATTTATTTATTTAGCTTCGCCTCTTAATTTACATGAAAAAAGAAGCAACACCACAACATTTAAATATCATATTATAGTGGGTCCTTATGTTAAAGTAAAAAATAATAAAATTAATAAAAACTAAATAAAAAATAGATGAAAATATTAATAAAAAGCAACTAATAACAACAAGTTATGGGTTGAGTGAGAGTTCGCCGTATGTTGCGCTCTAGGCAATTCACAATGCACGTATGGGAACAACGTTGCACGCACTTTAAAATATTAAAATAAAACTTTGAATGTTTTCAGTAACATTAACGCGTACATTTTCCTTCCCAAAATCAACGCAACCGCATGAAGTTATTAATTAATTCATTGTCAATGTTTATTAGGTAACTAATTCATGATGTAAATACTTCTCTCTCTGCCCTCTCCGTCTCTAGGGATGCAACAATTATGATACCTTGCTCGTATCGAAAGTCGAAACGATGCAGATGCGTACTGTACCATACTTAAATTCAGATACATACAGTATACTGAATATAATAAATACAGATAAACGTCCCAATCTAGATACACAGCAATACAGATCACCGTCCCAAGAATTTTGACACGCCGGTTTACCGCGACTTCATTGTTATACTCAGTAATCTTGGAAATTGCCGCGGGTCCTTGTTTTGAGCTTCTTTCAGATTTATACTAGGATTAATAAACACCGCACGCGATCCACTACAAACGATCCGATCATATATCTGTACCGATGGGCAACCTTTACAGATTAAAGATTTAGATTTAGATCCGCTGGGAAATTCATTTGTATTCTCATGATTTGACAATACGCTGATCTCGGAAATGTTCGCCAGCGCTATGTTCTGAACAGTTTTCAGGCATCTGCATTCGTATTCTGTTTACCAGGCCGGTGTTCTGTTGTAAACTGGATGTCTGACCATGGTACTGGAGATCACAACATGAGAATCATTGCAGTTGATATCATATCAAGAACGATCAACCCAGATCTAGGCACTCCACCGCTATAACGTTCTCTGGCATGGTGGTTCCGCTAGTTCTGTGGTTGTTGAAAAAGAAACGGAAGCAACGTTATGCAAAAATGGTATGACGTTTCTCGTTTCTGATACTGTCTGGCAGCTTGCCTAAACGTCACTGATCTATGTAGGATGTCAGTTTCTGGTCCGCTCCTCTAAGGTTGCTATTTTTCTTTGTTATGATGTTCTGACAAAGTTGGTC
This sequence comes from Chrysogorgia sp. JL179-B06, assembly GCA_035772405.1. NCBI lineage: Eukaryota > Metazoa > Cnidaria > Anthozoa > Scleralcyonacea > Chrysogorgiidae > Chrysogorgia > Chrysogorgia sp. JL179-B06. Next base: position 6,551,858 of record JAYKKM010000047.1, read on the forward strand.
TGGTGAATCACCGTTACAACATTTATCGAATGCACTCAATAACCTTTGTTTGTATACTATTTATATCTTCCACCCAGTTTTTAGAGAGTTTTTAGCGTCACATCATGGCTGGGTAAATCCCAGACTAACCTATAGATTATACGTGCAACTCTTGCATGCATTCTTTCCAATATATTAATATGCCACAGTTTCCCCAATCAAGGATAGAATACGTTACAGCAGGGCAAATTACTTTCCAATTACTTTGAAATTACTAGAAATACGAATCCGCAATAATCCTTCTCGCTCGCCTTTTCTACCACTATACCGCCCCATTGTCGCCAGTGCCCAGACCGCGTATTTGTAGTGAATAAAAGTTAATGAAGTAACTCAAGTTTGTCTTGTATATATATATATATATATATAATATATATAAGTATAATATATATATATATATATATATATATATATATATATATATATATATATATACATATATATATATATAAATATATATATATATATATATATATATATATATATATATATATATATATATATATATATATATATATATATATATATATATATATATATATATATATATATATATATATATATATATATATATATATATATATATATATATATAAGTAGTATAGGGAACAGGGCTGCGGGCTCAATTGATGTCAGCCGTAAATATAAATACCAAAACGTCACCAAATTTATAACAAATCACGATTCGACGAAATTTAGTGTCGTTTCGGTAAATCTACGTTTACGGAAAACATCGGAGAACATCGAATAAGCCCACAACCCTGTTCTCTATACTACTACAGCAATCGTTAGTCAAGCTTAACGCCCCTCACGTCTTCTACTCAATTGATGTCAAACACGCGCGAGACTAGCGAAACAACACCAAATTTATACCAAATCACGATTTTCACTAAATTTGGTGTTATTTCAGTCATATTTTAAAAATAGAATGTGTCGTTTCAAAATTCTCGCAAATTACATTTAGGAAAAAATAGAAAGTGTCATTTCAACATTTTCGCGTGTTAAAATAAAATGTGGTGCGAGCGGTCTCACATATTAAAAAATAGAAAGTGTCATTTCAACATTTTCACAAATTTGTCGAATCACATTTAAAAAATAGAGAGCGCCGTCTCAACATTTTCACAAATTTGTCAAATCACATTTTCACAAATTTGTCAAATCACATTTAAAAATAGAAAGTGTCGTTTCAACATTTTCACAAATTTATGTGTCGTAAAAGTGTCTCACGCGTGATAAAATTGCCATCTGTTATGCAAATTAGGTTATTGCCACCTGTTAATAATAGATTAGTCCGTTTGTTCACTATTTTCAGCGTTTGTTGCCTCTCACTTCAATGTTTTTGTGACCATACGCATAGGAGTCAATACCATTTTCTAAAAGGTATCGTTTATCATCAAAACAGGATAGCGACACTTTATTAATTTCGTAACTACCTAGCTGATGTTTGACACTTCTAATGGTCTTCATTGTGTGTCGCAATTGTTTCTGCTCAAGTAACACACTTTTATAATCTTCATGCTTGATCACTTTTTTAATTATATTCTTTCTAATACCTTTAGCGGTTTTCCCACCACCCCCATCCTCTTTCAAATAGCTGTACATTTTACTGCGCAACCCAACGAACTCAATAATTGGTGTTCCAGCGCACTCGTCTTTCATCTTGCCAATAACTTTCTTATTCTCTTTGAAAGCGAACGGGTTGTCTGCAGGGTAATCGCTATTGTCAAACTTTTCGCGCTCCTCCATGAAGTCAGAATAGACGTCATCGGTTTTTATTGTGTACAGCAGACTGTCAGTGTCAGTGAAGTGCAATCTGCAGGTGTCGCTAGAGTACTTTTTCATAATGTAATTATAGTGAAAATCGTACATCAGCGTTTTGCTCAAGTCTAGTATGCACATACCCACATATGCAGGCCTGTTCAATGTCAGCGTTTCTTTAACTTTATGGACAGCAACTAAGTTCTCGCTAAATATCTTGCAAGACACAAACGTCGGCTTCGAGACAAGCTTTTCTAACTTTTTCTCGGTGGTCACTAATCTTACATCCACACGCTTCCTCAAATTCTCCATCGTTTTTCCGAACACACTATTGTTCATCAACTTGAAAAAGTCCTTCTCAAAAGCGTTCTTAGCCGCGGTTCTTTTGACTGTGTTAAAGTCAATGTACTCACCCAACCACTTGGACTGGTCAAACTGTAGGACCCTATGCACCTTTTTGATTTTCAATCCAAGATCTACATACAACTGCAGATTTCTATAGTGACACACATACTTTTTTTTGTTCATCAAATTAGTCACCAGCTTCTTCACACCGCCAACACTCACATCAAACTTATTTTTAATTTTCGTGCAGTACTCCGACAACATGTCGATAGTTATTTCCATCTTCTCAGGAGCCACCGGGTAGTCGTTGTGTAGGTCATGCAAATGGTCTGGGTATTCCAAGTCGATTTCAAGCAACAGACCCTTTTTACTACCGTCGTGATAGTCGCATAGATTAACTTTTTTTATCTCTTTCTCAGTCAACCACTTGAAGCCACCCGTAGGTAAACTTTGACTCATCGCCCATCCATACAGATTGTTGGCATCAAGGTACATCAAATACTTCGACTCTCGCTCTTTGTCATACCCTTCCATGTACTTATTATTCGCCACACCATGTCTGTTACATATGTAGCTCACACCACCACGCATGCCTAACTCTACAAACTGGAACATGTCAATGTCGGACAATAGTTCGAGTTCCACTCCAGTCATCTTTAACATAGCATCCCAAGCCAATCCATGGCTAAACCTTGAAGAGATAAAGCCACCAACTGCGAAAGCCACTGCGTTAAATACTCCTCCAGCCACAACGCTTGATCTAACGGGTGCGTTGACGGTGTGAGGTCTTCAACTACAGGTTGTGTTTCTTGGTCTCTAAAGAAGCCGTGAACGTTGGTCGCTTTATCTGTTAGTGAATTGACAACGGCTGCACTCGTCTTATGCGCCCGTCTTTTTGTCAGTGGGTTTTTCACAGTCCGACTCATTGACTTCTATATACTACACTTGTTTTTTCCTAAACCACTCGTCGTAATAATTGTCACCACTCTCACACCATCCTAGTTTTGGGTACACCACCCCAAACAAATTATCGTCGAACAAGTCTTTCACCTTCCCGTCTTTGAGGTCTGACACCTTCTCGAGTGTCTTGACTCGTCTTCTATGACACAACCTAATAATGTAGTACCCGTATCTGCTGACATTTCTACCTTTCACCAAATCGCATGAGTGCAACACATTGACAACTTTCAAGAAGTCCTCTTTTATCAACTCAAGGTGCTCACCCTTCACAACGTTCCGTAGTCTCCTCCCCATCCACCAAGACCGTTTGTGAACGCTTTTTAGTCGCGTGAGTCTCATGTCGCTGTAACTCTGAGTGTAACCCCACTCGGTGTCGCCACACTTTGGGCACGCGTACCCACCGCAGTTGGTCACGTCTCTCACAACGTCACAATCCGAGCAGTAGTAAATTCTGAGGGTGTCTCCACACTCAGTTTGCGTCTCACTCGCGATCTCGTCAATTGTCAAGCCATAACTCATCTGCCTCATAAGTTTGTCCATCACTCTTATACTACTCCAACATTTTTTTATTGAGTTAGCGCCCACACCACTATTCCACTACCCAAACCTAGCGCGCTAACAAACAATAATTGATACTCCTTCATTTCCGCACTCTGTTGGTAGTAATCCGCAACCCTCGGGAGGTTAGTGAACACTCGTCCGCTGTACTGAATAGTCATCACGCTTCTAAGTTCTTCCAACGCATGGTTTGTGTCATTGATGTCAGCGTTAGCATCTGAGAGCATTTGCCGTAAACGCTGGATCTTATCTTTCTTGGCGATTTCATTCTCATACCACGCCTCTTTCGCGCTGGCTAACTGTTCCAACGCATGGTTGTGTCTTTTCATCTCAGCTTCATAGCCTGTGTGATTAAACTTTGAAAACATAAAGCCAGCGCCTGCGAAAGCCACTGCATTAAATATCCCTCCAGCCACAACACTCACCATTAACTTACGTTGATTTGAATGGATCTGTCGGTATCCACTTTTTTGATTGCAGCCATTTTACTAACAGCGTTCCTGCACCAACAGCTGCAGCGAGTTTCACTGTGCCTTTCACAGTCTCTGGTGTTCCCAATGGTTCTCCCAAAGCCCTTTTAGAAATCATACTCACTGCCACAGCACCAGTCGTAACAAGTAGCGCGTCGTACAATTCGTTCATAAGTTCTTTTCGATCGATCGCAGCCATATACATTGTCGTGTGTTTTGTTCAAGAATCAAATGTGTCTAACGCTGGACGACGAGTTTTGTGGTTCTCTGACACACTAGCTGGTGTGGTACTCACAGGTTCTAATTGTGTCTCTTTTTCACTACTAATTGTGTGCCATAACGAAGCAGCGGCAATGATAACGCCAAGTGTTCCGACAATGTAACCATAGCTCCACTCACCACCCTGTTCTTCGTTGACTATCATTTCACGCATTTTTTTTTCTTTCGCAGCTTTCGATATCTCAGCCAACTTTTTACCAGCGGCGACGCGCTTTGGGTCCTTCACCTTAACGCTCTTCACATCAGTTGTGATCTTCGCTTCAACAGCCGTCTGTGGGTCTTCAACCATCTAATACACTATCACGTGTTATCTTACTCACAGTTGACCTCACAGGTATCTCACAGATGACCTCACAGGTGTCTCACAGTTCCAGACCAAACGCGCTAAAAATTAGGATTTTTTCTGGGAGTATAACATAATGACTCGAGCCCGAGAGGTTAGCGAAGCGGAGATTGCAGACATGTGGAGAGATCACTTTATCAATGTGTCTATCCCACAAGACACCTCTGGACCTAACGTCTTAAAAGAGTACTTGTCAGCTTTCACGTTGCACGACATCTATAGTAAAAATGAGGAGTCACCAAAACGGTTCAACGCTCAGACTCTCACCACAAAGCGTGTTCACGAGGCTTGGATCAATCTTCAAGAAGACACAGCCAACTGGTGGGTTAATAACTTAGCTAACGAGATCCCCGTGTGGTGTTACTTACCATTCAAGCGTCTTGTGTTAGCGGGTGGTGACTACTTAGGTAACCCTTGTGAGTCCACCGCTACATTACTCGGTAACTACCTTGAAGTGTTCTTAACAATCCTTCTATGGAGACCATGCCCGACCAAACTCAAAACGTGGCTAGAGCTCGCCGCGAACCGTGACGTTAACGTTTGCGTGGTGGGGTGTAACGATATACTGAGTGCGGACGACATCGAGGACCACATACGCTCATCCGCCCATCAAAGCTTCACACACGCGCACGACGTGTACGTGTGTTACCCATGCGGTGTGACCACAAACAACCCAATGCATCGCTTGAGACACGAGAGCTCGAGGTCCCATCTTAGAAACTTAGAGCTCCAGCGGATATTTAACAACGAACAACAGTTGCCGCAACAGGAGAGAACATTTCTCTGGAGGTATAGTAATCATGAAGAAAACCGGTAAACTAGAAATCGTGATTGGTCCCATGTTTGCAGGAAAAACAACAGAGACTCTTCGTAGGTTAATCACGTTAAGTAAGTCAGGGCTCAAAGTCCTCTACATGAACAACACAGGCGACACTAGGCGAACTGACCACGCGTTCTCCACACATCGTCAGACCATTGTTGTTGGATCAGACAGTTTACCTGCGAAGTTAATCACCAACCTTCCGAGTTCTTCCGAGATAGCTGACTATGACGTCATTGGCATTGATGAAGGCCATTGGTACTCTGGGTTACTCCCAACTATTCGCGAATACATTAAAGCTGGCATTCACGTCATTATTTGTGGTCTCATATCAACGGAGCATTTAAAAAGAATTGGCGAGCTCGACACGTTGTTCCCAATGGCAGACGACATCACATTTCTAAAAGCGTATTGCGCCGTTTGTCGTGACACTCGCGGAACAACTGTTGAAGCGCCATTCACTTGGAGATACAACCCAGGACCATCACTCGTTGGTGGTGCTGAGCAATATCGTGCAGTGTGCAGACGTCATCATCCTTCCACACAAAATTAGGGCTGTTCTCGGGTACCCCACTTTATTAAATTTAGACATTGGTCACACGAAGCGTCCAATGTCTCCCGTAGAAACATTTTTTCACACAGTGGTCAGAGAAATCTTCGCAGACACCTTTATCAAGTTAAAAAATATCTTTTAAAAACGTTAGAGCAGTTGTCACTTCAAACGTCGTCTCAACAACGAGAACGAGTGCTAACTCGACTTATTACTCGCTGTCTAAAAAGTCTCTTTACAATAGCGTCTCTCATGATTACTCAACGCTGATTTATTCTTAAATTTACGAAAACACTGAGAGCACTGAAACCCAACGTCAAAGAAATATTTTATTACCGTGGTAATAGCGTCGTCGTATGAGTCGCACAATAATGTTAGATAACCAGCGGATTTGTATCTGAGTAGCAGAGACTCCTGCTCTTCAGATGTCTTACCTGTGCCACCTGGATTCTTGAACTCAATCACAAGCCCGCTGTGCTGTCGGTTTGCATTGGCAATAATTAAGTCAGGTGTTCCACGTTGGTAACCTTTTTTCCACGAATTTATTCTTTTACTCGAAGTGTCTTGATTTTCACCACAAGCAGCTATCAAAATAGCTTCTGGATAATATTTCCTAAGAAAACCAACAACTTTCGTATGAAGGTCGAACTCAGTGATCATTACGAATTGATTGTGTTTGAGACCAACGCTAGCTAAACTTTTTCTAACGCTTGGTAAGACTTCTGAGTGCACCCACCTTCCGAAGTGTTTCGCACGCTCCATTTTACTCGAGAACACTAACGAGTAGACACCAAGTTCGTTGATAAACGAGGCCTGCTCCATCTTCATTTTACAGTCAGGTTCGACGTGGTCGTTGACTGCATCTTTTGGTCGAGCGTAACCTAGAGCACTTGCGACTTCTCTTGCTTTGAACCATATTTCACCGTTGTGATTAACCACCGTGATTTGGTGACCATCGAATAATTGCACCAAGTTGGTTGCCATTACTATAGCCTCGCAAAAAAAACTACTCGACATAGGTGTCAGGTTTTTTATAGATCTGGTTTGTTGTGTACCAATGCAGCAGGTGTGTTTTATTAGTCTTCAGTTTTCTACGTCGTCTGAAAAAGTTTCTAATGTTACGAACCAGTTTTCTAAGCCAACCCATTACATAACTTAGGTCACGTCTCCTACCACTCCCACAGTGTCTGACTCTGCGGGTAACATAATAGGTTTGCCGTAAGTCTTTTTAGACCTCATACCAATCTCAGCGTGGAGCTCGAGAGTCACGTCACCGCGACCAAACGATCCACCAGCTTTGAACATGTGGTCAGTCGTTTTATTTATTTTATATATTTCATGGGGTCTCGAAACGCACGCTCCCATTTACTTTATACCATATTCCTTCATCATTTCTCCACCCATGATTATGATGTCTCGGTTTGTCATGTAACCACTCACAATTTTCACACCGTAGAACTCTATCAACGATGGGTACGCATAAGGTGCGAGTGGTATTCTTGGTCGGTGTATTCCAAAAATTGTTCCATAGGGTGTGCCTATCTTTTTCATATTCGCTACGAAGTCTGAGTCGGTTGACTTAACGTTGTTGACCCTGACGTGTGAATTGTCCATTTGCCAGTGTATTGATATCATATGCGTTTTACTTATGTCAATGCTACTCGGAATAGTGCATATGCTCTCCATTGCTGGGATGCTACCACCATACGCGAGTCCGTTGGTCATACCAGTCTTGTACCCTATGAACTTATCCCACTGACCGTCGTCGTTTGATATAATTGTCTCCCAATTTGATCCAGCGGTGCGAGTAGGTAACCTCACTACAACAAAAATGGAGAGATCACACCATTGCATACTCGGACAGTTAAAATGGAGACCTGACTCAAGTGGGATTGGTGTTAACACAGGGGATAGAAAACTTTGACTCACACCGCTGATGCCGACAATAGGACCATAAGCCGGGTTGTTTTGCACTAATTTGCTTGTTTCACCAATGGCTTTCACTTTGTTTGAACCATTGGTGTGAAATTCCACATTTTTCAAGGCGTGTGTGCTAACGTTGAAGTCGAGCACAACATTATAGGACTGACTCTTGAGGAAACCTGATAGTAGCTGTTCTAGAGTTCTTTTATTGGTAGCGTCTGAGTCATCGACTGGGTCTGCTACGTTTTTTATCGCTGAGCCTTGCATGTCTATTATTCCAGACATCCTTCCACCGGTCGCGCTTAATTTAGGATCTTCGTCCAGATGTCTTTTCGTTCTCTTCAGTATTTTATCGTGAGGGTCGTCAGACTCATACCCATAGTTTAGACTCATTACTACTTTAAGGTGTATTTGGTTACTAAATAGCCAGAGACTGCTGAGAACCCTAAGATTATCGCCAGCGTTGTCGTGTCTGACTTACTTGTGGTGGTCTGCGCTATTTGATTGGTGGTGACCACTGTTTTCTTTGCAGGTGGCGTAGCTAGAGTTTCCAAGTGAAGCCCTGCCGCTTGGTGGACTTTTTTGTGCTTCGCTTTTGGCACTCGGTGGTAGTTCAACCCGTCATTATACCCAAACGTCATCCCAGTTTCGGACGAAGTTCTTAGCACGTTATTGTAACCAACGATGGGGTCCTTTAACAAGACCATGCTTCTGGGGATCAGCCAAGTGTTGGGTGTCACAGCTGTGTCTAGCTTAACGTTGGTGTCACTAATCGCTTTGTTCATAAGGTTGATCCAAACACTCGGTGAATATTGAACCACGGCGTTTTCAAACGATGTCTCTAAAGATTTGTTGCGTTTCTCGAGCACTAGCTCTAGTTCCGACGATGCTTTGCTTTGATCTCGCTTGGGCTCCAAGAATGGCGTACATGTAAACTTCGATCGATTGGTTTAGTAGTTCTTGCCCTAATGGTGTGAACCCGTCAGAGTGTCTCGGACAATACCGACGATAATCACCTTGGATGTCTTTGATGTATCTATTGTCAACATCAGTCAATGGTAGGTGACCTTTCAAAAGTCGCCAGTCAGGGAGGTACAGTCTTAAGATGTTGTTAATGTCAACTTGACTCTTACTCAAACGAAACATCACACGACGAATGGTGAAGTACACGTGAAACCTCATGAGACCCACGACTTGCTTTGGAACGTCGACGTGATAACTTAAGTTTTGTAGAGACACCCCTGAGCGGTATGTAGCGATGTACATACCTGCGATCGCTTGATAGTAACTCTCCGTTAGAGTCCAAACTGTGTTAACGTTACCACCAATTGCTTTGTCGTCGTAACGTTTTTTGGGTGTCGATGAATATTTTCGGTAGATTTGATTTGAAGGAGTTATTGTCATCAACAAAGACGTCAAAATTGTGGGTTGGGTAATTTAGGACATATGGTGGAAACGTTGCGACTTCTCTGTAGCTCTTGTGGGTCTCCGTCAGTAGTAACTTTGGGACATGCCCATCGCTCGACCATATTCTTGGGAATCTTGGTGTGTCGCTAAGGAATTTCGTGAAGCCCTTGTTCTTCGTGAACTTTGATGACTTTATGTTTACCATGTCAGAGTACTTTGGGCCTGACTTGAAGTAAATGTCGACGGTCTTGACTGTTTTATTGTCGTCTGCAAGGTTGTACCCAAACTCAAACTTGTTTAGTTGCGCGTTTGGAAACTCACTAAGAAGAATTAGTTCACCTTGCTTTCTTTTTGTTAGCATCTACATAACACACACTATATTATATGGTCAGGGTTGTAGTGTTGATTAGAGGCCCAACGGAGACTGTGGATCTACCAGAGGCACTTTTGACGTTTGGCTCAGATCCTCCATCTTGCGAAATATTTGGATCGAACTTGAATTTGCTTAGAGTAGCGTGAGGGTGCTTTTTGATGAGGTCTGCCTTTGATGTGTTAGCCATCGCACGTTTGTAGTACTTTCCATAGTAGTCACGAAGGGCTTTCTGCATATAATATACCGTATGTTATACATAATGCGAAAGTTGACGGTATTCATTGAAGGCTTAGAAAAAGTTGTGTCCTTTGACAACAGTGTGATGATCATGCATGATAACCCATGCATTATGGTTAAGACAGCCACTGTGTTTTGGGACTACAATAACATATTAGATGGCGACGCCCCTCATCTCTCCGAGTTTAGTTACCCTTCGAGTGATCTTAAAAGTACAATAACGAGTGGAGGGTATACTAACTTCGACACACTAGTCAGACTATTAAAAAAAGACTTTAAAGATATGAAGGGTGTGGACCTTGAGATAGAGAAAATACCGTTCACAGGTAGATGCGCGATTAAGGTTAGCGTCCCATTTGAGCTTGGCAGACTTGGGCCTCTATTTGGTTTCGCGAAGGGTAGGGTGATTAAGGGTGACTCACGGGTGTACACTAGTCCAAACGAGGTCGACATGCTTAGAGGTTTGAAGTACATAGAAATCTTATGTGATATTGTTGACTCTGAGAGCAGTGTGGGTATTGATGGGAAGCGAAGCAGTGTGATCACAACGTTGTCAATACCCACTGAGCAGTCATTGAGTGGGTCAGTGCAACGTCATGTGGGCATTGAGTCTAAGGTGAGTATTAAAAAAGGTGTCTACTCAAGTATGACGTTTCGCGTCAAACCAAATAACGGTGCTGTTAAAATTGGTGCAGTGCTATTGGAACTGTATATTGTGTGAGTTATATGGAACTTGGTGTGGAGACAGAGCAAGGGTTGCGAGACATCTATTATAATCCCAAGACAGGGTACACTGGTGCAGAGAGGTTGTATCAAAGTGCATTAGGAGACGGATTGAAAGTAACTAGAAAAACAGTGAAAGAATGGTTGACAGCGCAGGACACTTACACTAGGTACAAACCTATTGTGAGAAGGCATAAGTTCCGCGCGACTTTTGTTGGATTTCTTGGTGAAGAGCTCCAAATGGACTTAGTGGACATGAGTAAGTATTCAAAACAGAATGGGGGTTACTATTGGATATTGACAGGCATTGAAATATTGAGTAGATACGCTTTTGGAATTGCAGTTTATAGAAAAGACACTAAGAACATGACTGAGGCTGTTGGAAAGTTGTTGAATAACTTTAGAGATCGGTTTGGGACCACGCCTAAGTTAGCGCAATTTGACGACGGACTTGAGTTCTACAACGTTGGTGTGAAAAGTTTGTTGAAAGAACATGGCGTCGAATATTTCAGCACTAAGAGTGATAAAAAGGCCGCTGTTGTTGAGCGTTTTAATAGAAGTCTGAAGAGTATTATGTGGAAGTACTTTTACACACGTGGGACGTACAAATGGATTGACGTTTTGGACCAGTTTGTGAGCAATTATAATAGCAATGTGAATCGAAGCATTATGATGAAGCCGAAGGATGTCAATAAGCCAAATGAGGGTGAAGTTTGGACCACTTTGTTTGGTCATCAATTTGCAGACAACCCATTGCCAAAGTTCAAGATTGGTCAATCGGTGAGAATTAGTAAATACAAGAGTGTGTTCACAAAGGGCTATGAAGCCAACTTCACTGAAGAGCTGTTTAAAGTGGTAAAGGTTATTCGTGGTGATCCGAATGTGTACGAAATTGAGGACCACACCGGTGAACGGATTATTGGTAAATTTTATGAACAGGAGTTATCGCTGGTCAATAGGGAACGTGGTGGCGACGACGTGTACAGAGTCGAAAAGGTGTTGAAAAGAAAGAAAGTCAGAGGGAGGAAGATGGCGCTGGTTAAATGGTTGGGTTATGAGAGCAAACATAATTCGTGGATACCAGAAAGCGACATTCAAAATGTGAGCTAATGTAATATGGCTGAGGGTGGGGAAGGTTTTGACGAGATTGAGATGGAAAACTTTGACAAGTACGAAGGTATGAGTGATGAGCAATTAGAAAAGGCGCTCGCCGATATCGAAGATTTTATTGAAGGCATGTATGGTAAGTACACTGAAGACAACATGCCGGAAGACGTTCGTGTTAATTACGACGACTATCAAGACCACGCGAAAAAGATAATGAGTGAGCTAGACGCGAGGCGAGGTGGGCAAAAAGAGACGTCGTTTGTTGACACTGATGATGGTAAGACGGTGACAATAAGGGGAACTAACACAGAAGTCCCCGCGGTGGAGTTTGTTGAACAGGGGTCATATGGTGACATCAATGACACAAGCTACAGCACGGCTCTTGAGGTGAGGTCAGACGATCTTTATAGAAGATTGGACAAGATAAACGTGTTCAACAAAGAGGTAGAAAAAAATCAAGTAAAAAGAGTCAAGCTGATAGATAAGAAAGTACGTGAGTTGTATAAAAAAAAACTCGGTCGCGACGACACGTCAAGGGAAATAGCCAACAGGTCGTATGTGACAGGCTCAGGGTCTATTCTTTTCAAACCGATGAACAAAGATGGTAAATATGGAAAACCCAAACGAATTCTAATACCTGGGGAAAAAGGCTTGATCTACAGTAAAGACGTGAGTAGTAAAAACGCGATTGAGCAGTTCAAACAGTTAGTTGATCAAATCCCTGAGAGTACAGAAACAACAGCTGTCACAACAGAAGTAATCCCAGACGACTTCCCAGTAATTGAGACAAGAGTGGGTTATGATGACACACCTGGGCTATCACCAGACGAAAACCGCGAGCTGAATGGTGTGCTCAACCCAAGTGATGGTGTGGTGCGCGAATCAAGAATAGGTGCCAATGGTGCATTGCGAACACAAGCAAACCATTTTCAAGAAGCGATAGACAAAGCGAACGAAAGAATAGTAGAGCTTGAGGGAAAAGACCTTACAACTGCAGAGAACGAAGAGTACATTGATCTACACGAAAGAGTGATTGGACTTACGCAAGCTAAATACAGAACTTTAGGACAGTTAGAAATAGAGGAGGTTAGAGAGCAACAAGAAGTCGACATTGACAGGTTTCAGAGATTTAAGGAATGGGCTAAAGAGAACATGGTTGGGTTGAGCGCTGTAGCAATTTCAGTGGCTGGGATTATAACAACTATTATTATCGCTGGGAGGTCTGCTGTTATGAAAGGCGCTATGGCCACGAGGTCATTCGCACAGGCTGTTAAGAACGCGATAACGAAGATGGGTCCATGGGCTGTTGGGTTGGCTAATTTAGTTTACAATGCGTTGACGTTGGGTGCGAAGGGTCTCGCATGGTTGGCTCAAAATCTGTGGGTACTCGCGGTGGTACTTGCGTGGTTTGTGTATGATTATTACAAGCTAAAACGGTAGTCTCAGCTTCGAGGGTCTCAGCTTCGAAGATGATAAAACATATGTAAAGTATATGAACGTCACGTCAGCAGAGTTGAGCCCCGGTTTTAGACGAGCGACTATGGGCGTCATAAAAGGGGTGAGAACACAGCATGTGATCACGTTGAACCCTAATAAGGTCAGTCCTGGTGAGGAACTTTACATTGATATACCAAAGCTCAAGGTTAGCAGCTGTTTGGTGCCTGGGTCGTTGGGTCTAGTGTTCGACTTTAAGAATGCAAACGCCAAAAGCTGGTTCTTGAATAACGTTAGCAAGTTATTGGTTGAGAAACTTGTTGTGAGACTAGCTGGAGAAGCTGTGTACGACAACAGTGGGGAAAATTACACTAGTGTCTATCGCGACCTTTGGGAAAGCATCACTGTGCGAAATCAAATGATTGACTATGGTATTGGTGGTGAGAACTTGAGAAAGCTAATCTCTAAGGACGATAGTGGCGCGACAAGTGGAGACGTTGTTAAGGTTAGTGACGCGTTGATGTTTGGTGTGATTGGGACGAAGCAGCGGATTAAGCTCGGTAAGATCATGAACGACCACGGGTTGTACGCTCCTTTTAGCATGAACAACAACTTGCAGTATGTGATCACACTTCCGAAGGCCACAGACATCATGGTGGCGCAATCCGGTAGCGCTGTGGGTGGATACACTCTGGAGAACCTTGAGCTCGAGTATGAAACGATTGATAATCAGGAGCTTGCTGATGAAATAACGTCAGGCTATGCGAGTGGTCGTAGTTTGTCATACGAACACGTCACATTGATGAAAACCACTGAATGGGATAAGGGCACGACCATTGTGAACGAAAACATTAATCTCCCAAGAAAAAGCATGAAGGCGATTGTGTTGCTATTCACGAATAAGGTGCGAACAGACAGTGAGGAGTTTCTTTACCCAAATATCGAGAGTGTTAGAATCACAATTGAAGGTGTGCCAAATAGTGTGCACTCACAAGGCATCCCAAAGTCGAAGTTCTACGCAGAAGCGAAACGATTGTTTGGGTTGGGTGAAGAACACGCTCAGTTCATAACCATACAGAAATTCTACAAAAGCAGTTTTGCGTTAGTCATCGACTTGAGGAGCGTTCAAGATAATTACAACGTCGCCACTGGTAAAAAAATTGTGAACACACAATCCGGCGTGCTTCTTGAGATCACTAAGAAAGCGACGACTGCGAATGTTATGTGCAGGGTGTTTGTGATGAGTGATGGGTTGGTCAACTTCATGAACAATGGGTTGCAATCAATCCAGTATTAAATCAAACGTAATTTAATGGAAACCCCGTTTAATATGTTAATTGTTGGTATGACAGCTTGTGGTAAGACACATTACTTGCTGGAAACATTGGAGTCTGAGTATCGCGGTAAGTTTGACTACATTGTGTTGATTTGCCCTACTTTCGAGTGGAACAAAGCGTATCAAGATTGGAAATATGTACGTGACCCCGACGTGTTAGCGATAGACTGCGCGCAAGACAGTGTCGACGCTGTTCTCAAGTGTGTGACAAATGTTTTTAAAGGCACTAACACCCTGATTGTGTTGGACGACTGTGCGAGTGGACAGGATGTTAAGAATAGGACTAGTCAATTGGTCAACTTAGCTTTTAGTGCGCGACATTTTATGTTAAGCGTTATTGTCATCACACAACAACTGACGTCGATCGCAAAACCGTATAGAGAAAACATTAGTAAACTCGTTTGCTTTTACTGTCCGAGCAGAAGTGATATGAAGGTTGTTATTGACGACTATCTCGGAAACATTAGCAAAGAGGAAGCGTCGGCGATTGTGACCGCATTAAAAAATAACAAGTACGCTAGACTCGAAATCTCACTGCGCTACCCATACAGTCACGAAGTTGTTATTCCGCAATAAAATATAGGTATAAGTAATAAAGCGATGGTGAAACGCAAAAGTGAAGAAAACCCCACGATTGAGGAGTTAGTCGAGGAGACCGCTGACACTTCGACTGTGGAAGACAACATTGACGTTAGGAGATCTGAACTAATTAGACTGTCTGGCGATGGTGTGGTGAGCCAATCTGAGGCGTATATTAAAAAAGCGTCCGCAAAGGTTATCGACAAGATATGGCGCCAATACGAGTTGAAGAGAATGGAAATCGCAAACGCTTTTCTCACTGACTTGCTAATCAGCAAATTCGCCAGCTTACTAGATGGGTTGAACGCTATTGAAAATCCTGACGAACTAAACGACGAGTTGCAAAAAGACCCGCTATTAAAAAAAGACGTTGAGAGCATTGTCGCGACTATAACGCCGAGCGTGCCTTTCTTGGGTTTGTTGTCAGGAGGGATCACAACGTCGAAATATGTGTACGATCACCATTTTAAAAGTAAGGCAACAAACGCTGAAAATAGTGAACAAACGGACTAATCTATTATTAACAGGTGGCAATAACCTAATTTGCATAACAGGTGGCAATTTTATCACGCGTGAGACACTTTTACGACACATAAATTTGTGAAAATGTTGAAACGACACTTTCTATTTTTAAATGTGATTTGACAAATTTGTGAAAATGTGATTTGACAAATTTGTGAAAATGTTGAGACGGCGCTCTCTATTTTTTAAATGTGATTCGACAAATTTGTGAAAATGTTGAAATGACACTTTCTATTTTTTAATATGTGAGACCGCTCGCACCACATTTTATTTTAACACGCGAAAATGTTGAAATGACACTTTCTATTTTTTTTCCTAAATGTAATTTGCGAGAATTTTGAAACGACACATTCTATTTTTAAAATATGACTGAAATAACACCAAATTTAGTGAAAATCGTGATTTGGTATAAATTTGGTGTTGTTTCGCTAGTCTCGCGCGTGTTTGACATCAATTGAGTAGAAGACGTGAGGGGCGTTAAGCTTGACTAACGATTGCTGTAGTAGTATAGAGAACAGGGTTGTGGGCTTATTCGATGTTCTCCGATGTTTTCCGTAAACGTAGATTTACCGAAACGACACTAAATTTCGTCGAATCGTGATTTGTTATAAATTTGGTGACGTTTTGGTATTTATATTTACGGCTGACATCAATTGAGCCCGCAGCCCTGTTCCCTATACTACTTATATATATATATATATATATATATATATATATATAAGTAGCGTGGGTGTCCTTTAGAAATAATGCAACCCTCGCTACCATTGTGGCAGTTTGAGCGCTATGGCCCCATGCGCACTTCACGCTATCTGGATGTTCTGATCGCCGGTGCTGTCCCACAAGCGGTTGTCAATGACGATCGTAAGTGTATAATAGTCCAGCCAGACTCATCCTACAGCGAAACACGTGTCTGTAGATTGAACTCTCTCTATAATATATATATATATAATCAAAATGTATTGGTTGGCAAACGTTGGAGATGATATAAGAAGTAGATTAACCACTCATTTAAAAAAAATCTTTATTGCACTAACGTTTTCGCGCTTGTTGCTCTTGAAGAAGCATAGTCAATCGAGATATGGTCTGGAAACTCGGCAAACTTCAAAGCGACTATATATAATGAGCTACGTTTTGATGTTGAACCGTACCTTACACCGTGCACATCCTTTGTTTTAGGTTTATTAATAATATTTAAACAACACGGTGAGCGATTAAACCCAAAGATTCTATTGGATGATTGCTTCATTATACTAAAATACAATAGGTTGATCAGTGACCGTGCACCGTGCACAAAATTGCATAAGACGAACAAAAAGATAGAACAAGACTTTAGCTGAGTTTCCAGACCATATCTCGATTGACTATGCCTGAAGGCAACAAGCGAAAACGTTAGTGCAATAAAGTTTTTAAAAATGAGTGGTTAATCTAGCTACTTCTTATTTCATCTCCAACGTTTGCCAACCAAACATTCAGCAGCTCGATGCGACTCTCGATGTGCTAGTATCTTCTTACGGTCTGTTGGCTTGCTTATAACTGAACAAGCAGTCGACTTATGCTCCTTGGATTCACAGTATACACATGCGTGTGGTTTCGTTTGGTCATTCTTCTGCTGGGTGTTAAATGCTTTACCCGGTTTGTCACGTCGTTTTTCCTCTTGGTTATTCTCAATTGGGTTTCGTTCAGTCCACTCTCGTAGAGCTTCGCATAGTTGATTGAATGTCCATTCTTTCCACTTCGGGTCGGTTCGCCACAAATCTCCGCGTATCGCCGGAAGTTTGTTGAGTGTCATCCTGACGTATCCATTTACGTCGCTCAGCTTGTTTAGAGTTTCGAGCGATTGCACGTTGTATCGAAGTTTCTCGAAGAAACGAATGAATTTTTGCTGGTTGAGATCCGTTGATTGTCTGAAGCGCAATAATTTCTTCAACGTAGGAATTCATTCGCTTTCGTTGGCGTATTTTTCCACAAGGATTTCTTTCGCTTTCTCATACCCACTGTCGGTAAACGGCAACCCGTCTATGCATGTTTTGACTTTTGAATCGATAAGTTCTTTAAGATAGGAGAACTTCGTTATTTGGCTAATGTTCTGCTTATCAATGATCGCTTCAAACTGATTCCAGAATCTCAACCAGTCACTAAATTGCCCATTGAACTTGGTTATCTGTAGTTTAGGCAACTTGGCAGATGTCCATCTTTCGATATGTCTGGGTGCGCTTCTTCTAACAGTTTCTGATACTTTAGTTTCTGTCCCAAAAGCTTGGCTTCTTGTTCAATCTGTTGGTCTCGCTCATGCTTCTCGTGTTGTTGTTGTAATTTCATTTGCTCTCGTTCGAAATCAAGTTGCGCGGTTTTCTTTTTCGCGTCTTCAGCATCTTCAACCGCGTTGTTTACGTCTCGAATGTATTTTGTTATTTTCCGCACTTGGTTGTCTGCATATTCAAATTGCTGGTCAATTTCTTCGCTCCAGTTCCTAACATCGTCTACGCTCGCCCCTGCGTTAAATTTCTGTTCTTCGATAAGTTCTTTGGCTTCGTTTGTTGCTTTGTCATAGCCTTTATCGAAGAACGTAGTCTCTCCAAGACGGCCTCGATGTCTGCTTTGGCGATTGCAGAGTCCGTCTTCTCGGCCGTAAAGGTCAAAAGTTTTAATTCCCTTGTAGTTTGGGACCTTGATCTGCCATTTTTGTCACGTCCCGTCGGAGGTGCCACGTGTACTGAATTCCTTTAATGCTTCGTAGGAACGTATCCAGAACAAGTCACTTTTAGTTTGGTTTTGTTTATTAAACACTCTCGCTCTCACGCTGTCTTCTCTCTCAACTTGATTTGATTGACATATACATGAATACAAACAAACCCCGCGCTAATTATTATTATAACGTTCACTTCCGGACAAGTTTTCATTTTTCCGCGCCAAGCCGACGCTGTCATTTCTGTAGTTGCAAGCATGGCAAGTTCGAGTGCTTGTAAAGAAAAAACTCCTCAATGGCAATGGCAGTGACCATGGCAGTGGTCATAAACTGCACCAGCGCTCGGATATATATAAATAACAAATAAACCCGCTTTATTGTTAAACTCGCTTCACTAATAGACGTTACGGCTCCCTGTGCCTGTGGCATCACGTTACCCGCCTGGTTCATCACTCAATCGCTATTCAATACAATAAAAACAGTCCGACGAGCGCGAGCAACAAGTTAATACTACCGTATACTTGCAATCTGCAGTTTAGCGAACAAACTGCCTTGCTATAAATAATAGTACACTGCCCAATCTTTAACGCTTGATGATTTTGTCGTCTTATATGACATGTTGGCATATTGAATCAATATGATTTGTCGATTTATGCCCACAGGCAGTGAAAGGTAGCGAGACTCCAAATATATACATACTCCAATTTAAAAGCTCTTGTTATATGACTGTGTTTCTGGAGCATTCTAACTCGCACAATTAATTCAACAAACAAGTAATTTACGCCGGAAATACGCGCGCCGATGTACGTTGCTAAAAATATTAACAGTTCACCACCTTTTCACTTTGCTATACAGTATATCACAAACACTGTCTACGCAACATTCTACTTTTTACTATTCTCGGATATTCTATCGCTGCGATATGCCTAACCTTTAAGTAGTTTCGTCAAGGGCTCCATCACGAAATGGTAAGTAATTTGCTTCCTTTTTTACTGTCGATCAGTAACCATGTCAATGACCTTACTTATTTTATCTAAGACCCGTTTTTTTCAGTCGTATTACTTTAAATTTTAAAGGTCATACTCTGATGGACGTCTAGGCTCGAAACGTTAGTATTTCGTGACTAAAAATCTTGGCAGTTTACCACCTTTTCACTTTGCAATTTGTCATTTACACTCGTTCTTAATAACGACGCACAGCCATACATGTGGTTGAAGTAAGAATCAATATCATACAATAAAGAATGTAGTTTGACCAACTCAGACAAAACACTCTTACAATAATGTATAAATCACCGTTTGCCGACACAATAGCGTCCAGAATACTCATTGAATAGATCTAATTTCATTTGCTTTTGTGTTCTTACGATCGGGCGAGATCGGAATCCGAAGTGTACGGTCGCCAATACTCTTGCGGTTGCGGTCGAATGTGTGGACCGCAACATCACCGCAACCGAACCGCAACCGAACCGCAACCGAACCGCAAACGAACCGCAACCGAACCGCAACCGCAGTGTTAGGTTAATTCTAGGCAGTACTGTATATTATATATATATATATAACCTGCATTGCATATGCAACCTTCATATCACATGAACAGACACTTGCATGCAGGCTCTCCCCATGACGCCTTACATCTGAGTGGTCATATTTACATAAATTTAATTGGCTCGCAGACGAAATATCTATATTTATTTTTTTGCGGTCCGGTATCCATCTGATTCGCGCGCTCTGATTGGCTAGCGAGCGGTCCGGTATCCTACGATACGGACCCCGATACCGGACCGCTGCGGATTTAAAAACAAAAACAAAATAGTTTTTTTAATATTTCGTATACTCGTCGCTTTTTACTACCTTTTGAGACAATAGAATGCCAGTAAAAACAAAATAAAAGGATATAGTGACAATGGAAGCTATCACAGCGAAAGCGAATTTTATTTTCCCTACATTGAAGATTTTATATACGAAAAAGAAAAAGTCCAGCGAAGTGGCAACATTGTGCAAGATAGCTTGGACGAAATTCAAAATTTTATTTAAGAACGGCCTGAAAAATACAGTTAAGTGTACCTACGAGATGAATGTGTGGACCCGCTTCTATGCTACAGTAAACGAACATAAGAAATGTTCTCTTGTGTCGGTTTTTCATGACCATAACAGAGAAAGACGGCAGTGTCGGAAAGGCTTGATGCTTTATAAATACAAAGCAGCTTCAGACTCAGTTGTCCACCACCGCAAGATTTCAAACGTCCCGAATTGCTTAACAGTATCGCAATAACGTCAACAACCACAGCAATTTTAATACAGACTTGTTTTCCGGAGCAAAAATTGGCAAGTTTGAAGGATATATACTTTCAATTTCAACTTCGCTTCAACTTTAGTTCTGGCGACACATCGAGTGAGAAGCCGACAAAGAGAAGGCACTTGTCAATCCGTGAAGAATCCGATTACATGTATCATACGTGACAAACAATGTTTTAAATTTTGCTTTTGCATGATCAATGATGAATATTAGTCCTGGTTAAGTCCTACCTGTCGAATTTCCAATCTTGTTTATTAAAAAGTTGACTTGATGAGTTTGTCCTTTGTCAGGTGATTTTCTATATATGGTTCGCCTCTTTCCAAATATTGGCAGCGGAAGTGACCGCTAGCGTTTTAGCTTCGTGTGTTTTTTACACGGCGGCAGATTTTCTTGTCTTACAATTATTTATAACAAAAAAATTAATATGTTATTTACCGTTTTGGTCGGTCCGTACAGAAAAATATTTGCCCTCGGTCTCAAAAATGTCCCTCGGCCTGCGGCCTCGGGCCATTTTTGAGACCTCGGGCAAATATTTTTCTATACGGACCTCCCAGCCGGTAAATAACATATATATCATCCATCTCATTTTCTCAAACCCAGCGCAGTTTCCCCTAGAAAACTACGTCGCACTATAGATACTCAAGTGTGAACACTCCAAAAGATCGGTTAGACTGATCGACTCAACTAGACCCACAGGCAATCGAACTGAGTGTCGTGTACAAAACCTCAGTAACATTTTTTGATTATACGAGCTTAACCAACTCCAATACCTCGCTATTCAAAGCCGGGCATATTATTCTAGCATTATAAAAAAGTTGTTGCCGGCCAGGAAGCAGACTGTGTCAACACTCAAACGAAATCGGCGTATATGTAAGAAAGGCAAAACTTTCGCTATACCATCTGAATCCATGGTTCTCTGATACATATATCATGCACAACACATAAACAAGAGTCTGAGGCATGACTATAATGAGCAAACCGCGTACTTAAAATAGGAATCCACGTCGTTTATAATTCTTATTTAATTTAACATATATATATATATATATATATATATATATATATATATATATATATATATATATATATATATATATTGTAGTGCTGATGAGCAGGATGAAGATAACTGCTATTTTCAGTCTGCACCCTTGATGCCACACAAAATGTGGGACAATATATATATATATATAGCTTAGATTATTAATTGATTATATATATATATATATATATATATATGTATATATATATATATATATATATAATCAATTAATAATCTAAGAATGTTGGTGTAGTGCCAATAGTCTAACGTCTCGAACGAAGGGCCTTCGCTCGAACGTTAAACTAGTTAAACGCTATTTCGGCAATACACCAACCTTTTTCAGATATTTGATTTGTATTTCTACACTGCCTACGCAGCACAACACATTTTATGACTCATTGATATTATATATATGTTAAGACTTCTTCGCATATATCGGCATTATTATCCGGCCCATATATTTTGGCATATTTACCTGCAGCTCCACTACTGAGAAGATAGAAAAAAATCACTATCAATTCGAAAGTAAATCTAGACTTTTGACACTCCATTCTGAAAAAAATCCGTTTTCGCTTCCTACTGGTAAGCATCAACATCTGCATTATACGTGCAAAGACATAAAGTGTAAATTAAACAAGAAGCAAAGTGCGTGTCTGCAGTTGATTGACATCTAATGAATTAATGAACAATATTTCACCCTTGGTAGTTTTGGTATAATTAAGGCACTTTAATTTAATTATAATATTGGGAAGCCACACTGATTTTAAACATTAAAACTCCTCAGTTGGTCCTATACAGTTGGTAGTTGGGGTAGATACTGTACTGTCAAAGTTTAAAATCGCGTTGGTACTACAGTACATGTTGACTGCAATTTTGACTGCAATTTTGAATACCATTTAAATATATAATATTAAGTCGACCAGTTCGAATATTAAGCCGGATCGATCTTAAACGTCGAACTAATCATGTGCGCGCCGAACCTAATACATTTGACCGAGAAGAGGTATACGGACCAAACCGACGATTGCACGCTGCTAGCAATTAAGTTTGACCGATTATACGTTCGTCGTTTGCATACCAGACCGAACTTTGTCGAACTTGATATTATATAGGTTCGGCGCAGATAAGTTATAAAAGCATAAAAATCAAAACAATGTATGTGCTCTATTGATGTCTTCGGGCTCCGGCACTGATGGCAGATGTTTGCAAGGCTCTCAGCGTGCGCAATGAACCTGGCCAAACTATTAAATGCGGTAAAATTATAAGTTTCCGTTAAGGTTTATAGACTTTACCATTTCAAACATCCATTTATATAGGGTAAGAGTTAATGCATGAAACAAACTAATTACATTACATTGCATTATAACCAAATTTTAAGCATATTTTCCGACCCACGACTTGACTCCCGACCTTTAACCCACGACAGTTATACTCAAACTCGCGGATCATCCGCGGATCATCGGCGGTTCAACCTGGGTTCATCTCCGGTTCAACCGAAGTTGATCCGCGGTCGATCCTCGGTCGGTCCGCGGTTCAACCTCGCGTAACCTAACCGCAATATTAACCGCAATCGCATTTCGTAATATGTCGTTTATTTCCGAAGTTTGGCGTCGTTGGACCAGGTTTGACACATGGTTTAAGTTCTGTTGCAGTTCGAAGAAATTGGAAAGTATGTCAAAATAAGTTACGGCAGCGATGTAGAATAATAGTTATTTCAGAATATAATATCGTTTGCTATGAATTTGATAATATCGTTTGGGAGAACTTGTGGCAACTTAAATTAAATACTTGTGCATTATCACAAGGAGTCGTAACGTGAAGCGAGTTTAACAGCGAACTAGCGAGTTTTATTAGTAGTTTAACAGTAAATTAAGCGGGTTTGTTTGGTATTTTTACACAAGAATTGTATTAAATCGCTATTAAAATGTTCTTACTTGTTAATTTTGTCGACAATCAGGACAAATTACAGACAACCAGACCAGAAAGGCAATGAGTCAGTGTTTAATCAATTCGGAAGGCCGTTGACTGTGCGTCTCGCGGTAGTGATTTCGGTGGTGATTTGTTTTGACGTCTAATGTAGTTGTTAGGTAAAATATTAGCTTGAAAATCGGCTACATGATTGATTAAAGGTTAATGTTCACAGTCGTTTTGAAAATTTTGCAATTGAAAGCTGTGGTAACTTATATATTGGAAACATTTTTAGTGGAGACCTTTCATATCATCTGCGCCCCGACTTGAGTCGACCACCGGAAGTTAATTAGTCAAACATATCATCTGTCAATCTTTTACACAAAATATATAATCTAGAGGGCATTTACACGAGCCCAACCCGGGTCGACCCGTCCACGAATAAACTCCTGTTAGCGTTTACACGACAGCCGGGTCGACCGGGTTGGCGGCGTGTGAAGGTGTGAAATTTTTGTTAATATATTCATGTGAACACGGGTTGACTTGACCCCGGGTCAGTCTGTACTGAATTCCTTTAATGCTTCGTAGGAACGTATCCAGAACAAGTCACTTTTAGTTTGGTTTTGTTTATTAAACACTCTCGCTCTCACGCTGTCTTCTCTCTCAATTTGATTTGATTGACATATACATGAATACAAACAAACCCCGCGCTAATTATTATTATAACGTTCACTTCCGGACACACTCCCCCCATATGTGCTCCTGTAGGAGATATATGTTATTTTAATGTAAACTACTAGTTTCTAAAATCACTGTTAATAGTGTAGATATAAAGTTTAAATAAACTGTCAAAAAACGAATGTCACATTGCATTCTGTTCGTCTCTTGCGATCTCTTGTATTCTCAATTCCGCTGCTGCTGCTGCTCCCCGTTTTGGTCTGAAGATCGGGGCTACTGGGTTGAGCTTTACTTTTGGTAATACGTCACACGATAATTCCAAATGGTACAACTGCTGGATCGCTCTTTCTAAGACTCCTTTCCCCACTCTCACTTTCGCTGCACGTACAATGTTATCTTTCCCACTGATAAGCTCCTGCACAATCCCGAGTTTCCATTGATTACGATTTCGCTGATCTCCTTGGACGATTACCACACGCCCGACTGACGGATGAGTTTTCTGCTCTCCTCCAGCGCGTCGGTGCTGCTCGCGGAGGTTACGGACATATTGCTTAGTCCATCGGTTCCACCGACATCCTTACAATGGGCAATGTATCTTGCTCGTCTTCTTAGCTTTGTTTCTGGAATGTGATGTACTTCCAGTTCAGGAATGGTGTTAGAGTTCATGTGTTGCATGGCATTCGGAGTAAGTACAGGTAATTGTATGTCATCTTCCAGATACTCCAGGGGTCGATTATTCAAGGTGACTTCGACATCGAGCACAATTTCTTCTAATTCTTTCCATCGCAAGGTGCCATTGCCTATTACCTTATTGAAGGCGGATTTGAACACCCCTATTAATCGCTCAAATTGGCCGCCCCACCATGGGGCCTTGCTGAGGTTAAAACGCCACTTGATTGACTGTCGCGACAAATAATCATGGAACTTCTCATCTTTCCGCACTTGTTCGAGCCATTTAGCTGCAGCTTGAAAAGTTCCTCCATTGTCGGAGTAAATGATTTCCGGTCTTCCACGTCTCACGATGAATTTCTTTAAGCTGATCAGGAACTCTCCTGTTTCTAGAGACAGTAGAAGGTCCAAGTACACTCCTCTAGTTAAACTGCAAGCATATAGGGCTAGATATGCTTTACTTTCTCTGTCAGCTCTAATCTTGTACCGAATAGGACCAGCAAAGTCAACCCCAATGATCTGAAACGGCGTGTCTCCTTCGGTACGCGTAGTTGGAAGGTTCCCAGGTGGCGGTGATTCAAATGCTCTGATTTGAAACCGTTTGCACCCCCAACAGCTCTTTCTGACTTTCTTCACCAGCCGTCTTAATCTAGGGATCCAGTACTGTTCGCGTAGCTTCGTCATTGTAAGTGCAACTCGCCCATGCTGTGTGGCAAGGTGGGCTTGGTGAACTAGCTTCTTCGTGTAAGGGTGGTCATCAGGAAGATAAACTGGATATATCCCTTGGATACGCCCTCTGCACTCCAGGATATGTTGCTCGTTTGGTTGTAAGTTCAGGCGTAGCTGGTCGTCGCCGAAATGCTGGTTTGCTTTGGCATCACCCTGTACCCTCTTCGTCCACCACATCGTCTGGCTTTCGATGTCTTCGGTTTTTAATGGCCCTGTCTCTCGTTGCGCTGTTGGTTTTCTGCAGTTGCGAATGAACCGTTGTATCCATCCACCGATTCGTAAGACTTTCCACAACTCGTACTTCTGTAACAGTGTGATGAATGAATCATTCACAGGAATGGCGGTTGCCAACACGTCTCGTGTGATCATGGCTTCAGCGTTGCTTGTAGCACAGGATTGAAGCGTTATGTTCCGAGGCCACTTTTCTGGGTTTGCCAACCATGGAGGTCCATACCACCAAAGATCGGCGTCAACCACGCTCCCCCCACGACTTCCCAGATCGGCGGGGTTCTCCAAGGTAGGTACATGGTGCCATGTGAAACCTCCGTGTTGTCGAATCTTGCTCACTCGGTTCGATACGAACTGTTTATATTCTCCAGTCCCCAGTATCCAAAACAACGCTACTGTGCTGTCTAACCAACAATGTAGCTCTGCTGTGGTCGGTTGAATTGCTTGATGCACGTTGGAAATTAAGTTAGCAGCCATGTGACCTGCTACTAGTTCTAATCTCGGAATAGTTAATCCACGTTTAGCCAAACGTGATTTAGCTGTTACGATTCTCTGCGTCATTCCATCTTCTTGTTCGACAACTGCATAAACCGCGGCGCAAACTCCCTTATTACTTGCGTCACCGAAGGCGTGCAAAGTGAGGTTTTGAACAGGCTGTTTATGGGCCACGATTGATCTCGGTAAAGTGATGAATTTTGGCAAGGTCTCGTACCACTTATTCCAGCATGTTCGCAATGGATCGGGTACTGCGGTGTCCCAGGCAAGCTTCTTATCACTGATATCTCTAAATATCAGCTTCCCAGACAACGTTGTAGGCGAAACTAACCCCAGGGGGTCATATACTTTGGCAAGCGTTGATAGTACACCTCTCTTGGTTGGCTCTAATTTCTCTTCGGGAAATACTACTTTCAAGGTATCACTCTCTTTATCCCAGGGAAGACCAAGCATCTTAGTTTCTGCTGATAAGGTTCCGCACAGTTGTTTGGCATACGACAGTTCATCGTGTGATTCGTGTCTTCCCAGGGTGTCGTTGTCCATCTCTAGCTCGCTTTCGTTGCTGTGCCACTTATGCAGGTTAAAGGTAGCATCTTCGAAGATTTCCTTGGACATTGACTTCTTCCTTTGAGCTTCCTCGGCAGTAGCTCCGCCCATCAGTATATCGTCCACGTATAGACTGCGACCTAGTTCCTCTACGAACTCAGGGTACCGATCTTCCCATAATGTAAGATGTTGATTGATGACTCCTCCCAACAGGAATGGAGAGGATGTTAGTCCGAATAAAACTCGGGTGAATCGATATGTCTCTACATTTGGTTGTCCTGCACCCTTCCAGTGAAACCGTAGAGCATCGCGCTCTTCTTCTTTTATTCGGATCTGTAAGAATGCTTTCTGTAGGTCCCCACTAATCACGACTGGATATACTCGTGCTCTCACAAGTACACTCCATAACAAGTTTTGTAGAGGTGGTCCCGGGTGTAGGCAGTCGTTAAGAGATGGCTGATCTGCTCGTTCTTTTGCCGAGGCATCGTAGACCACCCTCAGTTGGTACTTTCTGCTTCGTGTCTGATGATGGCTTTATGGGGAAAGTAGAACTCCTTTCCAGTGACGACTGTGGGGGCCACTTCTACAACTCCTTGCTCAATCTGCTCTTGAATGACGTTGTCGTACGCTTTGTGGTTGTCGTTGCGCTCCAACTTCTTTACCAGCTGATTCAGCCTTGCCATGCTTCCTGTCTTGTTGGTGGGTAATTCTGGGTGGTTGCTCTTCCAGGGAAGGCCAGTCTCGTACCATCCCTGGGGACTACGTTTTAGCTGTTCCTTGAATTCTTGGTATACTTCTTGTTGGTCATCGGTTGGCGAATCAGCTAAACCAAGCACATCCAGGCTGCAAAGCTGTTCGTATTCGGTACTCATAGATTTGGTAAGTAGAAGTGGAGTAGTATCTACTTCTCGGCCGGGTGACATGATTGTCCACCCCAGTAGGGTTTTCTCTGCCACTGGTTGGCCAGGCAATCCTACTCTTGGTGCTGTTTTTGTTTTGATCGCTGCGTATTCACTGACACCGAGCACCATGTGAATAGCTAGATGTTGATTGACGTAGACGTCGTTAACCCATACTCCATCGAGATGCGAGTATTTCTTCAACAAGGTCTTGTAATCTGGGTTATCTACATGCATCAACTGTGGTTTGTCTACCTTGGTTACATTGATGTCCATGGTAAAGTCACCGTCTATTGATTTGATCTTAGCACTGTAGATTTCTACTTTCATGGTTGTTGAACCAAGTATCATCTCTATTCGTTTGGTTTTTGTTTCTGTCGGCCGTTTACGAAGGGCGT
The DNA here is from genome assembly GCA_035772405.1 of Chrysogorgia sp. JL179-B06. NCBI lineage: Eukaryota > Metazoa > Cnidaria > Anthozoa > Scleralcyonacea > Chrysogorgiidae > Chrysogorgia > Chrysogorgia sp. JL179-B06. The sequence goes on from JAYKKM010000047.1 coordinate 6,580,191, forward strand.
TGATCAGCTTTGCAGAAGCATAGGAGCTTCCAGCCCCTGTATCGAGTAGAGCTCTTGTCTTGACACCGTCTACTTCTAATAATACGACTGGATATATCACTTCACTATCATCGTCTTGATGCGCTGATAACAACTCTCGTTTGGCTTCGATTTCGCAGATTGACGTATGGTGTCTTCTCGCACAATTTCTACAGGTGGTTGTGCTGCGACATTCAGCAGCTCGATGCGACTCTCGATGTGCTAGTATCTTCTTACGGTCTGTTGGCTTGCTTATAACTGAACAAGCAGTCGACTTATGCTCCTTGGATTCACAGTATACACATGCGTGTGGTTTCGTTTGGTCATTCTTCTGCTGGGTGTTAAATGCTTTACCGGTTTGTCACGTCGTTTTTCCTCTTGGTTATTCTCAATTGGGTTTCGTTCAGTCCACTCTCGTAGAGCTTCGCATAGTTGATTGAATGTCCATTCTTTCCACTTCGGGTCGGTTCGCAACAAATCTCCGCGTATCGCCGGAAGTTTGTTGAGTGTCATCCTGACGTATCCATTTACGTCGCTCAGCTTGTTTAGAGTTTCGAGCGATTGCACGTTGTATCGAAGTTTCTCGAAGAACGAATGAATTTTTGCTGGTTGAGATCCGTTGATTGTCTGAAGCGCAATAATTTCTTCAACGTAGGAATTCATTCGCTTTCGTTGGCGTATTTTTCCACAAGGATTTCTTTCGCTTTCTCATACCCACTGTCGGTAAACGGCAACCCGTCTATGCATGTTTTGACTTTTGAATCGATAAGTTCTTTAAGATAGGAGAACTTCGTTATTTGGCTAATGTTCTGCTTATCAATGATCGCTTCAAACTGATTCCAGAATCTCAACCAGTCACTAAATTGCCCATTGAACTTGGTTATCTGTAGTTTAGGCAACTTGGCAGATGTCCCATCTTTCGATATGTCTGGGTGCGCTTCTTCTAACAGTTTCTGATACTTTAGTTTCTGTCCCAAAAGCTTGGCTTCTTGTTCAATCTGTTGGTCTCGCTCATGCTTCTCGTGTTGTTGTTGTAATTTCATTTGCTCTCGTTCGAAATCAAGTTGCGCGGTTTTCTTTTTCGCGTCTTCAGCATCTTCAACCGCGTTGTTTACGTCTCGAATGTATTTTGTTATTTTCCGCACTTGGTTGTCTGCATATTCAAATTGCTGGTCAATTTCTTCGCTCCAGTTCCTAACATCGTCTACGCTCGCCCCTGCGTTAAATTTCTGTTCTTCGATAAGTTATTTGGCTTCGTTTGTTGCTTTATCATAGCCTTTATCGAAGAACGTAGTCTCTCCAAGACGGCCTCGATGTCTGCTTTGGCGATTGCAGAGTCCGTCTTCTCGGCCGTAAAGGTCAAAAGTTTTAATTCCCTTGTAGTTTGGGACCTTGATCTGCCATTTTTGTCACGTCCCGTCGGAGGTGCCACGTGTACTGAATTCCTTTAATGCTTCGTAGGAACGTATCCAGAACAAGTCACTTTTAGTTTGGTTTTGTTTATTAAACACTCTCGCTCTCACGCTGTCTTCTCTCTCAACTTGATTTGATTGACATATACATGAATACAAACAAACCCCGCGCTAATTATTATTATAACGTTCACTTCCGGACAAGTTTTCATTTTTCCGCGCCAAGCCGACGCTGTCATTTCTGTAGTTGCAAGCATGGCAAGTTCGAGTGCTTGTAAAGAAAAAACTCCTCAATGGCAATGGCAGTGACCATGGCAGTGGTCATAAACTGCACCAGCGCTCGGATATATATAAATAACAAATAAACCCGCTTTATTGTTAAACTCGCTTCACTAATAGACGTTACGGCTCCCTGTGCCTGTGGCATCACGTTACCCGCCTGGTTCATCACTCAATCGCTATTCAATACAATAAAAACAGTCCGACGAGCGCGAGCAACAAGTTAATACTACCGTATACTTGCAATCTGCAGTTTAGCGAACAAACTGCCTTGCTATAAATAATAGTACACTGCCCAATCTTTAACGCTTGATGATTTTGTCGTCTTATATGACATGTTGGCATATTGAATCAATATGATTTGTCGATTTATGCCCACAGGCAGTGAAAGGTAGCGAGACTCCAAATATATACATACTCCAATTTAAAAGCTCTTGTTATATGACTGTGTTTCTGGAGCATTCTAACTCGCACAATTAATTCAACAAACAAGTAATTTACGCCGGAAATACGCGCGCCGATGTACGTTGCTAAAAATATTAACAGTTCACCACCTTTTCACTTTGCTATACAGTATATCACAAACACTGTCTACGCAACATTCTACTTTTTACTATTCTCGGATATTCTATCGCTGCGATATGCCTAACCTTTAAGTAGTTTCGTCAAGGGCTCCATCACGAAATGGTAAGTAATTTGCTTCCTTTTTTACTGTCGATCAGTAACCATGTCAATGACCTTACTTATTTTATCTAAGACCCGTTTTTTCAGTCGTATTACTTTAAATTTTAAAGGTCATACTCTGATGGACGTCTAGGCTCGAAACGTTAGTATTTCGTGACTAAAAATCTTGGCAGTTTACCACCTTTTCACTTTGCAATTTGTCATTTACACTCGTTCTTAATAACGACGCACAGCCATACATGTGGTTGAAGTAAGAATCAATATCATACAATAAAGAATGTAGTTTGACCAACTCAGACAAAACACTCTTACAATAATGTATAAATCACCGTTTGCCGACACAATAGCGTCCAGAATACTCATTGAATAGATCTAATTTCATTTGCTTTCGTGTTCTTACGATCGGGCGAGATCGGAATCCGAAGTGTACGGTCGCCAATACTCTTGCGGTTGCGGTCGAATGTGTGGACCGCAACATCACCGCAACCGAACCGCAACCGAACCGCAAACGAACCGCAACCGAACCGCAACCGCAGTGTTAGGTTAATTCTAGGCAGTACTGTATATTATATATATATATATAACCTGCATTGCATATGCAACCTTCATATCACATGAACAGACACTTGCATGCAGGCTCTCCCCATGACGCCTTACATCTGAGTGGTCATATTTACATAAATTTAATTGGCTCGCAGACGAAATATCTATATATCATCCATCTCATTTTCTCAAACCCAGCGCAGTTTCCCCTAGAAAACTACGTCGCACTATAGATACTCAAGTGTGAACACTCCAAAAGATCGGTTAGACTGATCGACTCAACTAGACCCACAGGCAATCGAACTGAGTGTCGTGTACAAAACCTCAGTAACATTTTTTGATCAGTTATACGAGCTTAACCAACTCCAATACCTCGCTATTCAAAGCCGGGCATATTATTCTAGCATTATAAAAAAGTTGTTGCCGGCCAGGAAGCAGACTGTGTCAACACTCAAACGAAATCGGCGTATATGTAAGAAAGGCAAAACTTTCGCTATACCATCTGAATCCATGGTTCTCTGATACATATATCATGCACAACACATAAACAAGAGTCTGAGGCATGACTATAATGAGCAAACCGCGTGCTTAAAACAGGAATCCACGTCGTTTATAATTCTTATTTAATTTAACATATATATATTATATATATATATATATATATATATATATATATATATATATATATATATATATATATATATATATATATATATATATATATATATATATATATATATATATATATATATAATCAATTAATAATCTAAGAATGTTGGTGTAGTGCCAATAGTCTAACGTCTCGAACGAAGGGCCTTCGCTCGAACGTTAAACTAGTTAAACGCTATTTCGGCAATACACCAATACATTTTCAGATATTTGATTTGTATTTCTACACTGCCCACGCAGCACAACACATTTTATGACTCATTGAGATTATATATATGTTAAGACTTCTTAGCATATATCGGCATTATTATCCGGCCCATATATTTTGGCATATTTACCTGCAGCTCCACAACTGAGAAGATAGAAAAAAATCACTATCAATTCGAAAGTAAATCTAGACTTTTGACACTCCATTCTGAAAAAAATCCGTTTTCGCTTCCTACTGGTAAGCATCAACATCTGCATTATACGTGCAAAGACATAAAGTGTAAATTAAACAAGAAGCAAAGTGCGTGTCTGCAGTTGATTGACATCTAATGAATTAATGAACAATCTTTCACCCTTGGTTGGTTTTCGTATAATTAAGGCACTTTAATTTAATTATAATATTGGGTTAGCTGGAAAATACGGAGTCGGAGTGCCGGAGTACGGAGTCCCGGAGTGTGGAAAAGACGGAGTGTGGAATGGAAAACACGGAGTGTGGAAAACACGGAGTGTGGAAAACACGGAGTGTAGAAAACACGGAGTGTGGAAAACACGGAGTGTGGAAAACACGGAGTGTGGAAAACACGGAGTGTGGAAAACACGGAGTGTGGAAAACACGGAGTGTGGAAAACACGGAGTCGATGTGACGTATGTTGTCAGCGTGGAGTATGGAAAATAAAGAGTCTGAGGGTGCCATGCTCATTAGCATTTAACGGCGTGTAAATATACTAAATACCGTTCGTATGCCGTTCGGTAAGCGTTCGAACGGTTTGATAAACCGTTTGGAATTTTATAACAAACCGTTCGAATGGCTATTAAACTGGAACCAGTCGAACTGATTCAAAGCGTTTAAATGCGAAATAATCGAACACTACTCACTGACAGTCTGGACGCAGACCGTTTGAACGCTTGCAGTTGAACGGTATTAACCGTTAGATTTCGACTCGAGAACTTCCCTCATTTCAAAGGAGAGCTTGCTTGACACGTGCGGCGGGGCTAAAACGCGGGTCGCAGGTCGGGCGGGTAGCAGGGGTAGCAGGTACGAACAGGAATATGTCCTTTTTAATAATAAATCTACCACCTTGAACAATAAATATTATTCAAAACTTTTGCGTTATGCTGTAAATAACAGCAAAAACTTTTAATTTTTTTGGTTAATATTAACCTACGAATAAAACGAATTTGGGTCATCTGGGTTATCAAACGCCCAACTAAAACCTAATATTGTATCCGAGACTCGTTTAGGCATGCAGCAAATCAAAAAGGAAGTACAGTACTCTACCCATTCTACTTTGATGAGTCAGCAAATACTCTCAATTTTATATTTAGAATTAGTTCTAATTTTATTATTACAAAAAAAATGTATGAGGATATATCATGAGAAAAAGTTATTATTCGAAATGATGACCAACTCCCCCCCTGTTCTAAGAATGACTTTCCCACGATCTCGTTTGGTTGATGACTTTCCCACGATCTCGTATGGGGCGCCAAATGTGTTTTTACTTTTTATTATTTAGACGTTTTATGTCAGTTTTTTTAATATGTATTAAAGGTTGCAGTTTGGTCTACCAATTGTTCGAATTGAGCTGTAAGGTCTGTAATATCAGATTCAAATGTTTTTTCCTACGTAGTACTATTTGTCCTGTTCGTAAACCTGCCCGCAAGCCGGAGACTGGTGTCCAGTACTTTTAATAAATGAGTTTCAAACGCTATTGCATAATAATATGCGTTGTTCTCTTTATTCTTTTGAGCTCTTCATTTTAGTAAATTATTTTGGTCAGACATACATTGTTATTGAATGAATCGAGAGAAAAATGGTTCATTTTCAATGGGAAACTACAATTTGACACATTTGATTGATATGTTTACATTTAGCGCGTTTTAGTTTTAGTTTATAGTAAACCGTTCGAACGCCTGCAATAAGCCGTCCTTGTTGACAACAACGTCAGACCCCGTGTATGATCGATGTTTTTTGTCGAAACGCTTGCACTAACGGCTTAAAAACGGCTTTAAAACTAAAACGCGCAATACGAACTCCCTTTGTTTTTGACCGTGCTAAATTTACATTTTGCACTTCAAATGTTTCAAACTGTACTCGCACGTTTCACATTGAAAACGAACCATTTTTCTCTCGATTCATTCAATAACAATGTGTGTATGACCAAACGAATTTACCAAAATGAAGAGCTCAAAAGAATAAAGAGAACAACGCATATTATTATGCAATAGCGTTTGAAACTCATTTATTAAAAGTACCGGAAACCAGTACGTATAGGAAAGCAAACTGCAAGCGTTCCGAACGGTCTGCGTCCAGACTGTCAGTGAGTAGTGTTCGATTATTCCGAACGTTAAAAACAAAGCGTTTAAACTCTTTGGATCAGGCGTTTAAACGCTTTGAATCAGTTCGACAGGTTCCAGTTTAATAGCCATTCGAAAGGTTTGTTATAAAATTCCAAACGGTTTATCAAACCGTTCGAACGCTTACCGAACGGGATACGAACGGTATTTACACGCGTAAATAAAATAATAATGCTATAATGCTATAATAAAGTAATAATGCTATAATAAATAATAATGCTAATGATAATTATAAATATATATAAATAAATAAATATATAATAATAATATATATAATAAAAATATATATATATAAATATTATAAATAATAATAATAATAATAAATAATAATAAATAATGCTATAATAAAGTAATAAAGTAATAATGCTAGCTAAATGCGGAAGAAGCTCTGGCACCCCCTCCCCCAAAGACCAGACCTAGTACACAGCAGGCTGACTCCTTATTTTCCATACTCCGTGTTTTCCATACTCCGTGTTTTCCATATTCCGTGTTTTCCACACTCCGTGTTTTCCATACTCCGTGTTTTCCACACTCCGTGTTTTCCACACTCCGTGTTTTCCACACTCCGTGTTTTCCATTCCACACTCCGTCTTTTCCACACTCCGGGACTCCGTACTCCGGCACTCCGACTCCGTATTTTCCAGCTAACCATAATATTGGGAAGCCACACTGATTTTAAACATTAAAACTCCTCAGTTGGTCCTATACAGTTGGTAGTGGTTAGCTGGAAAATACGGAGTCGGATTGCCGGAGTACGGAGTGCCGGAGTGTGGAAAAGACGGAGTGTGGAATGGAAAACACGGAGTGTGGAAAACACGGAGTGTGGAAAACACGGAGTATGGAAAACACGGAGTATGGAAAACACGGAGTATGGAAAACACGGAGTCTGACGTTTGTTGTCAGCGTGGAGTATGGAAAATAAGGAGTCAGCTGTGTACTGGTCTGGTCTTTGGGGGAGAGGGGTGCCAAGAGCTTCTAGCTTCCGCAGCATTCAACGCGTGTAAATACCGTTCGTATGCCGTTCGGTAAGCGTTCGAACGGTTTGATAAACCGTTTCAAATTATATAACAAACCTTTCGAATGGCTATTAAACTGGAACCTGTCGAACTGATTCAAAGCGTTTAAATGCCTGGTCCAAAGAGTTTAAACGCTTTGTTTTTAACGTTCGAAATAATCGAACACTACTCACTGACAGTCTGCAGGACGCAGACCGTTCGGAACGCTTGCAGTTTGCTTTCCTGTACTGGTTTCCGGTACTTTTAATAAATGAGTTTCAAACGCTATTGCATAATAATATGCGTTGTTCTCTTTATTCTTTTGAGCTCTTCGTTTTGGTAAATTATTTTGGTCATACATACATTGTTATTGAATGAATCGAGAGCCTGAAAATTGTTCCTTTTCAATGTGAAACGTGCGACTACAGTTTGACACATTTGATTGATATGTTCACATTTAGCACGGTCAAAAACAAAGGGAGTTCGTAGCCTCCTCCGCAGTAGGGAGTTCGTATTGCGCGTTTTAGTTTTAAAGCCGTTTTTAAGCCGTTAGTGCAAGCGTTTCGCAAAAACATTATCGATCATACACGGGGTCTCTCGATTCATTCAATAACAATGTATGTCTGACCTAAAGAATTTACCAAAATAGAGAACAACGCATATTATTATGCAATAGCGTTTGAAACTCATTTATTAAAAGTACTGGAAACCAGTCTTCGGCTTGTCGGGCAGACGAACAGGAAAAATAAAAAAACATTCGAATCTGATATTACAGACCTTACAGCTCAATTCGAAGATTGGTAGACCGTATCTTATCAAAACATGTTGTTTTAAATACTTTACATTTACAAACTGCAACCTATAATATCAATAGTAATCTTCCATTGTAAACATTAAACGAGATCGTGGGAAAGTCACTGCCTAAACGAGATCGTGGGAAAGTCATTCTTAGAACAGGGGGGAGTTGGTCATCATTTCGAATAATAACTTTTTCTCATGATATATCCTCATAAAAAATTTTTGAAATAATAAAATTCGAAATAATTCTAAATATAAAATTGAGAGTATTTGCTGACTCATCAAAGTAGAATGAGTAGAGTACTTCCTTTTTTACTTACTGCATGCCTAAATTACTAAATGTCTAAGGATCGAGTCTCGGATATATAAAGAGTCGGCTGACTAGCGTCCGTACGTTTTAGTCGAGCGTTTGATAACCCAGATGAGATAACCCAAAGTCGTTTTATTCGGGGGTTAATATTAACAATAAATAAATTAAACGTTTTTGCTGTTATTTACAGCATAACGCAAAAGTTTTGAATAATATTTATTGTTTAAGGTCTGTAATATCAGAATTGAATGTTTTTTTCCTAGGTAGATTTATTGTTAAAAATGACATATTTTTCCTGTTCGTACCCGCTATCTGCTACCCACCACCCGCGTTTTAGCCCCGCCGTGTCAAGCAAGCTCTCTGTTTTGAAATGAGGGAAGTTCTCGAAATCTAACGATTTGAATGGATGAATTTTGAGCAAAGCGTTCATACCGTTTAACTGCAAGCGTTCAAACGGTCTGCGTCCAGACTGTCAGTGAGTAGTGTTCGATTATTTCGCATTTAAACGCTTTGAATCAGTTCGACAGGTTCCAGTTTAATAGCGGTTTATCAAACCGTTCGAACTCTTACCGAACGGCATACGAAGGTCACAGACTCCTTATTTTCCATACTCCACGCTGACAACATACGTCACATCGACTCCGTGTTTTCCATACTCCGCGTTTTCCACACTCCGTGTTTTCCACACTCCGTGTTTTCCACACTCCGTCTTTTCCATTCCACACTCCGTCTTTTCCACACTCCGGCACTCCGTACTCCGGCACTCCGACTCCGTATTTTCCAGCTAACCGTTGGTAGTTGGGGTAGATACTGTACTGTCAAAGTTTAAAATCGCGTTGGTACTACAGTACATGTTGACTGCAATTTTGACTGCAATTTTGAATACCATTTAAATATATAATATTAAGTCGACCAGTTCGAATATTAAGCCGGATCGATCTTAAACGTCGAACTAATCATGTGCGCGCCGAACCTAATACATTTGACCGAGAAGAGGTATACGGACCAAACCAACGATTGCACGCTGCTAGCAATTAAGTTTGACCGATTATAGCTACGTTCGTCGTTTGCATACCAGACCGAACTTTGTCGAACTTGATATTATATACTGTAGGTTCGGCGCAGATAAGTTATAAATGCATAACAAATCAAAACAATGTATGTGCTCTATTGATGTCTTCGGGCTCCGGCACTGATGGCAGATGTTTGCAAGGCTCTCAGCGTGCGCAATGAACCTGGCCAAACTATTAAATGCGGTAAAATTATAAGTTTCCGTTAAGGTTTATAGACTTTACCATTTCAAACATCCATTTATATAATGGTAAGAGTTAATGCATGAAACAAACTAATTACATTACATTATAACCAAATTTTAAGCATATTTTCCGACCCACGACTTGACTCCCGAACTTTAACCCACGACAGTTATACTCAAACTCTTCGCCATTTTAAAATTAAAGACTGCCCGGCCCTTCATACCTGTAAATCACTTAATTTGTAAATGCGTATGCAAGCGATAAATAAAAAAGGAAATGTCGAAAGACTACTAAAAATCACAAAACGATCCCGTAATCGTTTGAAATGCGAAGAAACTCGCGATACGAATTTTCCATCTCGTTCGACAGTTCGGTGATTTCCGCAGTACATCCGTGTCAAATTTTAACGATTGCCAGGAGCATTTGACAGGTTTCTTATTAGCTCAACCAATCAAACAGAACACCTCGCATTTAAATTGAATTAAGCGATTCCTTGTGAATGAAACTATTTGGCTATAACTATTTTGCCGAGTGAAAAATAGAAAATTGTTAACTTGCCTCGGCAATTGCCGAGTGCTGAGGTAAATTATAAGGATTGCGACATACTCATGTACTACGTACAGTATATGATATGGATTGTGTCTGCCTAATTTCTCTTTGAAAACTAATTGTGGAGGGAGATATGTGCAGCAATTCAGACATGATCAAGCTGTTGAACAGAACATCATGTTTCATTTTAATAATTTCCTTGAAGATGTCAGGAAAAAGGAAAAGTCACATGTGATGTTAATCACACTCACGCTGAATCAAGTATTACAGTTTGTAACAGGTGCAGTTGAGATTCCAGCCATTGGCTTTACACCGAGGCCATCAATTGAGTTTTTACATCAGCAGCAAAGCAGGAAGTTTTCTGAAAGTACTTGTTCGAACACGTTAAAAATACCTGTTAATACTGTGAGTTGTGATTACAATAACTTTTGTAAACAGTTCACCTTTAATTTGTATAATGAACTGTGCTGGATTTGGACTTATATAATTAATTAAGTTAAGTCCAGAAAGATCAAACAGTTACTTGGATTGAAAAAAAAACTTGTTTAAATGAAAGAATTGTAAGGGCCTGTTTATATGAACAAGACCTTTGATATTTGGTTTGCTGATGTATTGCATTATAATAGCACTCAAACAGGGCCATAAGTATATGTATGTTATACAGGTAAACTGCGCCAAGTATTCCTTCTTTGAGTTCCAAATTTGATTGCAATTTTTATTGACTTCCTTTGCAAATTTGCAATGGAAGTCAATTGCAATCAGATTTGTAACTAAAAGGAACACTTGACGTAGTTTACCTGTAATACAACTATACTGTATATTGAATTTTGCCAGGTATTATGATATGATGAATTTATACTTTTGTAGTGTTTACTCAGGGGTTCATATGTTATACTGGTAGCTAAAAGATACGTTGAAAAAAACATTATTAGTATAAAAACTGTGCTAGGCAGTCTAACTAAAACTACCTGTACATAATCTCAGCATGCAGATGTTCCACACCTTTTCAGCTGGAATGTCTGCATGAAGGCTATCTGTGCATGGTAGCCACAATTTAAACTCCTTAATGTAAAATATCCAGAATAATTGCTCATATATTTAATTATTTGTCAAGCAAGGCATTCAAGGCATTCATGCAAGGCTTAAGTCAGAGTAAGAAAAACCTGAAATCTAAAAAAAGTGTAACTGATTTTCTACTAATGGAAGTAATTTTAGACAGAAAATATACGTTTTTACTTGGGGGAGGGGGGAGAGGAGGAAGTTGGTTAAAAGGGTTGATAGAGTGCGTAGCTGGTGGGATTATCTTTATATTTTGCTTAATGCATGGGGGGTTATCAGTAAAGGGCTTAACAGAGGAAATACATATATGGGTATGAAACTGTTAAATTAGTTTTGTTTACTTTGTGCTATTGGATGTGATATCAAGGTACAATTTATCTTAATTTAATATTTCTACTCGGCAAGTGTCAGTAGCTGTTGGTACATTGCTATGCTTTCATTCCAGTTTGTTGGTTCACTCATACCACGAGTAAATACAACTTCACTAACATATTCATCGTACAAATTGTCGATATTTTCAGTTCGTATTTCATTTTCAACTTGAGCAACATCATGCTCTGTCACTGGAAACTTGTGATCTGTTTTTCTGACCGTTTCTGGAACGAGAAATAGCTGATCAGGTATTCCTGGCTGGGTATGGTATGCAGATTCCCTGATATAGCGAGAGTTCCACTACTGCACAACTTCATCCACTTCCTTTTGCAGAAGCTTACTAAAACAGAACCAAAGGCATTCCATTTGTAACTCATTACTTGTGTCTAATTGTCCGTTGTCTACCATGTCTTCAAAGAAGTTGATCCACCAATTGGACCAGGATTTTCGAAAGAAAGACCGCCATGCTTCTATTCGTTGGTTGCTGTGTGATGACCCATACCGATGGGTATGGAAACCGGAAAGCGAATCCTTCGATTTGTCAAACACATTGTACAAATAACTTTCCGATAACTCTAGGGTCATTGTTGGTCTTCGTTACCAAATAACCACAAAACACGACGACTAAACCCATCAATACAGCCATGTATTGGCAAGCCGTATAGCCATCACAGTGTTAGCAAAAGTTGGGACCGGGATTAACATACTTTCTTCTTCTCAGTCGATTAGCGCGTCTTAACTCTGATCCTTCTGGATCCAATTCGTGTAGTAAAATCTGTACTGTATGTCTAGGAACCTGTATGTTGTATTTCAATAGCAATTTTTTCCACATCGCCCTATATCCAAAATATTGAATAATGGATTGTAAATCCGTACTCTAATGCAAAAATGATTCGCGTGGACGTCTGCATATGTTATTGTAAAATGATTAATACAGAAGTAGGTACATCTTATCAAGATATTAAATCTAAATTTCTATATTGAACTGACCTTAAGCGTCGAAGAAAAATATGGTATACTGAGGGAAAATTAAATAACAGTCCAGATTCTAGAATCAAAGAACATGGTACGCGCGACAACCGAGATACGCAATATCCGGTCACGTGTGTGGTACATACAATTGCTCAATTTGGCCGATTGCATATAGTGGCTACTGGATATATATCCAGTTGACACATAAAGATATCGTCTGTCTCACCTCAGTTCTAGTTTACGGACGCAAAACACTTCACAATATAGCTGGGAATTAATCAATCTTTACTCTATTTTAATTTTAGAACATCAGTTACGCATTCCCAAAGATCCCCTGAACAAAAACATATGTTTAAATGTCATTCAATCAACCTCGGTACATTAGTTATGGAATATATATATCTTATTAGATGTTTTGGTATGTAGTATCGCTGTATATTTTTACGAGTTGTGTCGTATTTTGACGAGACCGCAGGGCGAGTCAAAATACAAACAACGAGTAAAAATATACAGCGATGCTACATACCAAAACATCTAATTAGAGATTTATTATACAACTGCTTTGATCAACAATTTTTTATGGAAATAGAAAACTGTAAAAAGGCAAGGGAAGTGGCGTGACTTGCAGCAAGACAAAATAATAAGCATACATGAAGTAGTCGCCCGTGCAACAAATTTGATTGGCTAACAAAATAAACTTGTCAAACCAGTTTGAGAATTATCTTGTCAACAGTTTTATAATTTTATTATCAACGTTACACTTACAGTTTTTCAATATTTCAAAATGAACAATGGATCGGTTTGAAATCTTAGCATAACAAAAGTGTTTAAACTGAATTCGATCAACTTGTCTTAAACTAATTGTCATCTTCATCGTCCGACTCAATCATACTCTGAATTTCCCTTGCTCTCACCGATGAAGGAGGACCATCTTTTGCAGACATTCAGGTCAGTTTTTGTTTTTTGGCCGTATTTGTGTTTTTGTTTTTCTCTATGAACTCGCCTATCTCAACATCATTTAGCGAGTCATTTAATTTCTAGTCGGAATTCTTTCGCCGTCTACGCTTTCGTTGTTTATAGTCTTTATACTGGCAAGCATGAATTTGAAAGCCAGTCAATTTCATTGTCGCCTTCAAATGTTGCCAAAATGTCCATTCTTTAACTAAAAACTACGTTTGCTGGTAAATTATAAACAGTGCTCACGTCAGCCGATCTGTCAAACCGGTTTTCTACAATACAAATAACCAACTATCCAAATAACTAACTGTCCGAATATCGCTGTATGTTTTTAGCGTTATTTGGACACTTTTCAATACAGTTGTATAAGAAAGGCAAGTTATCTTGAGGTTCACTGGTTTTGTCACTGTAAGGAATAGTTTCTATTTTAAAGCTCCACAGGTATATAATATTTTACCTGCTTTAATATATTCGAGAAAGAAAATCTTTTCACAATTTAAGGGGAATGTTCCGAAATATTTTAATGAATAGTAAGGAACGAAATTTCTGTTTTATCCCTGACTTATATAATATGTAATAATATTTTTGAGTAATGTAATATTGTATCAGTTAGGTCATCAGGGCACTACTACCAGTTCTTCTGAGCTGACGTCGTATTACCCTAATACCCTGTCCCTGTATAAATAATTTTAAGTTGAATTGAAAAAAAAACCTTCAAATCCCGCACTCTAAAAAAGTCTTTAATCAGAACGATAAAACTGTATACAAGCGAAACCCAGTCGAAGTTATTCAAAATAGTACTGATGCAAAAAAATATAGTGTACTGGCTAGTCTAATTAAATTGAATGGCAACCTTTCCCAGAATGTCTGCCATAATTTTATAAAATCAATACCATAAAGAAGATTCTGAATCAGACAGCATTATTTATGCACTATCTAAGACATTGGTGCGTCAGAAATGTGTTCCTCGGTATTCTTAAACGATGTTGTTGTTGCAGCGTTAACAGTTTGAAGATTGTTTTGAGATTGATGAAGATGAAAAATAGAGTCAGCACGAGAATTGCTAGATTGTTTCCTGTACATGTCATCCATGTTGATGTCAAGATTGTAACCTTGGTTATCCTCTTCTTTTGCTCGGCGATTGTTATTTTTTGCTGTTCTCCTCTTGCAGCATATACAACAAGCAGCTAAAACACAGCCGATAACGAGTACTCCGCCCACCACGTATACTATGATAATTCTTTTGTCCTTCCACAGCGGGCTATTTGACTTTCCTGTAAAAAAGTATACATTAAAGAGAATAAATAAATATTATAAAATGTGTTTTTGCTGCGTAGGCAGCGTAGAAATACAAATCAAATATCTAAAAAGGTTGATGTACAGCCGAAATAGCGTGTAATTTTGAGAGAAGGCCCTTCGTCAGAGAGTAAAACGTGAAGTGAAATAAGAACTGAGTGAGATTTTTATAGAATAAGTAATTGCGTAAGAGAAAAATAAGCCAATCAGGTGCGATAAAAAATAACAAATAATAATGAGATGTAAAAATAGGAAAGTAATTTGCTATTTGTACCAACAATCTGCCAATGATACTGAGTGGGAGGTAAAATAAACAAATACTCATGGGAATTAAGTGAGACAAAGATCAATAGAATGAAAATCTTTCATTGAGACCAAATATCTCACATAATGCCCATGAGTATTTCTTTACTGTATAATTTGCATTCCTTTGTATGGTATAATGTTTGCTGATTGTCGGTAAAAATAGGAAATGACTTTCCTATTTTTACATTTCATTATTATTTGTTATTGTTTCTCGCACCGGATATGCTTATTTTCGTCTATTAGAATATATATATATATATATATATATATATATATATATATATATATATATATATAATATATATATATATATATATATATATACATGAAAGTATACAATGTGCCCTACCGGCTATATATATATATATATATATATATATATATATTAGGTGAATAGACCAAAACATGGACAAAATCCCAAAATCAAAGAGTGCTCGATACAAAAATTGTAGAGCTAGACGTTATAAAGTATATGTAAAATCTAAACTTTTACAGATGCCGTAACACTGTGTTTCATGCCTAAGGCAATCAGGAGTCGTCTGAGGCGCGCAGCGCCGAGTTGACTATTAGTTCATACACGACGAGAGCGAATGGTATAATTGTTTTATAATATGGCAAAACTTTTTAAGATAATAATCGGAAAAACTGTTGATATGTCGCGGTGAATAAATTATTTAATTGAAAGCAACGAACTTTCGCCACATCTACTTCCGTCATGCGTAATGTTGTCACGTATGAAAGGTTTCTCGCTGAGTTGAAAACAGCTTCAGAATTTTGTCTGAGAGCCAAAAATTCGTTGAGATGGTTCAATAAAGAAAAAAAGATCCTTTGAAAAGCCAAAAGGTGGGTCAATTTTTAGTTATTGTATCACGGTTGTGAATATTTGGGCTTTTAAGAGGACGTGAAAGCTAAAAAACATTGCGAAAATCTGGCTTTGGTGATTTTCGATGTTTATCACCTAAAAATAACAAACGTTTTCATCATAATGCTTTATTACTTCAAAAATTATCTTTACTTATTCAGTAAAGATAATTTTTAAATGAATAAATGAAATAAATAAATGAATAAATGAAATAAATAAATGAATAATAATCATAATATTTGTAATAAATATGTGTTGCTAGCTAACTTTTATCCTTTTTATTTTGTCTGACAAAACAATTGACAATTCAGTCGGGTTTTTCAAAGCCTTAAGACGATTTTTAAAGTGGATTTTGTATCATAACTTCGTAAATTTTGCACTTGGTTAATGCATTTTCTGTTGAATATTAGCCTTACTCCTCTCAGTTCAGGTTTTTCGCTCTTGTGCGTTAAAGAAACAACCAGTTTCATATGCAGTAGGTTGAGAAAATCACGCCGCCATTTTGTTTTTTCATTACTAGTGATATATGAGCTGATCGCTTGCTAGTATAAGAACCAATCAGATTGCAGAACAGCTCATATACGGTGGATGGCTATATTATAAATATATATATATATATATATATATATATATATATATATATATATATATATATATATATATATATATAAATATTATAAATATATATACTATTACGCTCCTTCACTTCGGTGTTGTTGAGCACTCTGTGAAGGTGTTCTTTAGCGATAATGCAACGCCCACTACCCCGGCCTTGTGATAGTTTGAGCACTTTGGCCCTACACCGCTTCACGCTCTCTGGATGTGCGCATGACCGCTGTTTGTCCAACAAGTGGTTGTCACCGGAAGCGCTTGGGTACAATTAGTTCTCATGCCCATATCTAGATTGTACCAAGCTCAGACGACTAACAATTCGCGCGGCATGGATCAAAAGCGCTAATTGTCGGGCGGTGAAGTTACGTATTAGTATTTGTTTGTGTGGCGGCAGCTTGATAGAAGTTCGTTTCGTTTGTTTAGAAGTCTGTATTTTTGGAAGATGATAATTATGATACTTTTCGGCTAGGCAAAGTTCTCATCGTGTTGATCCGTTTCGGAAGGCAGGTGTTCTATCTACAATTGACCACTTTATTTCAGGGTTTGAAGCTTTTTTTTCTTGTAAGTTCCAACATGTTTTGAGAGTTCTGTTGAGTTGATTTTGTTTTGGTAGCGGAATGAATTTCGATGTTTGTAGAGTCGGTCCTTGAAGGTATGTTCTGTTAATCCAATGTAATTTGTGCCGTTTGTGTCTGTGTCGGTTGTGATGTGGGCTCGGTAGACCAGGCTTCGAGTTAGGCAATTTCCTTGGAGGGGGCAATCCTTATATAATCTATATCTATATCTATATCTACTATCTATATCTATATCTATATCTATATCTATATCTATATCTATATCTATATCTATATCTATATATATATCTATATCTATATATCTATATCTATATCTATATGTACATCTATATCTATATATCTATATCTAATATATCTATATCTAATATATCTATATCTAATATACCTAATATATCTATATATCTGTATCTATATATCTGTATCCATATATCTGTATATGTATCTGTATCTGCATGTATCTGTATCTGTATCTGTATCTGTATCTGTATCTGTATCTGTATCTGTATCTGTATCTGTATCTGTATCTGTGTCTGTATCTGTGTCTGTGTCTGCATGTCTGTATCTGTGTCTGTGTGTGTGTCTCTCTCTCTCTCTCTATATATATATATATAAGGATAACCCTAACACCCGTAGAGTTCCATCCCTACCCTCTGCGGGATTTGCACCATCCATCCCAGACCTCGCACGTCATGTATATAATTGTTGAGTCCAAGTACATAACATACGTGTCTATTATATTACGGGTACGTGCATACCCTTCGTAAAAATCTGTTTATGTACTTAGAAATTAGTCGGCAATATGAAGGCCGCTTCGTCGTAGATGTTTGAACTTTATCTCGGTCAATATTTACTCGATTTCAATTCTGAAAACAGATTTGGAATTACCGAATCCAAGTACATATCAACGCTGCATGTTTACCTGAATTTGAGATCGCGGACCAATCCGTTTCGAAATCGCTCGGAGTAGGTCTACCGGATCTTATTCAAGAACAAGATACTTCCAATTCCCAGCCACATAACTGACTTCGAACATTTCCAAGCAATCGCTGGCAAAACAGTTCGATTCGAACCACGAAAAGAAAGAAGACACATGCATTGGTTACATGCATGCTTCAGTTTCGCAAAGCCTGTTGAGGCCATATCTCGACCCCAAAAATAACAAAAATGTATTAAATATTCTGGTCTTCGTGCTTTGTCACAGCTGATGTTAAACTCATTTTGGGGTAGGTAGAAATATACGATGTACATTATAGGTGAAGAGAGAGGGTAGACATATTGAATACAGGGCTTTAAATATTTGTTCTGTTTCATTTATGTTTAACAGGGAAATTTGCACAGAAGCCCAACATGTAAAACTCGTGTCAGAGCCACAAGAATACTTCGACATGTTTCATTCGTCAGTGACGATGTCATTGATCGAACTGCAGTATGAGAACAAAGAAGAATTTGCGGAACCCAATGCCCGGACCAACGTGGTCATCGCAGCGTTCACGGCAGCTCACGCCTGCCTCAAGCTCTATAGTGTGTTGGAGAAGTTAGGAGATAGAGTATCTATATTACGATACTGACTCAGTGATCTATACGAGCAAGCATGGAGAACTGGCGCCTGAGACGGGAGTTTATCTTCGGATCAAGTGAGATTGCCTTTCTTCCGAGGGTAGTTGGTAAAAGTGCGCCAAATGGTTTACTAATCTCAATAAACTTTTCTTTCCGCAGATCGGACAATCTTTACGTGTCCGAAGCATGATGTCAACTGAATAGTTTAGTTCACTACATATAACATTTATATCGAAATTGACAAAATAGGCCCTTTGGCCCTTTTTCTGGGGATACATCCTTCAAAATGGCATCCGGGGCCTTTTTTGTGGCCCTGTGGCCCGTTTGAGAAATATACATACTATCCCCGCTCACCCCTGCCACAGGATAAAAAATTTCATTGCAGTAAATTAAACATGAAAGACGAGCGCAAATAATATGATAAGCATTCGTTATGATGCGTTTAAAATCGCAGAACCTCTCTGATCAAAGAAAACAATGAAGATGCTCGTATTTTGAATATGTGAAGAAAATGTCCATTAGACTTAGCCTGGTACAAATAATTACATCTTAGAGCTATGCGATTACATATAAATCAAGGAGCGGTGAATCAGAGGTGACCATTAATATAAGTTATTTATTAATGACTCGATTTAAAAACAATCATGCATAATTAAATTCGAATTACTCATTCCAGACGGCGCGGGTAAATATCAGACGAATTAGTCTGATGACGTCAGAGTTCCGTAGCTCTGGCACAATTCACTGGATAGTTGCGGGCATAGGCTCAAAAAAACCGCGCAGGATTTCTCTATTTACAGCCCGATTTTCAGGTTGTTTGGATAAACGCGCTGTGATTGGTGGGATTTTCAATTTCGTGACGCGTACACGCGACCCCCCGTTGTTCACATTGCACTCATGGCTTCGACCCGTGCTTCGAGATCGACTTGTTATGTATAATCTAGACGATGTTTTATCACCATTTGATCAAAATAAGTTCATGGATACATCCACAGTGCAGAGAAGTTAAAAAGTGCTGGCTATCAAAGAAGTGCTGGCTATCCAAATCCAAGTAAGTTTGGGGCAAATATATCATGTCTCGCGCTGCGAAATTCTGTTCGGTTTCGTATTTCAACTTGCTGTTCTACAATCGCATTTCTTTGCTTTTTCATACCCAAAATGTTTCTTTTTATATGCAAAATATGTCTTAGACTTATATATGCATGATAATACAGTAGTTTTACGGCTGAGTGGTCTGTAATGTAAATTTGAACCACATTTGAATAGCGTGTTTGTTTGATGTTTTGACGCGCACATGATATGCTACAGGCTACAGAATAATTATCTTCGGTTCGCTTGCTTGCGCCTAAGTTGAAGGTTTTCTATTTGACCATGTGGCTTCTTTATATTCCCCGTAGTTGTAGAAAGATAGAAAACACTCGGATATACAGCTGATAAAAGTTTTCGAAATCAAATAACTATATGAACCCATGACATATGACACTATAATAACACAAAACCATGTATACATACATTGTATGATTGTAATAACCATGTAACAACAGTCAACAAATCACAAAAATATAAAGCAGCTATTATGCTTGGCTATTATGTTTACAGGGTTTTGTTTTATTTAGTGACAATCGTCATCCTTTCGAGAATCCATAGGAGTAACACATGTAAAAATCTTACAGGTTGTATTTGTAACAAGGTTGTTGGTTCAACATGCCTGTAACAGCATAATGTCAACATGATAGATCAGGACTGCTAAAATAATAGCACGGTTCAAGCATGTTTCAACATGTTGTGACAGGCTTGTTGAATCGACAGTCGTTATTCATGCATGTGAGAACATGCAAAAACCAGCTTGATAGAACAACCAAGTTCATGGCTGTTGTATAACAATGCTGTTCAACCTTGTTATTTCATCATGCTCTGACAACATGTTGTATCATATATGAACAATGTTGTTCAACACTGTTCAAGCCTGTTCAAGCATCAGCCATGAACAATACTGATTCAACATCCATGAACAGGCCTGTTTACAACCCTGTTCAAGCTGGCCAGCTCAACCCTGTTCAAGCCTGCCAATATCAACCAATGTATTTTAGCCTATACACAGGTAGAAACAGACTGTGCGTTTTTACGTGTGTAGTATGTTGTGCCATACAACTGACTATCCATCATACAGTATAATTCCATTGTTCAATTTCAGTCACATTTGCTGTACATATTGCCAATTTCACAATGCAACTTATTCTATTCAAATATTTACTATGTCACCAATTATATTCAATGCAGTCGAGTTTCCATGTAAACATTAGAGTTATTATGTAACGTACAATAATTTATGTGATTTATGCTCGTTTATGCAAACCATTTCAGTCTTATATATGTGTATAACAACATTTTGAAAAGCTAACTGATACTAATTCATTATGAGTATAGTTTTACTAACCTTTACATGATAATATTATGCCTTTGAGAAGCTATAGTCGGTCAATATGGAATATTGTCAATATGGAATATTGTCAATATGGAATATTGTCCATTTCCGCCATTTCAGGGTTGTGTATACTAAAACGGCTCTAACCTTTTTTCCATTTGTTCAATGTCAGTCATATTTGCTGTACATATTGCCAATATCACAATGTAACTTATTATATTCAAATATTTACTATGTCACCAATTATATACAATGCAGTCAAGTTTCCATGTAAATATTAGAGTTATTACTATGCAACGTACAGTAATTTATGCGATTTATGCTGATTTACGCAAACCATTTCAGTCTTATATATGTGTGTAACAACATTTTGAAAAGCTAACTGATACTAATTCATTATGAGTATAGTTTTACTAACCTTTACATGATATTATGCCTTTGAGGAGCTATAGTCGGTCAATATGGAATATTGTCCATTTCCGCCATTTTGGGGTTGTGTACTAAAACGGCTCTAACCTTTTTTCCATTTGTTCAATGTCAGTCATATTTGCTGTACATATTGCCAATATCACAATGTAACTTATTCTATTCAAATATTTACTATGTCACCAATTATATTCAATGCAGTCGAGTTTCCATGTAAACATTAGAGTTATTACTATGTAACGTATAGTAATTTATGTGATTTATGCTGATTTATGCAAACCATTTCAGTCTTATATATGTGTGTAACAACATTTTTGAAAAGCTAACTGACACTAATTCATTATGAGTATAGTTTTACTAACTTTTACATGATATTTATATGCCTTTGAGAAGCTCTAGTCGGTCAATGTGGAATATTGTCATTTTCCACCATTTTAGGGTCGTGTACTAAAACGGCTCTAACTTTTTTTCCATTTGTTCAATTTCAGTCATATTTGTTGTACATATTGCCAATATCACAAGATAAGTTTTTGGTTATGGATGTTTGGATAGTATTACCCAGTATACAAGCTAGACCAGTTTTTCATACACACTTTAGTGTCATTACATCATTAACATGTTAATTTATGCTAATTTATGCTATATATATTTCATTTTGGGCGGACCAAATATCGAAATTCTGAAAGCCCATCACATATCCTTTCAGAAAAGGTATAGCTTTCTATATAGTTCTAAATAATTGCTGAGAAAATAAATGGACATTGACACTGGTCAATTTTCATTGATTTTACCACAGTCAAGAATGAGTGTTTATTCCGAACCCTTTCCCCCCCTTGCACCCCTTCTTTTAGTTTTGGATTCATTCTATTATAAATCGAAAATAAACAGCCAACAGTGTGGATGCCTGGATGACCGAGTGGTTTAGAGCGCTGGGCGTTAAATCCCGAGATAACGTTGGTTTAATTATATCCCCAGAAAACGTGGATGCGTATCCCACACAATGAATAAATTAGACGATTTCAAAGTTGATAACATTATATTATTATGTTTTCCTATTTACAAACACACGAATTTAAATTATTTACAAACACGCTAAAAACCGTAAGGAACTGTGTTAAAATTATCTACAATGTCTCGTTTATTATATTATACACTACCCTATAATCTTTATGTTGTTGTTTCGTTATAACTTGCTTTGTACTGCTGTCCGTAGTAATTTTATATGGGATTTCCACACATACTTTTGGTTCACATACACCGTTAAAATTAACCGTTTGTAATGTTCGATAATTTAAAGTAACCCGTCGTATTTTACAACAGGTTTTACCGCTACTAAGTTGATAACCATAATGTTTCGGTCCTCCTGAAACAAAAGTGGTGATATAGCCAGAGTTTGTACTATAGATTTAGAAACGCTTTTGAAAGAATTACATATAGACTCCTTCGAAATACAAAACGTACTAAAAAGTGGTATAAACAATGTTCAAGAATCTTCAAATCTAATTTGAACCATGTATTCCATACAGTTAACACATCCTTTTGGGCTCTTGGATTCGTTGAGTAAAGCAAACAATGGCTATAAATACATTTTAACTGTCATTGATGTCTTATCCAAGTATGCGTGGAAATATTTACACAAGAAGATAAACTATATTAAAAACCGTTCATTTTATTCCCTAATACTCATTATTTGTGTTAAAGGGAAATGGCAATAAAAATTTTTTTTGTCTCATTTGAAAGAACATTAAAAATGATATATGAAGACCTTTTACAGATTTTCCATATCGTTCTTGGTTCTGTAAATATTTCACTTCTTTTTAACAAAGAACATTGAACATTCCGCCATCTTGGATATGCATAACCACCTTGGATATGCGTGACGTCACAACCAGGTTAGAAATGTTTTTTATATCAGCAATTATCGAGTCATTATAGATGCTAAATCGTAGTTGTTTTGGGTGTTGTATACTTTTAAGTGAACTAGCAATCTATTTGAACGCATTCCACTGATATTTGGGCAATTATTTACAACTTTTAGAATGTTTACCCAGGTTTTGACGTCACTTAATTAGATCTAATTATAAAACAAGATGGCGGATTGCAGATATTTTTGTTCACAGATATTTCAAAAATTAAGGAAGTTACGGGGAAATTTTAAAAGGTCTTCATATATTATTTTAAATGTTCTTTCAAATGAGACAAAAAAATTTTTTATTGCCATTTCCCTTTAACTCTTTCCCTACGGGCGCAGTTAAAATGGGTCACTGAAGACCCGCAAAGTCGTCAATCGAAAAACACGGCACACGGTAACGCAAGATTAAAAATTGAAATTCGACAAGCGCCAGGAACATGAAATCCACGCACACGCCAAGTTTGATTTGATTTCATAAACAACTCTGCGATTGGTGGCATTTTGAGTTTTCAAGATGCTACGCGGGCGTGAAAGATGGCCTTTTCTGGAAAAATGTAAATTTTTCAACCTGATTTATGATAATTAATGCTAATTTATATTAACATAATGTGTTTTGTTCGGGAAATTTAAAAGAACAAGTAAAAGCCGGTTTATTGGGCTTCCAGAAAATGTATAGCTTTCGCAACAGTTATGGTTATTTCAAGAGATATCAATAGAACAACGTGGTCGTTCAATTTTTGATGTTTTTCAGCCGTAAGGAAAGAGTTAATAAGCAATAATAGGTAAATTGAAAATAATTATCTGTTGAATTGAAAATAATCAAAGTAAATACAGTTTAACAAAGCAAAAAAAAGGTCAGTGACAAAAAATGAACCCCCTTCTCTGCTCCCCCCTACCCCCCTCAATAATGAGAGGAATTATGTAAGGGTTACCCGAAGCAGAGTCTCTGCAGAGATCCCACCCGCACCGGTCCACCCGCACGGGAGCTCATACTTTTAAATATATACGCAAGCTATCTATACACTACAAAGACAATACGTTCTATGCATGTGGGTCAAAAAGGTCAAAATTCACCGTGTTTAGAAATGTAGGAAATAATTCACCAAATTTGTTAAAAATTTGATATGTGTGTTGTTTAGCCGACTTATAACGATGATGAAAAATTCAGGCGAAAATATAAAATTGATCGATGCGAAAAAATATCGACCATTGTATATTAACTCTTTCCCTACGGGCGCAGTTAAAATGGGTCACTGAAGACCCGCAAAGTCGTCAATCGAAAAACACGGCACACGGTAACGCAAGATTAAAAATTGAAATTCGACAAGCGCCAGGAACATGAAATCCACGCACACGCCAAGTTTGATTTAATTTCATAAACAACTCTGCGATTGGTGGCATTTTGAGTTTTCAAGATGCTACGCGGGCGTGAAAGATGGCCTTTTCTGGAAAAATGTAAATTTTTCAACCTGATTTATGATAATTAATGCTAATTTATATTAACATAATGTGTTTTGTTCGGGAAATTTAAAAGAACAAGTAAAAGCCGGTTTATTGGGCTTCCAGAAAATGTATAGCTTTCGCAACAGTTATGGTTATTTCAAGAGATATCAATAGAACAACGTGGTCGTTCAATTTTTGATGTTTTTCAGCCGTAAGGAAAGAGTTAAGCAGTCACTAAAATTAATATAACGCGTGGTACGAATGTTTAGTCCCCTAACTCCATATAGCAAGTCCTTCGACTGTGCAACGTTATTTAATACGACTTTGAGTCATTGAGCCATTGAATCCCATAGAATCTCATAGAATCTTAATGAGTCCCAATGACTCCCGGATTGAAACCTATGAATCCTAATATATCCAAGATTGAATCCAAAAGAAACCATTAAATCCCAATGATTGAATCATCAATTCATCTTGAATCAATTTTTGAATCAATTCATCTTGAATCCCAATGAACATCAAATTGAATCCTAGTGAATCCTACTGACTCATTTAATCATTTGAATCCTACTGAATAATTTAATCATTTGAATCCTACTGAATCATATTTAATCAATTCTTGAATCCTTTTGAATCAATAATTGAATTATTAAATCATCTTGAATCCCAATGAACATCAAATTGAATCCAAGTGAATGCTACTGAATCATTGAATAATTTGAATCCTACTGAATCGTTTGAATCTGACTGAATCATTGAATTATCTGAATAACTAAATAATTTTGAATCATTGAATCATTTTGAATGTTCATACAAATCAACGTAAACATATGTAAACTAAAATAAATATCTGTTTTTAAAACCCCAAATCTGTGTCGCATAGTAATAAGGTTTTATCTACTGTATCTCCACAAGGGGCCCTTTTGTTTCGATTTCACTTTTTATGATTTGTTTGATGACGCATTACGAGACATAGCTACCATTGTTTCTACACGTGCTTTCTGGAGAAATATGCAAATATCAGTCTTATCTATAGGCAACCTAGCAACGCTTAATTGAACGTAATAACCAGCTTTAGTTTATGCTATCAAACAATTCCCGATATTGATGAAGAGAGATTTGTTAATATAAAGCGATAAGTTATCCTTATCGATGTCAATACCATTTCTCCTTAATTCGTCCCAAATCATATAATTGAGCTGCAGTTAACTGAATTATTTATACTATGTTTATTTCCATAAACATAGTATAAATAATTCAGTTAACTGCAGCTCAATTATATACGCGTGGCTTCTATTGTGTGTTGAGTTGCATGTATTAATCATTTAATTACACTTAATGGCTCCCACGTTTTTGTCTATGATCATGCGGACAAATTTATTCAAGCTGCTAAATTTAGCCCGTTTTATATCCTCGTTCTAACTCCTCGCTCGGTTGTTCTCTATGGATTACTTTCTATAAAAAGTAATAATACGGCCACAATGGATAGGGTTCTTCACTTTGTAGATGCGGTAAAAACACAGGTTCAGTCGAACGCTGAACCCACAGGTTCAGTCTAACGCTTAGGCAATCGTACAACTCTCGAAGAGATGGAATAATTAATTAAATTTAGGGTTATAAAGGTGGAAGAGGTTAGGGTTAGGGGTCTATGATGGAAATACTAAATAGTGTTGCAAGATAAAAAGGGCATCCGCCTACACATATTGACTCATCGGATATTTTTCACTATCGTCCTGCATTTTGGAACGTTTTCTTATCTGTATTCATATAATAATTATATTGATTAAGCATGGCAAGTTTTTGATTCCGTATCAAAAACTTACAATGCTTTGGCGTCGCTAAAATTTGTGTTGAATGGCAACGTTACACATAAATCAACGTGAGTGAAGACGCATTTACACGATGCGACAAACATACGCACAATTAAATATATTTATAATTAATTCCAGTTGATAGTTAATATAAGACAAACTAGAAAAAAATCGAACGCGCGACATTTTTCGCCAAGTGAAAATCCAGCCTAAATCGACTTATTTTGGCGACCTCTTTTTGTTGCACATGTCCCAAGGAAGTTGAAGGATTTCAACTTTCCACGCAACATTCTCATGTCGCAAAAAAACCTCGTTAATATTGTAACGTCTTTACAAGTATGAATATCTTTATTGAACTCCGAACAACCACATGGTTGCCCACATATATACAGACAGACCGGAAGCGGAAATACATAATCAATCAACATCATAACATATCTAATATACATATCGTTACATCCTCCCTTTTCTTAAATGGTATTGATTGCTTTATAATTATGTACTTATCCTAGATAATATAGTAAGACAAAAATTTTTTTAAAGGTTTTCATTTACAAGTATAACTTAATATAATAACTAATAAGCAAATGTAAAATATATAACGAATGTCAAATAACGACTAATCAATTTAACGGTTCACAATTATCTAATTAACGTCACTATAACTTAACTTCTGAATTGTCATGTAGTAAAGTCTTGATATCGGTTGGGTTTTCTAACAACTCTTCCGCTCCGTGTTCTCTGTTGACCATCTGATATGACAGGTGTTATTCTTGCAGTTGTCAAAGGTTCTGTAAGAGTATTGTTATCTCCAGGTTGTGCAGGTCTTTCAACAAGTAGTCGAGTAACTGCAGGTTTTACACTTGGTCGTTGAACATTGGAACTTGTAGCACTTTCTTCAGGGTGTACTTCAATAACAGACTGTTGAACATCACAGGTGGTGGTTGTACTTTCTTCAGGTTGTTCTCTTGAACGTCTAAGATGCTTTCAGTTCCGTCTGTACACTCGACCATCTTCTGTTCGCACCTGATAAGATCGAATGTCCACTTTCCATTCAACACTAGCTCGCACCCATGGCTTTCGTTTCTCTGCTAGCTTTAACGGCTTGATACGAACCAGATCACCTTCTTTCAACTCTGGTAATTCCTTTGAACCCCTGTTGTAATAGTAGGCTTGTTTGCTCTTTTGTACCAATAACTTATGATCGACATTCCTTGGAATTGCAGGCTTTAGCAAACTCTTTGCCATTGGAATCAACGCTCTAGTCCGTCGGAACAAGAGTCGTTGTGCTGGTGAATATCCAACACCCTCGCTTGGAGTATTACGCCAATCTAACAGCGACAAATACGGATCTCCTCCACTGTCTTTCGCTTTCTTTAGCAACCGTTTCGCTGTTCGCACTGCATTCTCTGCTTTTCCATTCGATTTCGGATACCCCGGAGAACTTGTGATATGTTCAAACTCAAATCCTCTTGCAAATTCCTGGAAGGCTTCTGAACTGTATGGCGGTCCATTATCCGTTACTAGTTGTTCTGGAACTCCAAATCTGGCAAAATGTGACTTCATCTTTCCAATGACCTCCTCACTGGTTTTACTTCTGAGTTTATCCAACTCAAAGAAATTAGAAAAATAGTCAACTGTCACTAAATAGTCACTCCCTTCAAACTCAAGTAGGTCACTACCAACCTTTTCCCATGGTCGTTCTGGACATGCATGACTAATTAGTGATTCCTTAGGCTGATCTTGCGGATAGGCGTTGCACGTGGAACAACTGGACACGTACTCGGTCAGCTATTTCGTCATTCCTGGCCAATATACAATCTCTCTTGCACGTCTTAAACAGCCCTGGACTCCGACATGACTTGCATGAATTCTGGCTTTGATGTGCGACCTCGCCCCAAATGGAATAACCAATCGTTCTCCTTTAAATACCAGCCCGTTCTGGATCGACAATTCATCACGAAAAGTGAAGTACTCTGTCAAACTTGGTGGAACTTGATCTTTCGTCTCAGGCCATCCCTGTCTGATAATCGTTTTCAGTTTTTCCAGATCGTTGTCTACCTCTGTTGCTTGTTTAATCATTGTCAACGTCTCTTCAGTTATTGCAAGGTTACAAACCATATCCATGCTCTCTAGATCTTTCTCGATGCCACTCTCGGTAGATAACACTGCTTCAGCAAGCTCTTGTGGTCCACCGCTTTCTTTCAAATACGCGCGACTCAACGTATCTGCAAGATACATCTGTGATCCTCTCTTGTAGGTCACCTCTAGTTGATATTTCTGCAATCGGAGCATCATCCGTTGTAATCTTTTTGGAACACTGAGGAGATTCTTCTTCATAATGCTCTCAATGGGCTTGTGGTCGGTCTCGACTTTGACTCGCCGTCCATAAACATATTGTTCAAACTTCTCGGTACCGTAGACGATCGCCAGCATCTCCTTCTCTATTTGTGCATGCTGTTGCTCGGTGCTAGTGAGAGACCGGGAAGCATACGCAATTAGTTGACCACCTTGCATTAAGCAGGCCCCCAATCCCTTGTCAGAGGCATCACACTGCAGATCTTGATCAGGATCAAAGTATTTCAAAACAGGTGGCGATGACAAAATCGCTTTAACTTCGTTGAAACACTTTCCTTCGACATCCTCTCTCCAGTGGAACATGTTCTCTTCTTTGAGTAGTTCTTTCAACGGTGCTGTGACTGAAGACAAATTTGGTGAAAACTTTTGCAAGTAATTGACCGTACCAAGAAGTCGTCGGACATCTTGCTTGTTCGATGGTATTGGCATCTTCTGGATCGCTTCCACTTTCGCTGGATCAGGACTCAGTCCCTCGACCGTGATTAAATGCCCCATAAAACTCACTTGGCTGCGGCTAAACTTTAGCTTCTTTGGATTCAGCTTTATTCCTTTGTTCTTGTACAGCTCTAGAAGGCCCACTAGCTTGTTGTCATGATCTACCACCGCTTCTTCATAGGAATCTCCAACTCCATAGATTAGAATATCATCACAATGGATTTAACACCTTCCAACCCTTCGAGCGCTGTGTCTAAGCGTCGTTGAAATTATTCTGGTGCTGGAGATATACCAAACGGCATTCTTGTCCATCTATAGCGGCCCCAGGGTGTAGCGAACGTTGTTAAATAGCAACTTTCTTGATCCAACTGGACATGCCAGAAGCCATTCTTTGCATCTAGAACAGTGAATACTTTAGCCTTCGATAAATTGAGCAAGACATCTTCTATATCTGGATGTGGATAATGATTCCGTTTTAACGCCTTGTTCAATGGCTTCGGATCTATGCATAATCTAATGCTTCCATCTCTCTTCTTGACAGCAACCATAGACGAGATCCAATCCGTTGGAACCTCTACTTTGGCCAAGACATCCAATTTCACCAGTCGATCTAGTTCCTCTTTGATTGGCTTCTTTAGTGCAATCGATACTTTCCGGACAGGTAGCTTGGAAGGTGGGACTTCATTGTTAACTTCCAGGTGTAATTTCTCTTCAAATCGGCCTTCTCCTGTGAAGATATATTTGTGCACACTGATAAATTCAGCCCCCGTCAAAACTTTTGGTTGATTTTTGATAGACAAAACGTTCTCAGTGTTTACTGTCATCAGTTCTAACCTTTGGATAGTTTCAAATCCCAGCAACGGTTTATGATCATCATTCACCACCACATAATCAATGGCATACTTAATCTGGTTCTTGGGGTTGATGGTCACCGTCTTAAACTTCCCCAAGACGTTCATCAATTAAACATTACCAATGTCGTTTGCATCGTTTTTAGTTGCTTGAGCTTCAAATCGTTGAAGATCTTTTGATACAGATTCAGCGGCAGAACATTGACGGTTGCTCCGCTATCCAACTGGAATTTGACAGACGTATCATTCAGAATCAGATGAGCAAAGATTCTTTTCGCGAACTTGGTTTCGGTGACGGACATAATTGACTCTTCTCTTAACGTTAGGACGTAATCAACTTCTTCATACTCACTGTCAAGCTGCTTCACGACTCCATGTATCTTTTCTCTCCATTGTTGTTGTTTGGTTCGACATTGCGACGCGAAATGGTTTGCTTTGTTGCACTTTAAGCACTTTTTTTCCCCATGCGGGACATTCTTCTTTTATTCTCCGATGTGTTTTACCACAACATTTTACCACGCTCGGCTGCTTTTGATGGAGTTGTTTACCATCTTTACGGTTTGACCCTTCGGCTTTTCTTCGCTGATTCTCGTTGTTTTTCTTTCCATCTCTCTTCGTACGAACTGTGTGCACGTCCTCGGCTTGAGACATACTTTTCAGCTGTTGATTCGTGCTTTCGCTCGCACGGCAGATATCTATGCAGTTCCTCAGCGTTAAATCTCTCGCTTGAAGTAACTTCTTTCTGAGACCATTCTCTCGAACTCCCACGACAATTCTATCGCGGATAAAATCATCAGTAAGTTGTCCATAATTACACGACTTAGCCAGAGCTCTCAACGCAACGACATACGCTTCGAATGATTCATCCGGTTCTTGTATTCGTCGATTAAAATTGTATCGTTCGTAGATAACATTCGTAGCTCCAACATAGAAAGCTTCGAGTTTCTCCAAGACAACATCAATGTCTGTCTTCTCGATTTCATTCGCCCACTCTAGTCCTCCGTATGTTTCAAGCGCTTCGGTCCCAATACAAGTAAGTAACGTTGCCGTTCTTAGTTCCTTCGACTCTTGTCGTAACCGTGAGGCTATCTCATAGTTGTTCCACATTCTTTTGAACTTCTTCCAGTTCGATGCCAAATTTCCTTTTGTATCTAATTTGACCGGTAGCGGAATATTAACATGAATGCCTCGAGCAATTCCTGCTTGCCCATCTCCTTCGGACATACTAGTTACTCTGGCTTCATTCTAACGAGTAACGTGAGTTTCTCTTAAACCTGACACAAATATTTTGCGATTTTGTTGCGTCAGTGAACGCAGATACTGTACCTCATGTAATTCGGCATAATTAATTTTATCGTCGTGTCGACGCCGTATATTGAATGGCGTACTTTTAATAATCTGTACCGTTCTCCTCGAAATTACTGTAGCTTCTGGCAGTACTTTGCGTATGAAGTTAATCTTCAAACGCGTCCTTATTTTTTAATATCTTTAAGCAAAAGCACATCCGCTTTATTTTGTTTGGTTCCGATCGTGCCCTCTCGTGTTTCCATCCAATTTTTCGTCGGACACTTCAAACAAATTGCACTGGAAATGCTTACATCTCGCTCCTCTAGCAGACGGTTCTGTAATTCGCTAGATGTCAACATATGGTCGTTACTCATTTTCTCGTCGATGAAGTTTTTATCATGGACACTTAAAATGGGATTCCTTCCACTGCGTTGGGCATCGACTGTACTACCAGTTCGATGGTTCGATGGTAATGTGGGAAACCAATAAAAGGACATGAAAAGGGAATTTGTGATTAATTAATTTGGTAAACTATCACAAAGGGGCAAAGGCACTGATCTGAAAACTAGCAATCTGTAGTGCATGAGCTATTCAATATGCATAAATAAAACCAACTAGAAGGACTTGTGTTGTCAAGATAAAAAATGGTCATCATTGGCCTCTTTTTTCTCAAATTTGCCAGTGAATAATTAATGAGGTTATACCAATATGAGGTCATACCATCCTCCTCAAATCCCATTTATGAGTGTTTAAAAGATTCTAAAACTTGTACAAAGTTTTTTTATGTTTATTGAATTAATGCAGTACTCTTGCTTGGCTTATCAAACTCAAAAGGATTCTCTATCCAGTCCTAATTTGCAGATCAGTGGTAAAGGGCCTTGTATTACCCTTACTGCTTTGCCAGTTTACCAATTAAAATTTGTGAGAACAATTTTGTAAATACTATGAAAAACTTCCGGGTCAGCTTTGTAAATACTAATTTCGTTCCTCAGAATTCAAATATCCTTTGGTGTTACTTGTGTCATATCTTCCTCTTAAATTATGATAAATACAAGCAGGTAATGGCCTGGTTTTTTCTGGACCCATGTATCCAAAAAGCCATCGAGCAAGCCATCTGTATCCAACGGCACGGATATACCTGAAAGGCACACAAAATTAACCATTAAGGCGCAAGGCTTCCTTTGACGAGTAAAATCGCAAAGTAGGGTGCACCTGGGCCCATTGCGCCTTTAAAAATGCCCAACACTTCCCCCTGGACAAGTAAAATCATCTAGTGTTAGACTGGTTAACCCCCATTGGGTTAACCCCATTAAGACACATTGATGTGCCGTTTTTGCTGGTTCACTTCAAACTGGGACCATGTACAGACTAAAATATTGTATATAACATGCAACAGATACCATTCATATAATGTTTTGTATATAGTAAATTATACATATAATTTTATATTTAGAATCCAATGTGTATTATTCATAATACAGGATTTTACACAATTTTAGCCATAGGCAAGTATTTGCTTACTCTTTGCGAGGAGTGCCTGAACGGCAACGGTAGCTTCTTCCTTGACGATCCTTTAACATTGGACCAACTTGAGAGAGGGCAGTCTCGTTGGTTAATGCCTCATAATCTTTGTGCAGAGTGACACACGAAATATGCTCGATGCTTCCATCGAAAGTAAGCTTGCCCAAATCCTCGCCAACCTCACGACAGCATCTAAATTCCCGCGCTCCAACAAGCCTTTCGTATGAACATTTCCACACGTACACCTGAGTAAAAGTTTCATAATAGTTTAAATATGTTTTAATGTCATGATAATCAAGTTATGATGACTTACCACGAACCAAACTTGACTTTTCGATCGAATCTAGATTCCAAAATGGCTGGCGTCAATCCATCTTCGTTGCGTGCTTCTTCGTCGCTGTCTTCTTCCATTATATCTTCGCCACGATGAACAAGTGGTTCATCTTGATATGGCTGAAACTGGTAACTATATACTTCGTCGCTCGATTCAGCTGTATCCGAATGACAACTCGGGCTAGCATCGCTTGAAGACATTGTATCTGCAAATTAAGTGTGATATAAACAAACACTGTGCCCTGCTCTTTACGTCACACTTCAGCCGCGAGATATTGGCTCGTTCCCAGTCCTCTGACCACATTATTTGAGGAAAATACGACGTTTGGATGGAAAAAACGCATTAAATCGTTAGATTTCGCAGATTTTGACATCAAAATCAGATTCTCCGATACAAAAACCATAAAGTGGGGCGAAAAAAATTTTCGTTTCATAGGCACTTTAATGAATTTATTGTCAGTAATTTATGAAGTAAACCCTTCTCTCTTTCTGCCTCTAAGTCCGTAGAGCTTTTCGTATTGATAAGATGCTGACATTCATACTTAAATAAATATATGTAAAGTATAGTGAACATAATAAATACAGATAAACGTCCTAATCTTGATACACAGAAATACCGATCATCGGCCCAATCTTCACACGACGGTTTACCGCGACTTTCATTCTTACACTCGGTAATCTTGTTTTGTGATTCTTTCACATTTAACTAGGGTTAATCATCACCGCACACGATCAGTTAGGCGAATGCAATTTGCCACCATTTTCAAATAACACGAGTAGAGTAAATCTTTAATTGTAAGAGCAATACCGTATGATTGGTTGTTTTATATGCATGCAGGCTTAATTTGATCCGCCATTTTGTTTGTTTTTGGAAAATCGTTAATTATACTGCAGTAATTAAAGAAATAATGTTGTCATGCATATAATTAAATCATAAAATACATCAATATCAATATTACTCAATAGGTGACATTTGCAGGGGATTCTGCTAATGAAAATCCTGTGCGTAAGTACACCTTTCCAACAGTATAGTCAAGTAACTATTTATTGCTGCCGACCCTCAGGGAGGCAGCACACTAATCTTGGCTTGGGTGGCTGTGTCTCGTGCCCAGACCTCTTTCCCCGAACTATGTAAAGCGAACAGAATCTCGACTCGTGTCGATTTGTGGGTTTGTATGCCCACTAATGGCCGCTCAGTTTATGACGTTTTGTGACGTAAACAGGCTTCCGAGTATTTACGGAAGTTTGCTTCGGAGGCTTCCGAGTATTTACGGAAGTTTGCTTTGGATGTTTTGGACCATCGGGATTCTCACGAGTGAACGCATGCTGTCGCCTGTCAAAATCTCTCATTTCCATTTTCGAAACTGCGTTCTTTCAGCGTGGAAAATCACTTATCAAGGTAAGACGATTGTTGAGTATTAGTATGTGCAATTTTAATAAGGCTTGAATTGAGTATTAGTATGTGCAATACAATTTTCGCTTCGAAACCAACGTATTCATAGGCTCATAGAGAAAACACAGTCATTTCGTATTCATAGCGACTTACTGACATTTAAATAGTCCATACTCGAAGTTAAACGGAAAGTTAAATTCATTTGCATCTTAACCTTTTGAATATTTATATGACTTAATGAAGGCTTGAATAAATATAATTAATAATAATATATTCGTATAGCCATTAATATCCCATAAATATAACCACTATGACTGTATTATGATCAAACACGGTTTAGCCATTAATATCCCATAAATATAACCACTATGACTGTATTATGATCAAACACGGTTTGTAATCCGTTTCAATCCTGGCTCAGTTTTAACTATCTTTTCAGGAATAAATTAATTTAGTATAATAGTAGTGTTTACCAATCTCTATATGTTGCCATTTGCCATTGGGTGTTTGGTTATTATATTTATACCAAAACCATATGTTGGCATTTGCCATTGGGTGTTTGGTTATTATTATATTTAATCCAAAAATGCATTGTCTCCACTGTGCACAAGATTGTATAAACATGGACAAAACCTTTGGCCAAGTTTCGAAAGCATATCTTCAATGACTTAGTGTGCCACTTTGGCAATTGCCAAGGATGCATTTTGAGAAAAGCTATCTTCAATCCTGGCTACAACCTCTGAAACGCTATTTCCTTCATTTTGACAACACTTTTTAATCTAAAAACACTGTATATTTTTGAACCCAAATCACGTTCTCTTCGCACATTTTCTCCTTAAAGAGGCTATGTCACGATTTGCCTGGTTACTCAGCCAGCACTAATTTCAGCGCCTTCCAGCTCCTTCTCGTTTCACACCACGATTAGACATTAAATTGTCATTACGCTTTACTTATAATGCGTCCAAAAATAACCCACCAACATGAAAATAACAAATACTAATCGAATAAATCGTTTAGCTTTTGCTTCGCTTTGATTTTGGATTCCGAATCAAAAATAAAAAAGTACGCTTAGCTGAGTAACCAGGCAGATCGTGACATAGCCTTAATTTATAGTGTGGAACCTTTGTTTTACAGTCCTTACTGCAGGAAAATATTTTTGTTGCCTTTTATTTAAAAAGAATTCTCCACACCAATATTATATAAAAGGTCAAGCAACAGCATAATAATTGTAGTTACATGTATATAGTTAGGAAGGATAATCAGTTAAAATCACTTGGTTAGGAAGGATGATCATCTCAAAATCATCTTGGTTCTGCAGCAAAATGATAGTTACATGTATAGTAGGAAGTGTAAAAAGTACAAAATAATCTTGGTTCTGCAGTATAATGGTATTTACATGCAGACAATGTATAATTAAGTTCAAAATAATCTTGGTCCAGCAGTAAAATAATAGTTAGGAACAATCATCAGGTAAAAATCATATTGGTTCTGCAGCAAAATGGCAATTAGGAAGGATAATCAGTTCAAAATCATCTACATGTAGGTCCAGCAGCAAAATGGTTAATGGTAGTTAGGAAGGATAACCAGTTCATGAAAATCATCTTGGTTCTGCAGCATAATGTGACAATGGTATATTTACATGTAAGAATAAGTCAATATCGTCTAGGTTCAAACAGCAAAATAGTAGTTAGGAAAGTTAAAATCATCTTGGTTAGGAAGGATAATCAGTTCAAAATAATCTTGGTTCTGCAGTAAAAAGAGCCCTTCATCAGAGTAAAATGTGGTGAAATAAAATAAATAGGGCTTATATAAGCCAAAAGGGTGACATAAGTTGAAAGTAGCCAATCAAATGCATGGGGAAAAACAAACTAATAATTAATGAGATGTGAAAATGTTAAATTATTTGCTATGTTCACAGTTGAGCAGCAAACAGACTGAGCAAGAGGGAGTAGTACTAGTCAAGGTTAGGGTGTATGGCAGGTTTAATGCTCAATGGAGTATCAGTGGGAGTAAAGTGGTAGGACGTTGTAGGAATCAAAAGCTTGAAAAGGAATGAAAGTGCATCAGCAGCTAATAATAAAGTCCTTAGTTTACAAGAGACCTTGTTATTGGCTCATACACATTTTCGCTATGATTTGTATGCTGGATTGCAAGGTAGCAATCCAGTATGGTGTAACTGGGGCCTTAATCACTGATTTCCCTGCATGACAAGGTATTAATTAGTTTGTAATACCATGCTTACAGATGAAATATAATTTGTATTGCTTGAAATTCCATGCAAACTATCAACCAAGTGCATGTTCGAGTCATGCATACTGATGAGGGAAACATTTAATAGACATTTTCCCTGTTTTGAGGGAATATTAAAAAGTTTCCCTGTTTCAAGGCCAGCTGGGCATTTAGGGATTAAATTACCCAGTGAGAACAAAATAAATTGAGGTAAAAAATAAATTGAGGATATTACATGCATGACCGTGATGAGATACAAATTTATCTTTGAGTATTGATCACTAATATTGTGTTTTTATTATATAGATGGGAGTGTTTTACTAAGAAATATGTGCAGTGACATATTTTCCATATCCTCACTAGTGAAGATATCGATCACGTGATTAAATATTTTCCCACCTTTTGCATTGAATCTATATTATAATAAAAGGAAAATTACAAGGTTGCTTGAAGATATGAATTTTATCTTCGAGTGGTAAAAACTATATTTTACTCATTGTTTTCACCACTCGAAGATAAAATTCATATCTTCGCACCACCGTGTAATATCCTCTATATGTATTATATTGAAATTGATAAAATATCCATGATATAACTTCACATGTGAAGATAAAAATATTACTGCTCATTAAGATATAATTTTTATCTATATCTATATAACATATAATATTAGATAATTTCCATTCTCCCTCAGCGAGTCCACTATATATGAGTCGGTACTTTCGAGAATTTTGAAAATACAAAATATATTCAGACTGAAAGAGAAAACTAAGCTCTATATAATATTCCGACAGGCAAAATTTACATATTCACATGAATATATTAAACGTTTATTACTCATAACTTACCTCAGTCCACGGAGCATCAATCATTCCTGCATGATTTTCGGGAAACGGAAGTTTAAAATGTAATAATACGGACTATGCATTGCTATTGCTTGTCTTCTCTCTTCTTCGTCGAGTGTTTCCTCGCAATGTATACAGCTTTGGAATTCATCGTCATTTGGCGCAATTTTGCTGAGTCTGATATTTAACATCGTCGGCCTGAATCAGGAGTGGTTTGCTTGATTTTTTGAATGGGGGGGGGGGGATCTGACCGTAGCTGACCGTCGCAAACGTCATGCGATTGTAGCCTTTTGATTGGTCTGCTACCCTTGACCGTCGCATACTTTACTAAAAATAGCATCTGCAACGGGTTATTTTTATCTGACCGTAGCGGAAATGGAGCATGTTGCTATAGTCTCCAACCTTCAGAGAGCTTAGCAACGGGGCTGTTCATACCCTGACTGATGTTACGCAAAACTAGAATATGGTCTACGAATACTTCAAGTAATCGAGTTATTTTGAATCAAAGCAAGACGGCATCTTCGGACGACACGTAGCCGGCGTAACCCACGCGATGTGCGATGCAAAATAATAATAATAAGACGTATTAGGAGCATTATACAATAGTCTCAATGTACTACAAGTTATCGAATCATTTTGAATAACAAATTTGAAAAGCAAGATTGTCTGATGCAGATTACTGGCCAGCATTCTTATAATTAGCATATTTAATTTGGAAAATCTGACCGTTGCAAATGCAACGGTTGCAACCCCCTGGATCTGCCGCTATTACAAACGCCTGTTGCAAGGTCACCTGATTAGCAAGTGACAAGTAAATTCAGATGTCAGAAACAACACTGTCAGGGAACACATCATACTCTGCTTCATCAAAATCGCAAAGAATAAGACCTCTGGTTACAAGACGAAGGAAATAATTATTTTGTCAAGGAAGAAAATTCCAGAACAGATACCGTTACTATAGCAACGAACTACTGTAATTAACGAAGAAAAGAGAGGAACAGTAGCATTGCCCATCAAAATAGTGATTGTAGAAGGAAGAAATGGAAAAAGAGCGATGCTAAATTATATATTTAGAAGACCCTGGGAGTCAGGTAACACTACTAACTGAGCGAGTGCGTGGTAAAAGGTTTGAATATTGAAAGGTCAAAGGGACAATTGACACTCAATGGAGTTGTAAACCGAGTCGTTCGACTACAAGATGAAGTTGCGATTCAACTGAGTCCTGGGAATAGCGAAAACTCATATTCAATCTGAGCTCAAGTTATTTGAAAGATAAGTAAGCATGTTCCGTCCTCAACCTCGATGAAGTGAAGGCAAGATATTCCCACCTCATGCGTGACGTAGATATAAATCTGGACACAGGCATGCTTGGCCAAGATAGCACAGGTATCCTACGTCAATTAGAAGCCTGTTATGGAGAAGACAACGAACCTTACGATGGATGTACTCCTCTGGGATGGAATATCTGTGGTCCGATTGATGAAGAATCTGAACGAAAGCAATCAACGTACCACCTCTCTTTCGTGTCGCACGAACCACACTTGGACACCGACATCAACCTAAGATCGTTCTGGGAAATAGAAAAGATACCCGAGTATGACAAGGCAGCAATTACCAGAAACTGAGAAACGACCGAATCCTTCAAAAAACAGAGAGATCAACGGTTCAAAAGGATCACCGTTATCAAGGAGGAAACAGAACGCAAGTTAAAGAGATCACCAGAGTTAAAAGATCGATATTGCAAAGCTATCGATGATTTATATATCAACGAAGGCTACGTTAAGAAGTTGTTCCGAACACCAATAGACACTGGTTGGTACTTTCCTCATCATCCGGTCATTTCAGAATGGAAAATACCAAGCTACGAGTGGTGTTTGATTCAGCAGCCAGGGTAAATGGAATATCACTGAATGATCTACTAGAAAAAAGTCCATGCCTGTCAAATGATTTGACAGGAATATCACTAAGATTTCGCAGGATTGCTGTTGGAATAACTGGAGACATATGGAAGATGTTTCTTAGAATGAATATTATTTCTATAAAGATGTAAATTATGCAAATATGTTGTAAACGAATATTGAAGGAGATAAACTGTGATATTTTATTGTTGTTAATAAAAGAAGAAAGTGTAGAAGAGGTTATGTATTTATATAGTAGAAACATCCATAATGAGTAGTATAGAGAGTGGGGCTACGAGCTCAGCAACTCCAACCGTAATATAAACGCCAAAACATCACCAAATTTGTGCCGAGCCACAACTCAGCAATGTTTTGGTATTTACGTTTTACAGTCAACATTGGTGAGCTCACAGCCTCACTCTCTATACTACTATGGTAGTCATTAGTCAATCTAGACACCCCTCCCACGTTTTCTACTCAATTGATACCAAACGCCAAATCACAATTTTCGCTAGATTTTAGCCATATTTAAAAATAGAATGTGTCGTTTCATCATTTTCACGTCTTTAAAAAGTAGAAAGTGCCGTTTCAGCATTTTCGCGTATTTAAAAAGGGTAGAGTGTGCCACTTCAACATTTTCACATTTTTAAAAAAGTAGAAAGTGTCATTTCAGCATTTTCACATTTTTTTTTTTGACAAACCACCAACACGTTCTGCTGTTGCCTCACAAATTCACGCGCGAAAAAAACCCACTAGATTTTGATTCTAGTGGTGATGTTTATCCAAATGGATAGCGAAATGGTGCTCTTTTGATTGGCTAACAAATAGCCGGTTGTTTCGCACCATATTTCGACGTTGTGATTCCTCCCGACAACAAGCCCAAGAAAGGCACGTACGGCGTCACAATCTCGACAATGCTCTCAACGTCTTTCTTTAATAACGGATCTTTTTGCAACTCATCATTTAGTTCGTCAGGGTTCTCAATAGCGTTCAACCCATCTAGTAAGTTAGCGAATTTGCTGATTAGCAAGTCGGTGAGAAAGGCGTTTGCGATTTCCATTCTCTTCAACTCATATTGGTGCCATATCTTGTCGATAACCTTTGCGGACGCTTTTTTAATGTACGCTTCAGATTGGCTTACCACACCATCGCCAGACAGTCTAATTAGTTCGGATCTCCTAACGTCAATATTGTCTTCCACAGTCGAAGTACCATCAGTGTCCTCGACTAATTCCTCAATCGTAGGATTTTCTTCACTTTTGCGTTTTACGATCACGCTATTACTTATACCCATATTTTATTGCGGAATAACAACTTCGTGACTGTACGGATAGCGTAGTGAGATTTCGAGTCTAGCGTACTTATTATTTTTTAATGCGGTCACAATCGCCAACGCTTCCTCTTTGCTAATGTTTCCAAGATAATCGTCAATAACAACCTTCATATCACTCTTACTCGGACAGTAAAAGCAAATAAGCTTACTAATGTTTTCTCTATACGGTTTTGCGATCGACGTCAGTTGTTGTGTGATGACAATAACGCTCAACATAAAATGTCGCGCGCTAAAAGCTAAGTTGACCAACTGACTAGTCCTATTCTTGACGTCCTGCCCACTTGCACAGTCGTCCAACACAATCAGAGTGTTAGTGCCTTTAAAAACGTTAGTCACACACTTGAGAACAGCGTCGACACTGTCCTGCGCACAGTCTATCGCTAACACATCAGGGTCGCGCACATATTTCCAATCTTGATACGCTTTGTTCCACTCGAAAGTAGGACAAATCAACACAATGTAGTCAAATTTGCTAAAGTACTCAGATTCCAGTGTGTTAAGCAAATAATGTGTCTTACCACAAGCTGTCATCCCAACAACTAACATATTAAACGGAGTCTCCATTAACCCACGTTTGATTTAATACTGGATTGATTGCAGCCCATTGTTCATGAAGTTGACCAACCCATCACTCATCACAAACACCCTACACATGACATTTGCAGTCGTCGCTTTCTTAGTGATTTCAAGAAGCACGCCAGATTGTGTGTTCACAATTTTCTTGCCAGTGGCGACGTTGTAATTATCTTGAACGCTCCTCAAGTCGATGACCAACGCAAAGCCATCTTTATAGAACTTCTGTATGGTCATGAACTGAGCGTGTTCCTCACCCAACCCAAACAATCGTTTCGCCTCTGCATAGAACTTCGACTTTGGGATGCCTTGTGAGTACACGCTATTTGGCACACCTTCAATTGTGACTCTAACACTCTCGATATTTGGGTAGAGAAACTCCTCACTGTCTGCTCGCACCTTATTCGTGAATAGCAACACAATTGCCTTCATGCTTTTTCTCGGTAGATTAATGTTTTCATTCACAATGGTCGTGCCTTTGTCCCATTCAGTGGTTTTCATCAACGTGACGTGCTCATATGACAAACTACATGTACGACCACTTGCATAGCCTGACGCTATTTCATCAGAGAGCTCCTGATTATCGATCGTTTCGTACTCAAGCTCGAGGTTCTCCAGAGTGTATCCACCTACACTCTCATTGGTTTGCGCCACCATGATGTCTGTGGCCTTCGGAAGTGTGATCACGTACTGCAAATTGTTGTTCATGCTAAAAGGAGCGTACAACCCGTGGTCGTTCATAATTTTACCAAGCTTTATTCGCTGTTTCGTTCCAATCACACCAAACATCAACGCATCACTAACCTTAGCAACGTTCCCACTTGTCGCACCACTGTCATCCTTAGAAATTAATTTTCTCAGGTTCTCAGAGCCAACACCATAGTCAATCATTTGGTCTCGCACAGTAACACTTTCCCAAAGGTCACGATAAACACCAGTGTAATTTTCCCCACTGTTGTCATACACAGTTTCTCCAGCTAGCCTCACAACAAGTTTCTCAACCAACAACTTGCTCACGTTGTTCAAGAACCAGCTTTTAGCGTTTGCATTCTTAAAGTCGAACACTAGACCCAACGATCCAGGCACCAAACAGCTACTAACCTTGAGCTTCGGTACATCGATGTAAAGTTCCTCACCAGGACTGACTTTATTAGGGTTCAACGTGATCACATGCTGCGTTCTCACCCCTTTTATGACACCCATCATGGTCGCTCGTCTAAAACCGGGACTCAATTCTGCTGACGTGATGTTCATATATACTTTACATATGTTTTATCACTACCGTTTTAGCTTGTAATAATCATAAACGAACCACGCAAGTACCACCGCGAGCACCCACAGATTTTGAGCCAACCAAGCGAGACCCTTCGCACCCAACGTCAACGCATTGTAAACTAAATTAGCCAACCCAACAGCCCATGGGCCCATCTTCGTTATCGCGTTTTTAACAGCCTGTGCGAACGACCTCGTGGCCATAGCGCCTTTCACAACAGCAGACCTACCAGCGATAATAATTGTTGTTATAATTCCAGCCATTGAAATTGCTACAGCGCTCAACCCAACCACATTTTCTTTAGCCCACTTCTTGAACCTCCGCAATCTGTCAATGTCGACTTCTTGTTGCTCTCTAACTTCTTCAAGCTCACGCTGTCCTAGGGTTCTTTCTCTAGCCTGCTCAAGTCCTCCCACTCTTTCAAACAAACCGGCGTACTCTCGCTCTTCACCACTCGTAAGACTACCTTGGCCAGCTTTTCTATCAATCTCTGCCGATCTCTCGTTCGATTCGTCTATCGCTTCTTGAAAATGGTCTGCCTGTGCTTGCAGTGCGCCGTCATCACCTATTCTCGATTCACGCAACACGCTATCGCTTGGGTTAAGCACACCATTCAGCTCACGGTTCTCGTCTAGTGATAGCCCAGGTATGTCATCGTTATCCACTCTTGTCTCAATTACTGGGAAGTCGTCTGGGGTCACTTCTGTTGTGACAACTGTTGTTTCTACATTCTCAGGGATTTGACTAACTAACTTTTTGAACTGCTCAATCGCATTTTTACTACTCACGTCTTTACTGTAGATCAAACCTTTTTTCCCAGGTTTTAGAATTAGTTTAGGACTCCCACGTTCACCATCTTTGTTTATCGGTTTGAAAAGAATAGACCCTAAGTCCGTCACATATGATCTGTTGACTATTTCCCATGACGCGTCGTCGGGACCGAGTTTTTTTTTATACAACTTACGTATTTTCTTACCTATCGCCGCGATTCTTTTTAATTGATTTTTTGCTATCTCTTTGTTGGTTGCGTTTAGCTCGCCCAATCTTCTCTCAATTTCGCCAACCTCTTCATTAGATATACTGTAGCTTGTGTCGTTGACGTCACCATATGATTCCTGCTCAACAAACTCCACTGCAGGGACTTCTGTGTTGGTTCCCTTATCGTCACCGTCTTACCATCATCAGTGTCAATAAATGACGTCTCTTTTTGCCAACCCCGTCTCGCGTCTAGCTCACTCATTATCTTTTTCGCAAGGTCTTGAAAGCTGTCGTAACTAACACGAACGTCTTCCGGCATGTCGTCTTCAGTGTGCTTATCGTCTATGTCTTTGATTAGCTCTTCGACATCGGCGAGCTTATTTTCTAATTGCTCATCACTCATGTCTTCATACTTATTGAGGATTTCCATCTCGACCTCGTCAAAACCTTCCCCACCCTCAGCCATATTACATTAGCTCACATTTTGAATATCGCTTTCTGGTATCCACAAATCACGTTTGCTTTTAGTTTAAATAATTGTACGCAAGCCACGCGAATGTCACCGCAAACACCCACAGATTTTGAGCTAACCAAGCAAGATCCTTCGCACCCACCACCAGCGCGTCATAAACTAAGTTAGCCAATCCAACAGCCCATGGACCCATCTTCATTATCGCGTTTTTAATAGCCTGCGCAAATGACCTTGTGGCCATAGCGCCTTTCATAACGTTAGTCCTCCCAGCGATAATAATGGTTGTCATAATTGCGGCTACTGAAATTGCTAAAGCACTCATCCCAACCATATTTTCTCTAGCCCACTTCTTGAACTTCTG
Source organism: Chrysogorgia sp. JL179-B06 (assembly GCA_035772405.1). Lineage (NCBI taxonomy): Eukaryota > Metazoa > Cnidaria > Anthozoa > Scleralcyonacea > Chrysogorgiidae > Chrysogorgia > Chrysogorgia sp. JL179-B06. Next base: position 6,624,991 of record JAYKKM010000047.1, read on the forward strand.
CAATCTGTCAATGTCAACTTATTGTTGCTCTCTAACCTCTTCTATTTCCCGCTGTTCAATAACCATGTCTTTAGCCTGTATAAGTCCAATCACTCTTTCAGCTAGATTAGTGTGCTCTTCGCTCCCCACAGTTGTGAGATCTTTTTTTTTGCTGAGCTCTGCCATTCTCTCGCCCGCTTTGTCTATCAAGTCTCGAAAATGGTCTGCTCGTATTTGCAATGCACCAGTGTCACCTACTCTCGACTCACGCATCACACTCTCGCTTGGGTTGAGCATGCTGTTCAGCTCACGGTTCTCGATTGGTGTTAGTTCAGGTATGTCGACGTACTCTGCGTGTGTGGTGTCTAACAATGGTGCACTCCTTGCGACGTCTTCACGATCTCTCGCGTTGTCAATAGCCCACGTTTTAAGATCACTAGAAAACCCCCATAGATGTTGAATAAATCTTCTATCACGCTCATCCACCAGTCCACTCACCACTTTAACTAGTCTAATTCTCTCATCGACTGTGACGTTTGGATCACCCTGAGCCAGTTTGTGATCTTGAATGGCTTTCTCGAGACTATACTTTAGTTCATCGCTAGTGACATCTCTGTACTCATTAGAGCCTTCCGTCTCGAGGTCGTCGAAACCGCCTTCAGCCATATTACACTAACTCACGTTTTGAATATCGCTTTCTGGTATCCACGAATTATGTTTGCTTTCATAACCCAACCATTTGACCAGCGCCATCTTCTTCCCTCTGACTTTCTTTCTTTTCAACACCTTTTCAACTCTGTACACATCGTCACCAGGTTTCTTATTAACCAGCGACAATTCCTGTTCGTAAAACTTCCCAATAATCTGTTCACCACTTACGTCCTCAATTTCATACACATTAGGATCACCACGAATGACCTTTACCACTTTAAACAGTTCCTCAGTGAAGTTGGCTTCGTAGCCCTTTGTGAACACACTCTTGTATTTACTAATTCTCACCGATTGACCAACCCTAAACTTCGGTAATGGATTGTCTGCAAATTGGTGACCAAACAAAGTGGTCCAAACTTCACTCTCATTCGACTTATTGACATCCTTCGGCTTCGTCATAATACTGCGATTCACACTGCTATTGTAATTGCTTACAAACTGGTCCAGAACCCCAATCCATTTGTACGTCCCGCGAGTGTAAAAGTACTTCCACATAATACTCTTGAGACTTCTGTTAAAACGCTCAACAACAGCAGCCTTTTTATCACTCTTAGTGCTGACATATTCAACACTATGTTTTTTCAACAAACTTTTCACACCAACGTTGTAGAATTCAAGTCCATCGTCAAATTGCGCTAACTTAGGCGTGGTCCCAAACCGATCTTTAAAGTCATCCAACAATTTTCCAACAGCCTTATAGTCATGCTCTTAGTGTCTTTTCTATAAACTGCAATTCCAAAAGCGTATCTACTCAATATTTCAATGCCTGTTAGTATCCAATAATAACCGCCATTCTGTTTTGAGTACTTACTCATGTCCACTAGGTCCATTTGGAGCTCCTCACCAAGGTAATCAACAAAGGTCGCACGGAATTTATGTCTTCTCACAATGGGTTTGTACCTAGTGTAAGTGTCCTGCATGGTCAACCACTCTTTCACTATTTTTCTAGTTACTTTCAATCCGTCTCCTAACGCACTTTGATACAGCCTCTCTTGACCACTGTACCCTGTCTTAGGATTATAGTAAATGTCTCGCAACCCTTGTTCTGTTTCCACACCAAGTTCCATATAATTCACACAATATACAGTTCCAATAGCACCGCACCAATTTTGAGACCGCCGTTATTTGGTTTGACACGAAATGTCATACTTGAGTAAACACCTTTTTAATACCCACCTTTGACTCAATGTCTACATGACGTTGCGCTGACCCCTTCAAAGACTGTTCAGTGGGTATTGGCAACGTTGTGATCACGTCGCTACGCTTCCCATCAGTACCCACGTTGCTTTCAGGGTCAACAATGTCACATGAAACTTCTATGTACTTCAGACCTTTGTACATATTAACCTTGTTTGGGCTGATGTGCCAGTCCTTCCCCTGGATTAGCGTATTTTCTGCAAAGCCAAGGAGAGGTCCAACCCCCAGCAATCTAAACGAGGCCACAGTCTTTACTCTACACCCTCCAGATGGGATTTTCTCTATTTCGAGACTTGGTACGTTTGGTCTTATGTCAGAGACCTGGAGTTTCATGTACTCAACCAACGCGTTGAAGTTATAATGTCCCTGAGGCACTGAGAACCGCAAGAGACTACCGAGGGAAAAGTCGATTGTGTTTGCCAATACGTTATCATAGTCCCAAAACACAGTGGCTGTCTTGACCATAATGCATGGGTTGTCGTGCGTGACCATTATTGCGTTGTCAAAGGACACCACTTTTTCCACACCTTCAATGAATACCGTCAACTTTCGCATTATGTATAACATACGGTGTATTATATATGCAGAAAGCCCTTCATGACCACTATGGAAAGTACTACGAACGTGCGATGGCTAACACATCAAAGGCTACACGCGACGCAAAGGCAGACCTCATCAAAAAGTACCCTCACGCTACTCTAAGCAAATTCGAGTTCGATCCAAATATTTCGCAAGATGGTAAGATCATGAGTGTCGACGTGTACTTCAAAAACAACGACATCCTTAGCACAGACATAACCAGCACAACCTTCAAAAATGATAAAAACATGTGGAAGTGGCTACACAATAGTAAGTTCCCAATAATATGGCAAGGCGGTGGAACTATCCAACCACTACCAAAAGGTCATAAGAACCACTGGGGACTTTGGGATGGTTATCCAACAGAAAATGTGTTGAATTATCCAGCGAATAACTTCAAAGTTTTTGTTAACCAAAATAGCTACTTCATGTCAAAGCTACCAACCTTACAAATCACCACGTCAAAGACCATGTCAACGTGGGACGACAGCGAATCTTACTATCGTGTTGTGTTTGCGACGTATTGTGCGAGTTTCTGCTGTGGGGTCTCACTACAACATTTATCAGTGTCACAAGAAGTCCACCCCGTGGTCACAAGTGTGATGAGATTTCATTTGTACTTCACCATCAGAAGACTTCTCAGAAGAATGGAAGGTGGCGAGACCATGAAATCAATAAGTAGAGAATTCAACGCTTCCGAATTGTATGGTAAGATTTCCAAGATCCCCAGAAAACATTACTACCAGAATAAAGTCCTGAGCGATGGCACTCTAGGCGAATCCAGAGTCTACACACTCAACGACGTTCAGAACGATTATAAACGATACGTCGCGCGATTGTCAGACGGTTTTACCAACATTGGACTGCAATATCTAAATCAAAGCATAGAAGCCTTTGTGTACTCCACACTTGGTGCGCAAGCGAGAACGCGTGTATCAGTCGTCGGCGGTTCTGCAGGAAGTTTAGAAACCCAACAAGAGTTCCGCAAGTTGTTTTCTGACAGTGTTATCAACTATGACGTATCGACGTGGATTCTCAACATGAATAAATCGATTAGAGACACCAACGTTGTCCAAAATCTCGCAGTGTCGCCAAGTACATGGTTAATGCCAAGTAACCTAGTGATTCTCAAGAATAAAATCGCTGGGTACAACAATTTACTAAAGATTGCTACAGAGTCCATGAAATTTGGAGTGAACACCCGCTTGAATGCAACAACACCAACGACTGTGGCTAAAAAAGTCCACCAAGAAAATGTGGTGACTCACTTGGTAGCACCACCAACGACTGTGGCTAAAAAAGTCCACCAAGAAAATGTGGTGACTAACTTAGTAACACCACCCGTGAAGAAAGCAGTGACCAATCAGAAGGTGCGCACCACCACCACAAGTAAGTCAGACACGACAACGCTAGCGATAGTGTTAGGGTTCTCAGCAGTCTCTAGCTATCTACTAACCAAATACACCTTGAAGTAGTAATGAGTCTAAACTATGGGTATGAGTCTGACGACCCTCACGATAAAATACTAAAGAGAACGAAAAGACATCTAGACGAAGATCCTAAATTAAGCGCGACCGGCGGAAGGATGTCCGGGCTCATAGACATGCAAGGCTCAGCGATAAAAAACGTAGCAGACCCAGTCGATGACTCAGATGCTATCAATAAAATAACTCTAGAGCAATTGCTATCAGGTTTCCTCAAGAGTCAGTCCTACAACATTGTGCTCGACTTCAACGTTAGCACACACGCCTTGAAAAACGTGGAATTTCACACCAATGGTTTAAACAAAGTGAAAGCCATTGGTGAAACAAGTAAATTAGTGCAAAACAACTCAACTTATGGTCCTATTATTGGCATTAACGGTGCAGGCCAAAGTTTTCTATCCCCTGTGTTAACACCACTCCCACTTGAGTCAGGTCTCCATTTTAATTGTCCCAGTATGCAATGGTGTGATCTCTCTATTTTTGTTGTGGTGAGGTTACCTATGAGAACCGCTGGGTCAAATTGGGAGACAATTATATCAAACGACGACGGTCAGTGGGATAAGTTCATAGGGTACAAGACTGGTATGACCAACGGACTCGCGTATGGTGGCAGCGTCCCAGCAATGGAGAGCATATGCACTATTCCGAGTGGCGTTGACCTCACAAAAATGCATATGATATCAATACACTGGCAAATGAGTAATTCACACGTCAGGGTCAATAACGTTAAGTCAACCGATTCAGACTTCGTAGCAAATATGAAAAAGATAGGCACACCCTATGGAACAATTTTTGGAATACATCGACCAAGAATACCACTCGCACCTTATGCGTACCCATCGTTGATAGAATTCTACGGTGTGAAAATTGTGAGTGGTTACATGACGAACCGAGACATCATAATCATGGGTGGAGAAATGATGAAGGAATATGGTATAAAGTAAATGGGAGCATGTATTTCGAGACCTCATGAAACATATAAGATAAATAAGACGACTGACCACATGTTCAAAGCTGGTGGATCATTTGGCCGCGGTGACGTGACTCTCGAGCTCCACGCTGAGATTGGTATGAGGTCTAAAAAGACTTACGGCAAACCTATTATGTTACCAGAATCAGACACTGTGGGAGTGGTAGAGGACACGACCTAAGTTATAATGGGTTGGCTTAGAAAACTGGCTCGCAACATTAGAAACTTTTTCAGACGACGTAGAAAACCGAAGACTAATAAAACATATCTGATGCGTTGGTACACAACAAACCAGATCTATAAAAAACCCAACACCCACATTGAGTAGCTTTTTTGTGGGAGAGACTATATAGCGATGACCTCCGCGATACTCCAACTATTCGATTTCGACGGTCATCAAATCACGACGGTTAATCACAATGGCGAAATATGGTTCAAAGCAAAAGAAGTCGCGAGCGCTCTAGGTTATGCTCGACCAAAAGACGCAGTTAACGATCATGTCGAACCTGATTGTAAAATAAAGATGGAGCAGGCCTCGTTTATCAACGAACTTGGAGCCTACTCGTTGGTGTTCTCAAGTAAAATGGAACGTGCGAAACATTTCGGAAGGTGGGTGCACTCAGAAGTCTTACCAAGCATTAGAAAGGGTTTAGCCAACGTTGGTCTCAAACACAACCAGTTTAAAATGATCACTGAGTTTGATCTTCACACGAAAGTTGTTGGTTTTCTTAGGAAATATTATCCAGAAGCTATTTTGATAGCTGGGCTTGGTGAGAATCAAGACACTTCTGCGAAGAGAATAAATTCGTGGAAAAAAGGCTACCAACGTGGAACACCTGACTTGATTATTGCTAATGCAAACCGACAGCGCATTGGGCTTGTGATTGAGTTCAAGAACCCAGGTGGCACAGGTAAGACATCCAAAGAGCAAGACGAGGTGCTACTCAGATATAAGTCCGCTGGTTATCTAACATTGTTGTGTGACTCGTACGACGACGCTATTACTGCGATAATAAAATATTTCTTTGACGTTGGGTTTCAATGTTCCCAGTGTTTTCGTAAATTTAAAAATAAAGCAGCGTTAAGTAACCACGAGAGACATTATTGTAAAGAGACTTTTTAGACAACGAGTAATGAGTCGAATTAGCGCTCGTTCTTGTTGTTGAGACGACGCTCGAAGTGACAACTGCTCTAGCATTTTTTAAAGATGTTTTTAACTTGATAAAAATATCTGCGAAACTTTCTCTCAATGAAAATGTTTGTGGAACTCTCTTTATTTCACAAACCCTCTGGCTATTGTAAAGAAACTTTTTAGACAATGAGTAGTGAGTCGAATTAGCGACCACTCTTGTTGTTGAGACGATGTTTAAAGTGACAACTGTTCTAGCATTTTTAAAAGACGTTTTTAACTCAATAAAAATATCTGCGAAACTTTCTCTCAATGAAAATATTTGTGGAACCTTCTAACCATTGTGTGATGCGTGACTAATTTTATGTGTGCGTGAAAAAATGTTTCTATGAGACATTGGACGCTTCATGTGACCAATGTATAAATTTAAAAAAGTGGGGTATCCGAGAACACCCTTAATTTTGTGTGGAAGGATGATGACGTCTGCACACTGCGCGATATTGCTCAGCACCACCAACGAATGATGGTCCTGGGTTATATCTCCAATTGAATGGCGCTTCAACAGTTGTTCCGCGAGTGTCACGACAAACAGCACAGTACGCTTTTAGAAACGTGATGTCGTCCGCCATTGGGAAGAGTGTGTCGAGTTCACCAAGTCTTTTTAAGTGCTCTGTTGCTATGAGACCACAAATAATGACGTGAATGCCAGCTTTGATGTAGCCACGAATAACTGGAAGTAGATCAGAGTACCAATGGCCTTCATCAATTCCGATGACGTCAACGTCAGCTAGTTTGGAAGAACTCGGAAGGTTGGTGATTAACTTCGCAGGTAAACTGTCTGATCCAACAACAATGGTCTGACGATGTGTGGAGAACGCGTGGTCGGTTCGCCTAGTGTCACCTGTGTTGTTCATGTAAAGGACTCTAAGTCCTGATTTACTTAACGCGACTAACCTGCGGAGAGTCTCTGTTGTTTTTCCTGCAAACATGGGACCAATCACAATTTCTAGTTTACCAACTTTCTTCATGATTACTATACCTCCAGAGAAATGTTCTCTCCTGTTGCGGCAACTGCTGTTCATTGTTAAATATCCGCTGAAGCTCTAAGTTTTTAAGGTGGGACTGCGAGCTCTCGTGTCTTGAGCGATGCATGGGGCTAGTGATGTCCATACCACATGGGTAGCACGTGTACGACTCTACACCACTCATAGAGTACTGGTGGATAGGTGACCTTATGTGGTCGTCGATGCCGTCCGCACTCACTATATCGTAGCACCCCGCCACACAGGCGTTAACGTCGCGGTTTTTGGCGAGCTCTATCCACGCTTTGATTTTGGTTGGGCGTGGTTTCCATAGAAAGGTCGCTACGAACACTTCGAGGAAATTGCCGAGTAATGTAGCGGTGGACTCACGAGGATTGTTCAAGTAGACACCACCCGCTAACATGAGGTATTTGAATGGTGAGTAACACCACACAGGGATCATTCTAGCTAAGACGTTAGCCATCTCGTTGGCTTCATCTTCTTGAAGATTGATCCAAGCGATGTGAAGATACTTCGTAAAGGAAATCTTAGAACTATGTCCTCTTAACAACCCTTCGCCTCTGGGGTCGAACAACGTGTATATTGACAAGTACTCTTTTAAGACGTCGGGTCCAGAGGCGCCTTGTGGGATAGACACGTTGATAAAGTCTTCTCTCCGCATGTGGACAAGATCTGCTTCGCTAACCTCTCGGGCTTGAGTCATTATACTATACCTCATTTTTAGTGCGTTTGATCTGGGACTGTGAGATACCTGTGAGGTCAACTGTGAGATACCTGTGAGTAAGATAACACGTGATAGTGTATTAGATGGCTGAAGACTCACAGACGGCTGTTGAATCAAAGATCACAGCTGATGTGAAAAGTGTTAAGGTGAAGGACCCAAAACGCGTCGCTGCTGGTAAGAAGTTGGCTGAGATATCGAAAGCTGCGAAAGAAAAGAAAATGCGTGAAATGATAGTCAACGAAGAACGGGGTAGTGAGTGGAGCTATGGTTACATTGTTGGAACACTTGGTGTTATCATTGCTGGTGCTTCGTTATGGTACACAATTAGCAGTGAAAAAGAAACACGATTAGAACCTGTGAGTACTGCAGCACCACCCGCGTCAGAAAATCGTAGAACTTGTCGTCCAGCGTTAGACACATTTGACTCTTGAACAAAACACACGACAATGTATATGGCTGCGATCGATCGAAAAGAACTTATGAACGAATTGTACGACGCGCTACTTGTTACGACTGGTGCTGTGGTAGTGAGTATGATTTCTAAAAGGGCTTTGGGGGAACCATTAGGAACGCCAGAGACAGTCAGAGGCACAGTGAAACTTGCTGCAGCTGTTGGTGTAGGAACGTTGCTAGTAAAATGGGCGCAATCGAAAAAGTGGATACCGACAGATCCATTCAAATCAACGTAAGTTAATGGTGAGTGTTGTGGCTGGAGGGATTTTTAATGCGATAGCTTTTGCAGGCGCTGGTTTTATGTTTTCAAAGTTTAATCACACAGGCTATGAAACTGAGATGAAAAGGCACAACCATGCGTTGGAACAGTTAGCCAGTGCGAAAGAAGTGTGGTATGAGAATGAGGTCGCTAAGAAAGATCAGATTCAGCGTTTGCGACAACAGCTCTCTGATGCTAATGCTGACATCAATGACACAAACCACGCGTTGGAAGAACTTAGAAGCGTAATGACCATACAGTACAGCGGACGAGTGTTCACTAACCTCCCGAAGATTGCGGATTACTACCAACCGAGTGCGGAAATGAAGGATTACCAATTGTTGTTTGTTAGCGCGTTAGGTTTGGGTAGTGGAATAGCGGTGTGGGTACTCACTCGATAAAAAAAATGTTGGAGTAGTATAAGTGATGGACAAACTTATGAGGCAGATGAGGTTTGGTTTGACAATTGATGAGATCGCAAATGAGACGCAAATTGAGTGTGGAGGCACCTCTAGGCTCTACTACTGCTTGGATTGTGACGTTGTGAAAAACATGACTGAGTGCGGTGGGTACGCATGTCCAAAGTGTGGCGACATCGAATGGGGTTACACTCAGAGCTATAGCGACATGAGACTCACACGACCAAAAAGCGTTCACAAACGGTCTTGGTGGATGGGGAGGAGACTACGGAACGTTGTGAAGTATGAGCACCTTGAGTTGATAAAAGAGGACTTCTTGAAAGTTGTCAACGTGTTGTACTCATGCAATTTGATAAAGGGTAGAAACGTTAGCAGATATGGATACTACATTATTAGGTTGTGTCATAGAAGACAATTCGAGACACTTGAGAAGGTGTCAGACCTTAAAGACGGAAAGGTGAAAGAGAAGTTTGACAACAATCTGTTTGGGGTGGTGTATCCAAAGTTGGGATGGTGCGAAAGTGGTGATCGTTATTACAACGAGTGGCTTAGGAAAAAAATATAAGTGTAGTATATAGAAGCCATGGGTGACGTCGCTAGAACTGGTGCAGCTGTTGTAAATCCGCTAACAGGTAGAGCAGTCAACGTTCATGGGCGAGTCTACAATCAACTTGTTAGAGATGGTGTTTTTAGCGACACGACAAATGCAACTATTGTTAATCCGCTGACAAACAGACGAGTTAACGTTGGCAGTCGGACACACAACCGTCTCGTCAGAAACCAGGAGGCACAACCCACAGTCGAAGACCATAGCCCACGGCTGTTGGATCGAGCACTGAGAGGGTTCGCAAGGTCTTATGGAGTTGAGGTGGTTAACGACAGAGACATCAATCAGGTGAACGGTAGTAGAAGCGTTGTCATTAATCTTTTGAGACGTGAACTAGGTGAGACCAACGGAATGAAAGTGGTAGAGACAGTTAAGGTCACTTTTGAGAAGGCTTTAGAACTCAATAAGACCACATACAAAACTGCCTACTTTAACAGCGAGACGTTCGTCGTCATTAACGAGCGTGACATTGAAGGTGTTGCCAACCGCGGATCGGAACAGATCTTGACGCGGATAGCTGGGTGGTTATCTGAGGGGTCTGGATGGACTATCGACAAAATAGACGCACACTACGTTAATATCGCTATTTATAGACCTTTGAATGGGAGTAGCTACATTGCGTTGCCAAAGGAGCTGCGCAATAGTAAGAAGGGTTTGATAAATGTAAATAACGAGGGTGACAACAAGTGTTTTAGATGGTGTCACCTAGCGCATAAGTTCCCTGTTGGAAAAAACTCTGATAGAACGTCAAAGTATGCCAGACATGTCAGTGAGTTGAATTATGATGGAATTAACTTCCCAGTCACACTCAAAGATTACAACAAGATCGAAAAGGCTAACCAAATTAGCATCAACGTTTTTGGGTATGAAAATAAGCAGCCATTCCCTGTGTATGTTTCTAAGGAAGTGTACCCTGACCACATGGACCTATTGTTGATAACTAATGACGTGGGCAACAAGCACTATGTGTACATTCGCGATTTCAACAAGTTCATGTATCGCCAGACAGAGCATAAGGCGAGAAAGCACTTTTGTAGATATTGCATGCAGTGTTTTACCCGAGAGGACGTGCTTGAAAGTCACATTGAAGTATGTTTGGTCATCAATGGGAAGCAAGCTATTAAAATGCCGCAAAAAGGTGCGAAAGTGAAATATGAGAATTTTAGTAGGCAGCTAAACGTACCATTTGTGGTGTATGCAGACTTCGAGGCTATCACACAGAAGGTGTGCACAGCGACACCGTCAAGCGAGTGTAGCTACACAAATGCCTACCAGAGGCACGTTGACTGTGGTTATGGGTATAAATTGGTTTGTTGCTACGACGACGAGTATAGTAAGCCAGTAAAAGTGTACCGCGGTGAAAATGCAGTCAACAAGTTCATTGGGGAGATGTTAGAAATTGTTGAGTATTGTAGAGAAATATCTGAGAGTCATTTTAACAAAGAAATTATAATGACTGACGACGATAGACAAGACTTTGACGAGGCTAAAAGCTGTCACATTTGCAGTGTTGAGTACACTAGCGCTGACGTTAGAGTGAGAGACCACTGTCACGTGTCAGGTAAGTACAGAGGGTCTGCACATCGTGAGTGTAACGTGAACTTTAAGTTGACTGATAAAATCCCTGTGATCTTTCATAACTTACGCGGTTACGATAGCCATTTCATTATGCAGGAGATTGGCAAGTTTGGTCAAGACATAAATGTGATACCGAACAACATGGAGAAGTACATGGCGTTCATGCTTGGAAAAAACTTGGTATTCTTGGACAGCTTTCAGTTCATGAGTAGTGGTCTAGACAACTTGGTGAAGAACCTACCAAGAGACGCTTTCAAATACACGTCAGAAGTGTTTCGTGAAACAGGGTTGGCACTAATGTCAAGAAAGGGGGTCTACCCCTATGATTATATGGACTCCTTTGAAAAATTTGATGAAAGCGAGTTACCCTCTAAAAAAGACTTTTACAGCGTTCTGAATGATGAAGATATTACGGAAGAAATGCACGAGCGCGCTTGCGATGTGTGGGACTACTTTGATGTTAAAAATATGGGTGGGTATCACGACCTGTATTTGAAAAGCGATGTGCTCTTGCTCGCTGATGTTTTTGAGAACTTTAGAAAGACATGTCATCGCGAGTATAAATTAGACCCGTGTCACTATTTCACATCACCTGGATTGGCTTGGGATGCCATGTTAAAGATGACTGGAGTAGAACTCGAATTATTGTCCGACATTGACATGTTCCAGTTCGTAGAATTAGGTATGCGTGGCGGTGTTAGCTACATTTGTAACAGACATGGTGTGGCGAATAATAAATACATGGAGGGGTATGACAAAGCGCAAGAGTCGAAGTATTTGATGTACCTTGATGCCAACAATTTGTATGGATGGGCAATGAGTCAAAGTTTACCTACGGGCGGCTTCAAGTGGTTGACTGAGAAAGAAATAAAAAAAGTTAATCTACACGACTATCACAACGATAGTAAAAAGGGCTTACTGCTCGAAGTCGACTTGGAGTATCCAGACCATTTGCATGACCTACATAACGATTACCCATTGGCTCCTGAGAAGATGGAGATAACCGTTGACATGTTGTCGGAGTACTGCACGAAAATTAAAAATAAGTTTAATGTGAGTGTTGGTGGTGTGAAGAAGCTGGTGACTAATTTGATGAACAAAAAAAAGTATGTGTGTCACTATAAAAATCTGCAGTTGTATGTGGATCTTGGATTGAAAATCAAAAAGGTGCATAGGGTCCTACAGTTTGACCAGTCCAAGTGGTTGGGTAAGTACATCGACTTTAACACAGTCAAAAGAACTGTGGCTAAGAACGCTTTTGAGAAGGACTTCTTCAAGTTGATGAATAACAGTGTGTTTGGAAAAACGATGGAAAATTTGAGGAAGCGTGTGGACGTGAGATTAGTGACCACTAGGAGGAAATTTAAAAAGCTTGTCTCAAAGCCAACGTTTGTGTCTTGCAAGATATTTAGCAAGAACCTAGTTGCTGTCCATAAGGTTAAAGAAACGCTGACATTGAACAGGCCTGCATATGTGGGTATGTGTATACTAGACTTGAGTAAAACGCTGATGTATGATTTTCACTATAATTACATTATGAAAAAGTACTCTAGCGACACCTGCAGATTACACTTCACCGACACTGACAGTCTGCTGTACACAATCAAAACTGGTGACGTTTATTCCGACTTCATGGAGGAACGCGAAAAGTTTGATAATAGTGATTACCCCGCAGACAACCCATTCGCTTTTAAGGAGAATAAGAAAGTTATTGGGAAGATGAAAGACGAGTGCGCTGGAACGCCAATTATTGAGTTCGTTGGGTTGCGCAGCAAAATGTATAGTTATTTGAAAGAGGATGGAGGTGGTGGGAAAACTGCTAAAGGTATTAGAAAGAATATAATTAAAAAGGTAATCAGACATGAAGATTACAAAAGTGTGTTACTTGAGCAGAAACAATTGCGACACACAATGAAGACCATTAGAAGTGTCAAACATCAGCTCGGTAGTTATGAAATTAATAAAGTGTCGCTATCCTGTTTTGATGATAAACGATACCTTTTAGAAAATGGTATTGACTCCTACGCGTATGGTCACAAAAACATTGTAGTGAGAAACAATGAACAAACGGACTAACTTGCGAAACAACCGGCTATTTGTTAGCCAATCAAAAGAGCACCATTTCGCTATCCATTTGGATAAACATCACCACTAGAATCAAAATCTAGTGGTTTTTTTTCGCGCGTGAATTTGTGAGGCAACAGCAGAACGTGTTGGTGGTTTGTCAAAAAAAAAAATGTGAAAATGCTGAAATGACACTTTCTACTTTTTTAAAAATGTGAAAATGTTGAAGTGGCACACTCTACCCTTTTTAAATACGCGAAAATGCTGAAACGGCACTTTCTACTTTTTAAAGACGTGAAAATGATGAAACGACACATTCTATTTTTAAATATGGCTAAAATCTAGCGAAAATTGTGATTTGGCGTTTGGTATCAATTGAGTAGAAAACGTGGGAGGGGTGTCTAGATTGACTAATGACTACCATAGTAGTATAGAGAGTGAGGCTGTGAGCTCACCAATGTTGACTGTAAAACGTAAATACCAAAACATTGCTGAGTTGTGGCTCGGCACAAATTTGGTGATGTTTTGGCGTTTATATTACGGTTGGAGTTGCTGAGCTCGTAGCCCCACTCTCTATACTACTATAATGGAGCTTTTGCTGTCTTTCAACGAGCTTCGTATATATTTCCCCAACTGTGATGTCTTGCCGAAATCTCCATCTAAGCATTTCCTTTTCTGTTCTTTGTAGAATACTTCATACTCGGCAACTAATTCTTATCTTTGAGTAATGGTGAGACATAGGTAAATGCTGGCTGATCCCGTGTAAACTCTTGGATGATGACTGGAATTTCTGAAAGGTACTGCTGTAGTAATAAACTTTCAAATGCCTCTGAAAATGCCTCGTGGAGGAGCCAACAGCGATTATAACGTTTACCCGAAATCAAGCCTTAATTAATACTGCCTGAACTGAAGAGTCCTGCTTGAAATAGGATATCGTCAAAGCACTTCCTGTAACAAATACTTCAATGATGCAAACAATGCCATCATTGCATATGGAAGTCCCGGTGAAGTACGACTGACCAGGTGGTTGAATTATGCCAAATAACATGATATGCTTTGATTGCTTCCCCTACATAAAACGTGATATGGGTGTATTGTATACTGGACTGCTTCGACTCGCTGGAAGCCTTAAATACTTGATCAACAATCGTCTTGTACTCTGTAATGGGCGTCTGGATAGGGTGGTAGATACGTCATCTTCGTTGCTTGAAACAGGAAAATAATGCATCCAACAAAACGAGGGTGTATCTGGTCTGGAGATGTCGAACAGTCTTCCAAATTGCCAGTAGCTTCTTTGCCATTATGCCAGCGTTGTCTTTGACTTCTGCACACACCTCTACGTTAAACGTTGGTGGGTTTGTTTTGGAGCTTATCTTTGCTTCAGTTGCTTTTGGGTTGCTTACAAGCTGTATTTATCGGCGTTTGGACTTTGGAATAGAAACATCATTCTTCTTTTATGGCTATTCCTGGGATATTGTGAATTGATCCTTAGCCAGACATGGTTTCGACGTTCCTGTGGGAATTGTCCCACCAGAAGATTGTTCACTCCTTCACAGAAAAATATGAAAATTCTTAGAATTTGTGGTTTGCTGCTAAATTTCTAAATTTTTGCTGCTAAAATTTTACTGTCGGCTAGAAGGAGAGACAGGGTCAAAGCCTGTGTGGTTTAAATTTCGCAGATCTTGTCGTAATTGATGCAGTGTCTAAATCTTGATATAACTATTAATGTTAACTTTCGTCCTGTTAAACTATACTGGCCAAGTCCAACAGCAGCATGTTTCAACATGATGAAGGTGCATGATATTGCATGTATGACGTCCTGACTGACAGAATCACTAAGGCAATTTTTCGATTCACTTATGGTGTGGCTCATATCAGGGGGTTGACAGTAAAACCTTGAAAAACAGTTGCAGTAATGGTGGGCACTGCCTTTCCTTAGACATCAAGCTCTCTATTGAGGGAGGCCAAGGTACAGTAGAAGTGTACTGCTCTCCACAAATTTCAACAGAATTTCACGCAAGATTACAGCAGATATTTTCACAGCATACAGCACTCTTTGGTGATTTGCAAACGTTTTGAAATGTTTTGGTTTTCAAGAAATTCTAGGCTAACAACAACTTAAAAAACAGAAAGTCTCCGATTTCTTTATTAAAAGAAATCTCGTTATTAAAAGAAAAAGCGAAGCTCGTTCCAAATTCACACGTCGTGTGAAAGGGTTGTGTTACATTTGGATTCAGTGCCCTATAATGATTGCAATTGTTTGCTTTTATCAGTTTTACCATCTAGTAACGATACTGTCTTGATGCGAGTAAGTTTGCACCATGAAGACAAAGTCATGAAAACGAGGCAGAAGGCCCCACTAATTTCCCGTATATCATTGATTTTTTAAATCAGCGCACCGAACTTGACCACTCATAAATTCCTTCCTTGGGTGACGATACCCCCTTCCCCTCCAAACTATCACAGCAAGTCCAAGAAGTCGATCATGCGTGGTCCAAGCTTTTAAAATTCCAAGTTAATGTCTGAGATAAAATCAAGTAAATTGAAAGAATGATAAAACCACAATTACCTCTTCTGTGTTTCCTGTCTCATCACTGTTGCCGCTACCATCTGATTTTTTCTATTAAACCTGATTTTCTCAAATTCGCAATTGAATAGTACCCGAATGCCAAAAACTCTAGAGCATTATTAATATTTGATGTATTGGTTTACAATTATTAGAGGCTATGTAATACGAACGGATTTATGACGCAAACCTCAAATATACTACATATATATGATAGCATTCTTTGTAAACATTCTTTTTCGTAGCATTACGAAAATAGATTTGCCATGTTTTCAAAAAGTCAGGTTCTTAACGAAAATATTTATACAATACGTGGACGATCGTATAAATATTGTGTATATTAATAACGCATCCACGCATTACCGATATATAATGACTGCGCCGCATTGGCAGTACATATATCAATTGAACTAACCAGTAACATTCGCTCTCCATCTGAGTCTCGTTAGCTCAATGGTTAGAGCGTCTCACCGGCAATCAGAAGGTTACAGGTTCGATTCCTGTACGGGACTCAGAATAATTTTTCTGAGGATATGAGCTTCACGATCGTCCACTTATGGTCTGTCTACTCCGAGCTCTCCAACATTCACTAAAACATTGTGTATATTATAATATCGAAAATATTTGTTTGTTTTTTTTACTTTTTTTGGTTCAATACATGGGTGTATTAGTTCCCGTTATAATAGATTGTTCGATTTTTTGAAACCAGTGAGACATACAGTATATGCTAGATAATTTTGAATATATTTTCATGTCTTCTCAGTCCCAGTCTCAAAGGGATGCGCGAGCGATTGTTTGGCAAATGAATTTGATAATTATCTATTTCTGACTGCTACTCCACTTATAAATGCGCGAGGGGTAGTTGCGTACACGTATTTATAGTATTTAAATAATAAATAATCTTACCATAACCATAATACTAGTGCTAATAATAGAATTAAAAGCAAGTGACGTTCTTGATTCGCGGACGGCGACCGGAAATTGGGAATGGCGTATTTTTCAATAACAATTATCAAACAAAGATAAAGAAGGTTTGAAATCCCAATAGAAAACTGAAAACCTAAAGCGGTGACGATTTTATATAACAAGTTTTAATTTTATAGCTGAATCAAACCACAAACCGTTGAATGTAGAAACGAAGTATAATGCGAGTCAACGTTTAACCTTATACTCATGGTCTTACTCAAGCTGATTTTCTAGCAGCTGACTAATTAATGTTGTCTTCGAAACGTGAAACGTCCTCAATGACGTCTGTGTAGAACGAAGACGACGTACGACACTGTGGTTCTCGAACGTGACTTCTTAATACTGGCTTTTAATCAACTGCCCTGGAGAAATTGATTCCCAATCCCGAGCGGTCAACAAATTTTCTCAGCAATTAATCATTACGTGAATCGTACGTTATTATAATTTACATAAAACATTAGTATTCAGACATTAGACACACATCTTATGTTTGTTTATATCCTTCTTGCCCAGAAACACATTCCGCAGATTGCAGATTTCATATTAGATTTTAACATCGCTGCTGGAAGGTTTTGCATTCTGTTTTAGATTTCATTTTATTGTTTATAACGAATAAATAAATGTTGTATGATACATTTTCAGTTTTGAAATCTGTATGAAAATAAACAAAGCGTTAAGTCTATAACAGTTGGGTTCCAATCTTTGATATTCTAATTATTGATAAAATACTAAGGTGAACTGGCTACATGTTTTATAATATATTTACTCAACAAAGTTACTTACTGAAACGGCTAATGCAAGCGCGGATCAGCTTGCTTCAGTTTTGCTGATGCAGCTATTGCCAATAGTCTTTATTTTTTAAACACCTCATACAAAATTATATTGTTTGATTGACGTTGTTCTTCTGATATTTATCTCACTCAAACTAATTAACGTTTCGTGTTGGAAGCTACAGTATATACAATATTTTGGGGAGACGCATATTGTTAAGTTTTCTATTTCACCATAATAGTCAAGGATTTAATTATGGTACAGCCATAGTTACGCTTATCCAACAGGTGGTTTTACTAAAGTCCTCGTATAATGAATACAGACAAAATGTTTACCTGAACTTGCTTCACAATACCAAGAAACAACACTAAGTATGCCAAAACTCAAAACGTAAGACACTGTCGTTTTCTTCTTCATTCCATTTGGGCAAAACATGGTATTGGCGGTATTATACTGTAGGGTTTAATTCCTCCTTGTCAAGCTTTTTAGTTGCGTGAGATTAAACCTATTACAATTATCAAACATTTCCTACAAAATTGTCGCTAACAACTGATCTGATTTATTCAAATGTTCTGTAGTTAAATGTCCTGTCACTATGGGGGGTCAACGAGGAAGTTCGTAGAAGAATTATTTAACTAGTATAAGTTATTTTCATTTTCTCTTCACAAGGGCTTGGTTGATAGACCATTTTATGCAAAGAAAGAGTCGCATTATTAGTAAGTTGTCGCATTATTAGTAAGTTGTTACAAATTGAATAAAGCCATAAGTTATAAACCGGAATAAATCAAGCCGGATATGGATAAAGTTAGAGCACAATGTTTGGCAAGTGGTCTGTGTATTTTTTATCTATCTCCATTTTGGTTGGTTTATAGCCACAGATATTAACAATTATACCACGAGCTAGAGTCGTATATAATTTCATATCTGACTAGGCACGAAGCGCCGAGGCAGTAATCTTTTCGTAAATGACATTTGTCATTCTAAACAATGATCCTAACCCCCTGAATCCTAACCTCCGGGAATTTTCGCAACACTGCCACAGCTTAACACAGTGTTTCCGTATACTAGAAATACGTATCCACAATAACCCCTAGCTCGCCTGTTCTATCCCTAAGAGTTTTATCCTACCCCTACTATCCCCTGCGATATTTTCCCCATCCATGGTTGCCAACTCGCACGCCATGTATTGTAGACCACAAATTGCACTTTTGCAATTTGTCGTACATTTTGAACGTTATCTCGGTCAATTTAACTGTTTTTAATTCTGAAAACAGATTTGAAATTACCGAGTCTAAATACTGTACATAACATTCGTGTCTATTATATTACGAAAACGTGTATATATACCCTTCCTAAAAACCTGTTTATGTATGGTTCATCAGAACCCAAATCGCCGTTGACCGATTCGCTTTGTCTACCAAGGCCGAAATATTGTCCGATTTAAACGGATCACACAAAGCGACATTTTACTTCGTTATAAGGAGTTGGTCCTACCATTTCACACATACATTCAAACACACACACACATTCTGAAAACATATATAAAAAATATATATATATAAACGTTTTGTGAGAAATGGATCACTGCCGCGGCGAAATTATCACCCACACTTTGCTCGATCGCTTCGCACAACATTAGCACAACATTCTGGGGATTTGGGATTCAGGGAGTTAGGCTCAATTCATGTTTAAGATGGCAAATGCCGAATAGAGTCGTTTCTACTCTTTTGATAGAACTGTTTCAAATCTTTTTGAAGAGTCGTTTCTACGCTTTTAAAGGTCGTTTTGACTGTCTTTGAAGAGTAATTTATACACTTAGAGAGGCTTTTGAAAGGGCTGTTTTGATCCTATTACTTACACAACAAAATCGTGATTCTTATTTAAAAAAAAATTACTTGTTTTCGGGAAAAATTGCTGAAAACAAGTATACTAATTATTCCGACCATGCTTTTCTAAAAACCAATAGATTTCCAAGGAGAAAAACATGCAATGGACCTCATTAACATTTCTTTTTTTTGTCTGTTTGCGTGCAAGCATGCATATGCTATGTTATCGGACAGCTACAGGATTCTTGTGGTCATATGGTATATCGCTACTTCGCATGTCTAGTTTCGGTCGTTAATCTGTCGGAGGTTTTCGGAAACATATCATTATGATCACAACTGATCACCAATCGCTCTTGTGGGTTCGGAATTTCATCGAATTTCATGGTCGGGACTAGGGATATCATATTATGCGTCAGCTCGACCACGAGACAGTCAGTTTAAGCATGCATGGCAACGCAAAGCCACTTCCCTACTCCACGCGTCATTACGATCATTACAATGTTCTAAAACAACTGTCTTAAATGGTTTGGAACCTTGTATACCATTTCTTTCACAATGTATTACCCTATCCCATCTATTATGGTTTGTGAACCAGCTGCAAATCCTAAATATCCTACACAAAAACAGACATTACTTTTTAAAATCAAATTCTATAACTTGTGATCTTCTGATTCTTGCAACAAGAGCGGCCTCGTCGTCTACTGAAACTCTCTCCTTTTTTTAGCCAGAAGTCTTTCAATATGATATTTTGAGGTGAATGAACAGTAGCAGTTTTTGTGAAGTTCTACTGATGCGTGCTCTCCGCGTGTTTCATCACCATGCCTACTGCATACTGATAACATTATTGACTACTTTTAGCTTAAACGATTGAATAGGTCCAGACCTGTTGCATGTTGATAGAATACACTTCCTATCAACAATCCCTGACATTGAATCAGCCATCTTGAATCGATCCTGAAAACATTATATAGTGGTTGGTTTATATAAAGTGTTTTTAGCATGAAAATTTCCTTATACTAGAAATACCAATCCGCAATAATCCCCATCTCTAGAGTTTCTTTTCCCCATCCATGGTCCCCAGTGGCCAGACCGCGTCTGTCGATAACAAATCCCAAAAGGCCGGTTCGTCGTACGTATATTTTGAACGTTATCTCGGCCAATATTTACTCGATTTCAAATCTGAAAGCAGTTTTGGAATTACCTAGTCTAATACATAACATACGTGTATATTATATTACGAGAACGTGCTTACCCTTCGTAAAAACGATTTATGTACTTAGAAATTATTCGTGGGACAGCCGCCTCGTCGTATATTATTTTGAACGTTATCTCGATCAATATTTAACCGTTTAAAATTCTGAAAACAGATTTGGAATTAACGAGTCTAAACACATAACATACGTACCTATTATATTACGCAAACGTGTATACCTTTCGTAAAACCTCTATGTACATGTACATTGCTAAAATATTGTCCGATTTAAGCGGATCACCCAAAACGACTTTTTCCTTCCTGCAGTAACCATTCTAACCACCCATGCACCATCTATCCTATAGCACCTCCCGTCAACGATCGGCAAACGAATCTCATCACTTTCATCCGACTGCACAGCTTTTGAATCTGCGTCGACGTTATACGAAGATGCCCTCAAACGCAGCCATTTCAATACGATCCTCCAATACCTCCCCGAGGAGCCACCCAAAGCTACAACTTCACAACGAAAACGTCAAAGGAATATCATCTGGTTCAACCCTCCCTACAGTAAGAACGTTAGGACAAACATCGGACGCGAATTTCTAAAGCTAATTGATAAACACTTCCCCGCATCGAGTAAACTGCACAAGATCTTCAATCGTAACACGATTAAGATTAGCTACAGCTGCATGGACAACATAAGAAGCGCGATCAGTAAACACAACTTCCAAATCCTTTAAAAAACAAAGCCACCTAATCAAAGCGAAAGCTCCTGCAACTGTCGAAAAAAAGAGGAATGCCCCCTCCAGCAAAAGTGTCTAACAAGCGGTATCATCTACCTGGCCGAAGTATCCACACCTGACAACGGAGAAACGAAACATTACATCGGTATGACAGAAAACACCATGGTGTTCTAAAAACAAGTGTGTAGAAATTACACACATTTTTTTGTCGCCCAAACAGCACACTAGAAGCCGTGTTTTTTAACACGGATGTAAATTAGGTGTGTAAATTTACACGCTATATCGCGTGTAAACGGCTTGTCGCCCAAACGACACACTATAAGCCGTGTTTTTTTTAATCGAGTTTTTTTACACGCCATGCGTGCTTTTTTACACACTGTGTGTGTTTTTTTATTCACTGAAGACGTGTTTTTTTACACAGCTTATGGTGTGTAAAATTTTTACAATCAATCACGGAAGATACAAAGTATAAACACGCAATCTTAATTTAAAAGACTTTATTTTGGAAAAGTTAAAGATTATATACATTTAATACTTACACACAACACACTTCGTAAAATTACGGTCCTTACATATATTTTTTTACTTCTGACAGCAAGACATTGTATTTAAGTAGTATACAGAGTGGGGGTATACGAGCCCAATTTTTACACATTCGATGTCGAACGCGAATATAATCGCCAAAACATCACCAATTTACACCAAATCCCAAACCCCCAAAAATTCGATGTCGTTTCGGTAATTCTAAATTTATAACATGCATCAAATAAGACCACAAATCCGATTTATACGCTAATAATGTGACATTTCAATATTTTTACATGTTTTTTAAAAAATAGAAAGTGTCGTTTCAAAAAAGTAGAGTGTGGGACCCCAAGCGTTTTTCACATATCTGGAAAAATATAAAATGACGAAGCGACACTTTCTATTTTTAGAAAAAAAAATGTGGGGCACGAGCCCAGGCATTTTCACACAACACATTCGATGTTGAACGCGAATATAATCGCCAAAACATCGCCAAATCGCGAACCCCCAAAAACTTGATTTATACGCTAGTAATGTGACATTTCAATACTCTCACATGTTTTTAAAAAATAGAAAGTGTCGTTTCACATTTTTCGCGTATTTAAAAAAAAAGTGTCGTTTCAACATTTTCACGTATTTAAAAAAAATAGAAAGTGTTGTTTCAACATTTTCGCATTTTTATTCGACAAACTACGACTGCCGCTGTCTCAATTCACGAGCGAAAAAAAAAACCACTAGACTCTCGATTCTAGTGGTGATGTTTATCCAAATGGATAGCAAAATGGTGCTCTTTTGATCGGCTAACAACATTAGCTAACAAATAGCCAACTACTCTACGAATTAGTCCGTTTGCTCGCTACTCTCAGTGGTGTCTCTCACTACAATGTTTTTGTGACCATACGCGTAGGAGTCAATACCATTTTCTAAAAGGTATCGTTTGTCGTCAAAGCAGGACAGCGACACTTTATTAATTTCGTAGCTACCAATCTGATGTTTGACACTTCTAATGGTCTTCATTGTGTGTCGCAATTGTTTCTGCTCAAGTAGCGCACTTTTGTAATCTTCATGTCTGATTACTTTTTTAATTATATTTTTTCTAATACCTTTAGCGGTTTTCCCACCACCCCCACCCTCTTTCAAATAGCTGTACATTTTACTGCGCAACCCAACGAATTCAATAATTGGCGCCCCAGCGCACTCGTCCTTCATCTTCCCAATAACTTTCTTATTCTCTCTAAAAAAGAATGGGCTGTCTGCAGGATAGTCGCTATTATCAAACTTTTCGCACTCCATCATAAAGTCGGAATAAACGTCGCCAGTTTTGATTGAGTACAACAGACTGTCAGTGTCAGTGAAGTGCAATCTGCAGGTGTCGCTAGAGTACTTTTTCATAATATAATTGTAGTGAAAATTGTACATCAGCGTTTTACTCAAGTCTAGTATGCACATACCCACATATGCGGGTCTATTTAGTGTCAGCGTTTCTTTAACCTTATGGACAGCAACTAAGTTCTCGCTAAATATTTTGCAAGACACAAACGTCGGCTTCGAGACAAGCTTTTCTAATTTCTTCGCAGTGGTCACTAATCTTACGTCCACACGCTTCCTCAAATTTTCCATCGTTTTTCCGAACACACTGTTATTCATCAACTTGAAGAAATCCTTCTCAAAAGCGTTCTTAGCCGCGGTTCTTTTGACTGTGTTAAAGTCAATGTACTTGCCTAGCCACTTGGACTGGTCAAACTGCAGGACCCTGTGAATCTTATTGATTTTTAATCCAAGATCCATGTACAACTGCAGATTTCCGTAGTGACACACATACTTTTTTTTACCCCTCAAATTAGTCACCAACTTCTTCACACCACCAACACTCACGTTAAACTTATTTTTGATTTTTGTGCAGTACTCCGACAACATGTCAACGGTTATCTCCATCTTCTCAGGAGCCAGCGGGTAATCGTTGTGTAGGTCATGCAAATGGTCTGGGTACTCCAAGTCGACTTCAAGCATCAGGCCCTTTTTACTATTGTTGTGATAGTCGTGTAGATTAACCTTTTCTATTTCTTTCTCAGTCAACCACTTGAAGCCGCCCGTAGGTAGACTTCGACTCATTGCCCATCCATACAAATTGTTGGCATCAAGGTACATCAAATACTTCGACTCTTGCTCTTTGTCATACCCTTCCATGTACTTATTATTCGCCACGCCATGTCTGTTGCATATGTAGCTCACACCACCACGCATACCTAATTCTACGAACTGGAACATGTCAATGTCGGACAATAATTCGAGTTCCACTCCAGTCATCTTTAACATGGCGTCCCAAGCCAATCCAGGCGATGTGAAATAGTGACACGGGTCTAATTTATACTCGCGATGGCATGTCTTTCTAAAGTTCTCAAAAACGTCGGCAAGCAAGAGCACGTCACTTTTCAAATACAGGTCGTGATACCCACCCATGTTTTCAACGTCGAAGTAGTCCCACACATCGATGGCACGCTCGTGCTGTAGAAATCAACTGTAGAAATAACGCTGTAAGAATTCTTTTTTGGAGGGTAGCTCACGCTCATCGAATTTTTCAAAGGAGTCCATGTAGTCGTAGGGATAGACCCCCTTTCTTGTCATGAGTGCCAACCCCTCGTCGCGAAACACTTCTGACGTGTATTTGAAAGGGTCCCTTGGTAGGTTCTTCACCAAGTTGTCTAGACCACTACTCATGAACTGAAAGCTGTCCAAGAACACCAAGTTTTTTCCAAGCATGAACGCCATGTACTTCTCCATGTTGTTTGGTATCACGTTAATGTCTTGACCAAACTTGCCAATCTCCTGCATGATGAAATGACTATCGTAGCCACGTAAGTTATGAAAGATCACAGGAATTTTATCAGTCAACTTAAAGTTCACGTTACACTGACGATGTGCAGACCCTCTGTACTTACCTGACACGTGACAGTGGTCTCTCACTCTAACGTCAGCGCTGGTGTACTCAACGCTACAAATATGACAACTCTTGGCCTCGTCGAAATTCTTCTTATCGTCATCAGTCAGCACCATTTCTTTGTTAAAGTGACTCTCAGATGTTTCTTTACAATATTCAACAATTTCTAACATCTCCTCAATGAACTTGTTAACTGCGTTTTCACCGCGGTACACTTTTACTGGCTTACTATACTCGTCGTCGTAGCAACAAACCAATTTATACCCATAACCACAGTCGACGTGCCTCTGATAAGCATTTGTGTAGCTACACTTGCTTGATGGTGTTGTTGTGTGCACCTTCTGTGTGATAGCCTCAAAGTCTGCGTACACCACAAATGGTACGTTTAGCTGTCTACTAAAATTCTCGTATTTCACTTTCGCACCTTTTTGCGGCATTTTAGTAGCTTGCTTCCCATTGATGACCAAACACACTTCAACATGACTTTCAAGCACGTCCGCTCGACTAAAACACTGCAAGCAATATCTACAAAAGTGTTTTCTAGCCTTGTGCTCTGTCTGGCGGTACATGAACTTGTTGAAGTCGCGAATGTAGACGTAATGCTTGTTGCTGCCATTAGTTATCAACAATAGGTCCATATGGTCAGGGTACACCTCCTTAGAAACGTACACAGGGAAAGACTGCTTATTTTCGTACCCAAAAACATTTATGCTAATACCGTTAGCCTTTTCGATCTTGTAATCTTTGAGTGTGACTGGGAAGTCGATCCCGTCGTAATTCAGCTCGCTGACGTGTCTAGCGTACTTCGACGTTCTATCAGAGTGTTTTCCAACGGGGAACTTGTGTGCTAGGTGGCACCATCTAAAGCACTCGTTGTCACCATCGTTATTCACGTTTATCAAGCCCTTCTTACTATTACGCAACTCCTTTGGCAGCGCAATGTAGCTACTCCCATGCAAAGGTCTGTAAATAGCGATATTGACGTAATGTGCGTCTATTTTGTCGATAGTCCATCCAGACCCCTCAGATAACCACCCAGCTATCCGCGTCAAAATCTGTTCCGACCCACGACTGGCAACATCCTCAATATCATGCTCGTTAATGACGACAAACGTTCCGCTGTTAAAGTAGGCAGTTTTGTATGTGGTCTTATTGAGCTCTAAAGCTTTCTCAAAAGTGACCTTAACTGTCTCTACAACTTTCATCCCATTGGTCTCACCTAGTTCACGTCTCAAAAGATTAATGACAGCGCTTCTACTACCGTTCACCTGATTGATGTCTCTGTCGTTAACCACCTCGACTCCATAGGACCTTGTGAACCCTCTCAGCGCTCGGTCCAACAGCCGTGGGTCTTCCTGATTTCTAACAAGACGGTTATGCGCCCGACTACCAACGTTAACTCGCCTATTTGTCAGCGGGTTAAGAGTACTTGCGCTTGTCGTGTCGCTAAAAACACCGTCTCTAACAAGTTGGTTGTAGACTCGCCCACGAACATTGACTGCTCTACCTGTTAGCGGATCATCGCCAACTATGTCGGACATGTGTCAGACATGCTGTACAGCGGACATTCCCCTGAATCTTGCAAGTTTCAATATGGCGGCGAGAAAAAGAAATATTGTTGACTACCAGCAATTAAACTCTTTTTCTTCAGTTGTGTTGTACAATACCGCGCCAAAAAAAAAGAGAAAGGCTCTTCCATCTTTGTATATTGTGGAAAGAATCATTTCTAGGCGAAGGATGAAAAATGTAAGTAAAAATCGTGTCTAAAGTTTAACGTTTCAGTTTAAAAATTTTTTGACTTACAGTAAGCTCTATTTTTCAAAGGATTATGAGTATCTAATCAAATGGGATGGCTGGCCGCTCAATAGCTGTACGTGGGAACCTTCAAGCCATCTTAGTGTAGAGTTATTGAGGTAATTAGTTCGATGATATGTCTTATTATATTATATTAATTTTATTATATTGTGGTTGCAACTTGGTATAAAAAAAATTCAATCTCAAATACAGTATGATGTTCAGCCCATAAATGAGGGCAGTTTAACTGCGGTTTCCCATCCTATACCATGGGCAAACTACTCAGATATTCTGAGATACAGTATTATTATTTGTTACCCTTACAAACTGGCTATCTTTTTCCAAAGCAAATCAGCTGTAGCAGCCTATAGTAGCTGACTTAGGCATTGCTAATTTAGGGTAGCTAGTAGGGCATGTTGTAAAACATGGACTGGACTGGACTGATAAAACATGGACTGATAAAACATTGACTGGTAAAACTGTAGGATATTTGTTGTTTTGGGGTTAGCGATTATTTGTTAATGTACAGTAGACATCATACATTCACAGCTACACGTTACATGTTTTACCAGTCTATGTTTTATAACAAATAATCGCCAACCCAAACACAACAAAGATCCTAACACTCCAGGTTTTACCAGTCCATGTTTTATCAGTCCATGTTTTACCAGTCCATGTTTCATCAGTCCATGTTTTACCAGTCCATGTTTTATCAGTCCATGTTTTACCAGTCCATGTTTTATCAGTCCAGTCCAATCCAATCCATGTTTTACAACATGCCAGTTAGTAGTATTAAATTTAATTTTATTTGAAAAAGTAAACTTCTTTATACACTGTAATACTTGATACTTATTCAATTTCTAGAGGTTATGAAATGCCAACATCACCACATCCTGAAAGATTGCAAACAGCAAGTAGGCAGTTCTACCAGGGCATCATAAGAAGCCTTCGGTCAAATTCTACTGCCCCTATTTATGTTCCCATGGACTTGGACATTTGGCGATATATTGTTGCTGGAAAAGGCAGAGAATCAAACCATAAAGGGTTTTGGCTGTATTCCATCAAGGACATGTGCCGTATGCAACTGCCAGAGCATTGGTGGTACACTCTAAATGTACATGGAGAAGGGCAGGCAATAATGCCTCCTCTTAAAATTAAACCTGTGTTAAGTTGGACTCCCAAGCACCACATCTTTAAAGATGGCATATTAACACAGGCACCTCAAATGCCTATTGAGAAGATTTGCATTGACATTGTAAGACGTCCATGTAACATAAATAACTTATAAATATAGCCAAAACCACCCGACAATTTGAGGAAAATATATTTCAGAAATTTAAAGGGGATGTCCACTCCGGTATGCATGTGTGGCAATTACAATGGTCAAAACAGTTCTACACTACTTCATGTGTATTATTTAGGGCATCCTGGAACATTTCTTGCAGTCGTTTCACATTCCTCACACGAGTTTTAATGCCAAACGTTCTCAAGCCCTCCCGAAGCTCTGTTGGTGACATATTCTCAACATTTGGTTTATTATTTGAATCAATATTTTCATTGATGTGTGCTTGTTTATCATCCTCCATTTTGCGCTTGTGCTTTGCTCGCTTCTCCTTCAACTCTTGTTCCCAGTACTGAGCACTTCTCTTCTGGTATGTCCTCGGTGTGCGATGAAGATGTGAAAGTGCTTCCACTCTTTTTGAAACAAGGAGAACATCTCCAGCAGCATCCCATTTGTTTGACTTGTTTAGATGCACTCTTCTGCAGTCATCATTGTTTTTTTCAACGCCTGTTAACATTTAAAAAATTAGTAAATAATGTAGAAGCGGCCAAGATCACGTGTCCACCTTAGAGGCGTGTCTGCTTAGAGAGTTCACTGTATTCTTTATTTGCATCATGAAAAATTTAGATGCAAAAATAAGCCCTCCCGAATAGAAGCCCCTCAAAAATGTCCTTTGAACGAATATAAGCCCAGGGAGGTTTACGGTATGTTTATTATACTGTTAATACTCACCTTGCCCTGTAAATTTCTTGATACCACTATGTTTTCTCATTAATGTGGGGGCATGGTATGCCATTGCATGCATATATGGAGTCACATTGGATTTTCCATGGCCATCACATACCCCACCAAGAGAAGTAAACAGCTCTATCCATTTCTTTGCCTGAAATGTTAAGAAGAAAAGAATAACCCACTGAAAAACCGATTATTTTACGATTTTTTGGAGAGAAAAAAATTTATTTTATTATTTAAGGTCTCAGTATTCAAGCTGCTTTGATTACACAAACGAACCTTTTCAAAGTAGTTGGTAACAAAATCATCAGATGGTTCTTGTTTATCAAACATTGAGTATAGCTCACAGAAATCCTGCAATAATCCATAAAATTGGGAAATAATATTAAGACAGGGTGCAACATGTATTATCCAGCTGAACAATTTTCAGGTCAACTATTATTGGCATTGTAAATATTTGTATGGGACATACTACCAGACTCAGACTGGATTTGGACTGAATTTAAAGAGTGTCAGTATCCACTAATGTAAACACAAAGCAGACTGGATTTGTAAAGTACTTACTGGTAAATTGGACAAGATCCACCTGATACACTACAAAATCCTTCAATATCTAGTCCTTTCAATAAGGAGGATATTTGGACAACATCTGCTTAGTAGACATGGACTGGGAATTGGCTTGGATCACCCAAGTCCAGTCTCAGTCTAAATCCATTTCGAATCTGCTAGAGTGCTCAATTACACAACTACATGTACAATAAATTAACCAACTACTAACCTTCCAGAGATTTATCACAGTCTCGCTTGAGCCTGCCTTAACAACACCTTGCAATTTTTCTGGAAGGTTTTTTATCAGGAGTTTTTTATCAGTACCCATGAGGCTGGTGAAATCGTATGTACCGCTTCCTCCACCATCTGCGTTTTTCTTCTCCCACACTTTAAAACAAACCCCACAGCTGTTAATAGCAGCTGTTAGTGACTCGAGGTGCACATTTGTCCGTTGACATGGAGGCTTGTTATGATTATCTGCTTTATCCCAGTTTATCGCTGCTGTCACAAGGTTCCTGGTCAAGATATCTGTGTGAACATGTACAGGTACAGTAGTATGCAATTAAAATGGAAGAACAAAAATAATAAATTAGGTAGATATTTTACTTTCCTCATAGTTATACTATTACTATTATTATAATTATAATAATCATAACTACTGTATGCTTAATTATTATGGATGATGGTGTTAATGATTAATGATGATGATGATGGCATTTATCAAATCCAGCACTAACATTTATTATAGAAGCATTCCATTGTCCTTTTTACTGTAATATTATATTTTTCAAGCATATTTAAAATATCATTAGCTTTACCTGTTATCCTTAGCATGAGATGTAACTCGTCAAGAACAATATTCTCTAATGGAACATCCAGTAAAGGCTGATGGACACAAGAATAACTTTGATTCCAGGCACATTTTCTTATCTCTTTCAGGGTTCTTGCCATGGGTTCTTCTGAGTAATACTTCTCTGGCTTAGACATGTCAAACCTAATATTATATAGCAAAATTACACTTTTGTCTGTTGGAAAATGCTATCTATCTCTTTTTATAGCCCTTAACCACAGGGGGAAATCACATTGTCAACTTTTGCTTCAGTAAGTCAAACGCTCTAATCGATGAAATACAAGGTCAAGTCGGCTCAGTTGGGTGATATTTCACAACCCAGTCCGGTTTGATCATCTGTTGAGCACATCGCTTGGAGAAGCATCATCTAACATTGACTCAAGTTCATGTCCCACAAAAATGTTGAACATGATTGGACATACCAACATTGATGGAACTGGACTGGGTTCCAAAATTTCAACCAATCGAACCAACTTGATCTTATATCTTGATGGTTATATGCACCTATCAATGTTAAGCCCCAGCGGGGTCGGGCATATATATGGGGCATTTGATCATCCATCCCTACCCTAGGGAATTTGATTACCATTTTGGACCCGATGGTATAGGGCTATTTGAACAAAATAAGTTATAAACATAATATTTATTGCAAAATGGTGGGGCATTTGACCGATATTTATTGCCCGACGATGGGGCATTTGATCAGAAATTTGCACAAAACATATGCACCTCATGGGGCTTAACATTGATAGGTGCATTAGAGCTTTTGACTAGTGAACCATGGTCGCCGGTTTAAACCCTTACTGCAGGAAAGTAATTTTCTGCTTGCCCAGTGAGGAGATTGTTACTGTAATGCTATGACCATGCAAACATTTAGGCAATAGTGAGATACAGATAGACATCTAACCTGTTCTCCTTGTGAATGGTGCACCAGATGCAAGCATGGTCCGATGTGGCACCTTTCATCCCCATGAGTAACAGGAGAAACTAAAAAATATTTTTAGTAGCAAAACACTGAAAATTGCAGTCTTTTGCCCCTTAAATACTTGCCAGTCATTTATCATGCATGCTTATAAGTGAATATGCTTACCGCCATGTCCAATAACAATGTAACTTTTTACTGTTAAAGAATATTCACTTATAAGCATGCATGATAAATGACTAGCAAGTATTTACCGGTAAGGGGCAAATGACTGAAATTTTCAGTGTTTTACTGCTTTATTTAAGTAGCAAAACACTGCAAATGACATCCCATCAGCTTCCACTAGTAGGGAAATTAACATACAAATAAAATCTTACCTTGTAATCACCACCAAGAAAGATCTCAACTGGTATATCATAGTCATTTACGCAGATTTTTCCTTCCTTGATGATCTTATCAATTGTGGAAAATATATCTGAAAAGGAATACCTTAACAGATCATAACTTTCCTGTCCTTTAACCACACCAATTGTATGACTACCTGAAAATAAAAAAGGATACTTGCCAATGACAAATAATGAACATTTTTTGTAGGAGTCATTAATTTGCCGAATAAATACTAGCCATGATCTACTGCAATAGTTTAGGACCAAAATTACCTTTGGATGACATCACATCATCAGAATCCAATAGTGAGAAAGACATTATTACAAAGCTGGTTATTCGGGTCATTTTCGCCCCATCACCACTGATCTTAACTCTAAGTTTCCGATCACTATTTTCTCTGAACTGCTCCAAATCAATCTGAAAAAAGGGCAAAAATTAATTATGTAAACAGATGAAGTAAAAAGCAGAGCAAAAACAATAATACCTAATACAAAATTATAAATCCACCACAACAGACTGACAATGTACAAATAAATAAATTCAGATTAAATTCAGTGTACTTGGTTTGTCGTTGTTGTGCCGCAAAAAATACTGCGCCTATTTTTTCTTGGGTGTGAACACAAACTAGATAATTTACCCACGGGCATTTGCACAAAAAATTTACCAATGCATGGGATTGGCCCAGGGAGGGGGATGGGCAAAGCCAGAATTGACAGGTGCATTAATCAAAAAAGGAAAAACTTGCCTGTTCCTTTATTGTGTTCTGTAATTCAGATTCCAGGTCCAGCTGTGCTCCTTCTTCTACACCTGGAGTTCTGGTTATGTGGCAAAGACTGTTTAGGTCGTTTTTGCATTGCTTCACCAAGTAAGAGCGAGGTAGCTTTTCCCCACCATCTGTCATGGTTAATTCGTGATAAGCTGCCTCCCCAATGCAGAAACTGTCTGTTATATAGAGGACCTGTTGTACCTTCTCTTTTTCTTCTTCAGACAGATCCTTATATGATTTCTTTCTCCCATCTTCTGTCTGGTAAATAATAGTATGAGATACGCCAACATCATCTTTGAATCTGACGGAGCTTAGCTTGAGGCCAAATGTCTCGGCAAACCAAAGAGCTTGTTCGACATATGTCTTCAGTTCCCTTATCTTACGTCTCTGTTGTCTCTCTTTGATTTCCGAAAAGATTTTGCCGCAGTTCTTGAATCCCTCTTGTTCCGAAATTTTATCGAAGTATTGCCACAAGTTGGCATTCTCCCTTGTAAGCTTCTCTATGTCAGCCCTTGCCTCAGTTAAGTTGTCGTTGCTTTTCCTTGTAAGTTCTTCTGCTTGAACTAAACTTTCATACAATTCATCGCAGCGTTCGTCAAGCCTTTTATTTTCTTCTTCTAGGGCTTCTTTTGCAGCCTTCAGGTCACACAGCTCGAGTTCCAAATCACCTGCCGTCAAAAGTTCCCCATGACGAATTACAATCCTTCTACTTTGTCTTGCAAACTTGATATAATCTGTACCAT
Organism: Chrysogorgia sp. JL179-B06; assembly: GCA_035772405.1. NCBI lineage: Eukaryota > Metazoa > Cnidaria > Anthozoa > Scleralcyonacea > Chrysogorgiidae > Chrysogorgia > Chrysogorgia sp. JL179-B06. The sequence goes on from JAYKKM010000047.1 coordinate 6,657,742, forward strand.
TTTTCCCCTTGAAATTGCTTTTAACTCTTGAACAAAGTTTCCTGAGGACTTCTTCAATTCTTTTGCAGTCTTTCTTGACTAACACTGCGTGATTTTCAGCGAGAAAACAATTAAGTACTTGAACAAAGCTAAAGGCTAACAAGATACCTTTCTCCTTGAAGTCTTGCCAGCTTTTCAAAACTTCGTTGGTTATATGCAGTGTGAAAGCGATTCCTTCAGAACTAATGCACTGCCTATTTACATATTGTAGGCAATGATTAGTATCAACAACGACGTCACGTTTGAACTTTTCAAAATTATAATTTCTTTTAAAAAAATCAGACATATTATAATTTTAAATTAGGCGCCATCTCGCGCGAAGGACGAGAATTTGCCGGAAGTAAAAGCTGCAATGGATATAACCGCTGGTATTGTTGATTGTGTTTCAGATATCCCAGCTATGATTGCTAGCTTGGAAACTACAGATCATGGCGATTATTTTGATACCAAACACTTGGTATACGACGAAGTTTTTAACGCCCGAAAATAATCTTGAAAAGTCGCTGAGATTAAAAGAATGGAACCTTATATTCATGCTTTATAACCTCAAGTAAGAGCGAAAACGAAGCGATTTTACAATCCGAAAGGAAAGGGTTTTTCTCCCAATTAAGAGGCCATATTTTGTAAGCAGATTACAAAGGTACTCAACTTTTGCTTTCCATTTGAGCAAATCACAAAGTATTGATAGATTTTCCGAAATGGAGCTATAAACTTGGAGATCTGATGGATTTTTAATGTTTATAGTACGTGAATGTGAGGGCCTGCGCTAGTAGAAATAATGCATCAAATAGAAAGGTAAGTTCAAGTTTTTATAACTTTGTTTTTTAAGTTAGCTGTGCATCATTAATACAGGAACAACATTCCATTTGAGCAAATGCAAAAAGACAAACCTAATTTTTAAATTTGCCGTTTTTATTGCCATTCCTACATGCGTTATAGTGTAAATTTGTTTTTGCTGTTGGGGGCGTCCGCTTGCACATTGCAGGCTCAATGTCCGACATAGTTGGCGATGTTTACAACGGCTGCACCAGTTCTAGCGACGTCACCCATGGCTTCTATATACTACACTTGTTTTTTTTCCTAAACCACTCGTCGTAATAATTATCGCCACTTTCGCACCATCCTAGCTTTGGGTACACCACTCCAAACAAATTATCGTCAAACTTCTCTTTCACCTTCCCGTCTTTGAGGTCTGACACCTTCTTGAGTGTCTCGACTCGTCTTCTATGACACAACCTAATAATGTAGTATCCATATCTGCTGACATTTCTACCCTTTATCAAATTGTATGAGTACAACGCGTTGACAACTTTCAAGAAGTCCTCTTTTATCAACTCAAGGTGCTCACCCTTCACAACGTTCCGCAGTCTCCTCCCCATCCACCAAGACCGCTTGTGAACGCTCTTTGGCTGCGTGAGCCTCATGTCGCTGTAACTCTGAGTGTAACCCCATTCGGTGTCGCCACACTTTAGACATGCGTACCCACCACAGTCAGTTACATTTTTCAAAATCTCGCAATCCAAGCAGTAGTAGAGCCTGGAGGTGCCTCCACACTCAATTTGCGTCTCACTCGCGATTTCGTCAATTGTGTAGCCGTAGCTCATCTGCCTCATAAGTTTGTCCATCACTCTTATACTACTCCAACATTTTTTCACCGAACTAGTACCCACACCGCTATTCCACTACCCAAACCTAGCGCGCTAACAAACAGTAATTGGTATTCCTTCATTTCCGCACTCGGTTGGTAGTAATCCGCAATCTTCGGGAGGTCAGTGAACACTCGTCCGCTGTACTGTATGGTCATTACGCTTCTAAGTTCTTCCAACGCGTGGTTTGTGTCATTGATGTCAGCATTAGCATCTGAGAGCATTTGCCGTAAACGCTGGATCTTATCTTTCTTAGCGATTTCATTTTCATACCACACTTCTTTCGCGCTGGCTAACTGTTCCAACGCATGGTTGTGTCTCTTCATCTCAGCTTCATAGCCTGTGTGATTAAACTTCGAAAACATAAAGCCAGCGCCTGCAAAAGCCACTGCGTTAAAAATCCCTCCAGCCACAACGCTTACCATTAACTTACGTTGATTTGAATGGATCTGTCGGTATCCACTTTTTCGATTGCGCCCATTTTACTAGCAACGTTCCTGCACCAACAGCTGCAGCAAGTTTCACTGTGCCTTTAACTGTCTCTGGTGTTCCCAATGGTTCTCCGAAAGCCTTTTTAGAAATCATACTCACTACCACAGCGCCAGTCGTGACAAGTAGCGCGTCGTACAATTCGTTCATAAGTTCTTTTCGATCGATCGCAGACATATATACATTGTCGTGTGTTTTGTTTAAGAATCAAACGTGTCTAACGCTGGACGACAAGTTCTACGATTTTCTGGCGCGGGTGCTGATGCAGTACTCACAGGCTCTTTTTCACTGCTAATTGTGTACCATAGCGAAGCAGCAGCGATGACTACACCAAGTGTTCCGACAATGTAACCATAGCTCCACTCACTACCCCGTTCTTCGTTGACTATCATTTCACGCATTTTCTTTTCTTTCGCAGCTTTCGATATCTCAGCCAACTTTTTACCAGCAGCGACACGCTTTGGGTCCTTCACCTTAACACTCTTCACATCAGCCGTGATCTTCGCGTCAACAGCCGTCTGTGAGTCTTCAGCCATCTAATACACTATCACGTGTTATCTTACTCACAGATGACCTCACAGGTGTCTCACAGTTGACCTCACAGGTGTCTCACAGTTCCAAACCAAACGCACTAAAAATTAGGATTTTTTCTGAGAGTATAACATAATGACTCGAGCCCGAGAGGTTAGCGAAGCAGATCTTGTCTACATGCGGAGAAGCGACTTTATCAACGTGTCTATCCCACAAGACGCCTCTGGACCCAACGTCTTAAAAGAGTACTTGTCAATCTACACACTGTTTGACCCCAGAGGTGAAGGGTTGTTAATACGACATGATTCTAAGTTTTCCTTTACGTCGCTTGGATCTTCACATCGCTTGGATCAATCTTGAAGAAGATAGAGCCAACAAGATAGTTGACATCTTAGCTGACCAAATCCCTGTGCGGTGTTACTCACCATTCAAATACCTTGTGTCAGCAGGTGGTGTCTACTTGAGCGACCCGCGTGAGTACACCGCAACGTTACTCGGTAACTTCCTCGAAGTGTTCTTAGCGACCCTTCTGTGGAAACCATGCCCAACCAAACTCAAAGCGTGGTTAGAGCTCGCCGCAAACCGTGACGTTAACGCTTGTGTGGCGGGGTGTTACGATATAGTGAGTGCGGACGACATCGACGACCACATAGGGTCATCTATCCACCAGTATTCTATGAGTGGTGGAGAGGGGTATACGTGCACCCCGTGCGATATGGACATCTATAGCCTAATGCACCACTTGAGACATGAGAGCTCACAGTCCCATCTTAAAAACTTAGAGGCTAAGCGGTTATTTGACAACGAACGACGATTTCCACCGCCGCAATAAAAAATATTTCTCTGGAGGTATAGTAACCATGAAGAAAGTTGGTAAACTAGAAATCGTGATTGGTCCCATGTTCGCAGGAAAAACGACAGAGACTCTCCGCAGGTTAGTTGCGTTAAGTAAGTCGGGGCTCAAAGTCCTTTACATGAACAACACAGGTGACACCAGACGAACTGACCACGCGTTCTCCACACACCGTCAGACCATTGTCGTCGGATCAGACAGTTTACCTGCGAAGTTAATCACCAACCTTCCGAGTTCTTCCGAAGTAGCTGACTACGACGTCATCGGAATTGATGAAGGCCATTGGTACTCTGATCTGTCAGTTATTCGCGAATACATTAAAGCCGGCGTTCACGTCATTATTTGTGGTCTCATATCAACAGAGCGCTTAAAAAGAATTGGTGAGCTTGACACGCTCTTCCCAGTAGCGGACGACATCACATTTCTAAAAGCGTATTGCGCCGTTTGCCGTGACACTTACGGAACAACTGTTGACGCACCATTCAATTGGAGATATAATCCAGGACCATCGTTCGTCGGTGGTGCTGAGCAATATCGTGCAGTGTGCAGACGTCATCATCCTTCCACGCGAAATTAAGGGTGTTCTCGGATACCCCACTTTATTAAATTTAGACATTGGTCACATGAAGCGTCCAATGTCATAGAAACATTTTTTCACACAGTGGTCAGAAGGTTTGTGAAATAAAGAGGGAGAGTTTCGCAGATATTTTTACCAAGTTAAAAAACGTCTTTAAAAAATGCTAGAGCAGTTGTCGCTTCAAACGTCGTCTCAACAACGAGAACGAGTGCTAATTCGACTTATTACTCGCTATCTAAAAAGTCCCTTTACAATAGTGTCTCTCGTGGTTACTCAACGCTGATTTATTTTTAAATTTACGAAAACACTGGGAACACTGAGACCCAACGTCAAAGAAATATTTTATTACCGTGGTAATAGCGTCGTCGTATGAGTCGCACAACAATGTTAGATAACCAGCGGATTTGTATCTGAGCAGCAGAGAGTCTTGCTCTTCAGATGTCTTACCTGTGCCACCTGGGTTCTTGAACTCAATTACGAGTTCGCTATGCTGTCGGTTTGCGTTGGCAATAATCAAATCAGGCGTTCCACGTTGGTAACCTTTTTTCCACGAACTTATTCTTTTACTTCCTAAGAAAACCAACAACTTTCGTGTGAAGATCGAACTCGGTGATCATTTTAAACTGATTGTGTTTGAGACCAACGTCAGCTAAACTTTTTTTAACGCTTGGTAAGACTTCTGAGTGCACCCACCTTCCGAAGTGTTTCGCACGTTCCATTTTACTTGAGAACACCAACGAGTAGACTCCAAGTTCGTTGATAAACGAGGCCTGTTCCATCTTCATTTTGCAATCAGGTTCGACGTGGTCGTTAACTGCATCTTTTGGTCGAGCGTAACCTAGAGCGCTTGCGACTTCTTTTGCTTTGAACCATATATCACCGTTGTGATTAACCGTCGTGATTTGGTGACCGTCGAAATCGAATAATCGAAGTATCGCAGAAGTCATCGCTATATTATAGTCTCCCACAAAAAAGCTACTCGACGTGGGCGCTAGGTTTTTTATAGATCTGGTTTGTTGTGTACCAACGCATCAGGTGTGTTTTATTAGTCTTCAGTTTTCTACGTCGTCTGAAAAAGTTTCTAATGTTACGAACCAGTTTTCTAAGCCAACCCATTTTAACTTAGGTCACGTCTCCTACCACTCCCACAGTGTCTGACTCTGGTAACATAATAGGTTTGCCGTAAGTCTTTTTAGACCTCATACCAATCTCAGCGTGGAGCTCGAGAGTCACGTCACCGCGGCCAAACGATCCACCAGCTTTGAACATGTGGTCAGTCGTTTTATTTATCTTATATATTTCATGGGGCTTTGAAATACATGCTCCCATTTACTTTACATTATATTCCTTCATCATTTCTCCACCCATGACTACGATGTCTCGGTTCGTCATGTAGCCACTCACGATTTTCACACCGTAGAATTCTATCAACGATGGGTACGCATAAGGTGTGAGTGGTATTCTTGGTCGATGTATTCCAAAAATTGTTCCATAGGGTGTGCCTATCTTTTTCATATTCGCTATGAAGTCTGAGTCGGTTGACTTAACGTTGTTGACCCTGACATGTGAATTGTCCATTTGCCAGTGTATTGATATCATATGCGTTTTACTTATGTCAATGCCATTCGGAATAGTGCATATGCTCTCCATCGCTGGAATGCTACCACCATACGCGAGTCCATTGGTCATACCAGTCTTGTACCCTATGAACTTGTCCCACTGACCGTCGTCGTTTGATATAATTGTCTCCCAATTTGACCCAGCGGTGCGAGTAGGTAACCTCACCACAACAAAAATGGAAAGATCTCACCATTGCATACTCGGGCAGTTAAAATGGAGACCTGACTCAAGTGGGAGTGGCGTTAGCACAGGGGATAGAAAACTTTGGCTTACACCGCTGATGCCAACAATAGGACCATAGGTTGAGTTGTTTTGCACTAATTTACTTGTTTCACCAATGGCTTTCACTTTGTTTGAGCCATTGGCGTGATATTCCACGTTTTTCAAGGAGTGTGTGCTAACGTTGAAGTCAAGCACAATGTTGTAGGACTGACTCTTGAGGAAACCTGATAGTAGTTGCTCTAGAGTTCTTTTATTGATGGCGTCTGAGTCATCGACTGGGTCTGCTACGTTTTTTATTGCTGAGCCTTGCATGTCTATTATTCCAGACATTCTTCCACCGGTCGCGCTTAATTTAGGATCTTCGTCCAGATGCCTTTTCGTTCTCTTTAGTATTTTATCGTGAGGGTCGTCAGACTCATACCCATAGTTTAGACTCATTACTACTTCAAGGTGTATTTGGTTAGTAGATAGCCAGAGACCGCCGAGAACCCTAACACTATCGCTAGCGTTGTCGTGTCTAACTTACTCGTGGTGGTAACGTGTGCCTTCTGATTGGTCACTGTTTTCTTCGCGGGTGGTGTTACTAAGTGAGTCACCACATTTTCTTGGTGGACTTTTTTAGCTACAGTCGTTGGTGGTGCTACTAAGTTAGTCACCACATTTTCTTGGTGGACTTTTTTAGCCACAGTCGTTGGTGTTGTTGCATTCAAGCGAGTGTTCACTCCAAATTTCATAGACTCTGTAGCAATCTGTAATAAGTTGTTGTACCCAGCGATTTTATTCTTGAGTATCACCACGTTACTTGGCATTAACCATGTACTTGGCGACACTGCAAGATTTTGGACAACGTTGGTGTCTCTAATCGATTTATTCATGTTGAGAATCCATGTCGATACGTCATAGTTGATAACACTGTCAGAAAACAACTTGCGGAATTCTTGTTGGGTTTCTAGACTTCCTGCAGAACCACCAACGACTGACACACGTGTTCTCGCTTGCGCACCAAGTGTGGAGTACACAAAGGCTTCTATGCTCTGATTTAGATATTGCAGTCCAATGTTGGTAAAGCCGTCTGACAATCGCGCGACGTATCGTTTATAATCGTTCTGAACGTCGTTGAGTGTGTAGACTCTGGATTCACCTAAAGTGCCATCGCTCAGGACTTTATTCTGGTAGTAATGTTTTCTAGGAATCTTAGAAATCTTACCATACAATTCGGAAGCGTTGAATTCTCTACTTATTGACTTCATGGTCTCACCACCCCCCATTCTTCTGAGAAGTCTTCTAATGGTGAAGTACAAATGAAATCTCATCACACTTGTGACCACGGGGTGGACTTCTTGTGACACTGATAAATGCTGCAGCGAGACTCCACAACAGAAACTCGCACAATACGTCGCAAACACAACACGATAGTAAGATTCGTTGTCGTCCCACGTTGATTTTGTCTTTGATGTAGTGATTCCCAAGGTTGGTAGCTTTGACATGAAGTAGCTATTTTGGTTAACAAAAACTTTGAAGTTATTCACTGGATAATTCAACACATTTTCTGTTGGATAGCCATCCCAAAGTCCCCAGTGGTTCTTGTGACCTTTTGGTAGTGGTTGGATAGCTCCACCGCCTTGCCATATTATTGGGAACTTACTATTGTGTAGCCACTCCCACATGTTTTTATCATTTTTGAAAGTTGTGCTGGTTATGTCTGTGCTGAGGATGTCGTTGTTTCTGAAATACACATCGACACTCATGATTTTACCATCTTGCGAAATATTTGGATTGAACTCGAATTTGCTTAGAGTAGCGTGGGGGTACTTTTTGATGAGGTCTGCCTTTGCGTCGTGTGCAGCCTTCGATGTGTTAGCCATCGCACGTTTGTAGTGCTTTCCATAGTAGTCGTGAAGGGCTTTCTGCATATAATATACCATATGTTATACATAATGCGAAAGTTGACGGTATTCGTTGAGGGCGTAGAAAAAGTTGTGTCCTTTGACAACGCGATGATGGTCATACACGATAACCCATACATTATGGTTAAGACAGCTACTGTGTTTTGGGACTACCATAACACAACAAATGACGACAGCATACAGGTCTTCACGCTGGATGACTCTAGGGTTGGCTCTTTTAAAAAGATTAAAGTGGGTGAGGGGTACTTTAGCTTCGACACGCTGGTCAAAGTTTTGAAACATGAGTCTAACGAGCGTAAGGTGAGTCTCGAGATAGAGAAACTGGTGCCCACAGGTAAATGTAGGGTTAAGGTTAGTAGCTCAGCTGTGTTAGACACCATTGGGCCTCTACTCGGTTTCGCGAGAGGTGAGGTGATTCAGAACGACTCACAGTGGCACACTAGCCCGAATGAGGTTGATATGTACAAAGGTTTAAAGTACATAGAAGTTTCGTGTGACATTGTTGAGACAGAGAGCAACGTGGGTATTGATGGGAAGCGCAGCGACGGGATCACAACGTTGCCAATACCCACCGAACAGTCTTTGAAGGGGTCAGTGCAACGCCATGTGGACATCGAGTCCAAGGTGAGTATTAAAAAAGGTGTTTACTCAAGTATGACATTTCGTGTCAAACCAAATAACGGTGGTCTCAAAATTGGCGCGGTGCTATTGGAACTGTATATTGTGTGAATTATATGGAACTCGGTGTGGAAACAGAACAAGGGTTGAGAGACATCTATTATAGTCCCAAGAAAGGGTACACTGGTGCAGAGAGGTTGTATCAAAGCGCGTTGGGAGACGGATTGAAAGTAACTAGAAAAACAGTGAAAGAATGGTTGAGCGCAGGACACTTACACTAGGTACAAACCTATTGTGAGAAGACATAAATTCCGTGCTACCTTCGTCGGATTTCTTGGTGAGGAGCTCCAAATGGACTTAGTGGACATGAGTAAGTACTCAAAACAGAATGGTGGTTATTATTGGATATTGACAGGCATTGAAATATTGAGTAGATACGCTTTTGGAATTGTAGTTTATAGAAAAGACACTAAGAACATGACTAAGGCTGTTGGAGAGCTATTGAATGACTTTAAAGATCGGTTTGGAACCATGCCTAAGTTAGCGCAATTTGACGATGGACTCGAGTTCTACAACGTTGGTGTGAAAAGTTTGCTGAAAGAACATGGTGTTGAATATTTCAGCACTAAGAGCGATAAAAAGGCTGCTGTTGTCGAGCGTTTTAACAGAAGTCTCAAGAGCATCATGTGGAAGTACTTTTACACTCGTGGAACGTACAAATGGATTGACGTTCTTGATCAGTTTGTGGACAATTACAATAGCAATGTGAATCGAAGCATTATGATGAAACCAAAGGATGTCAATAAGTCGAATGAAGGTGAGGTTTGGACCACTTTGTTTGGTCACCAATTTGCGGACAACCCATCGCCAAAGTTTAGAGTTGGTCAATCGGTGAGAATTAGTAAATACAAGAGTGTGTTCACAAAGGGCTATGAAGCCAACTTCACTGAGGAGCTGTTTAAAGTGGTAAAGGTTATTCGCGGTGATCCAAACGTGTATGAAATTGAGGACATAAGTGGTGAACAGATTATTGGGAAGTTTTACGAACAGGAATTGTCGCTGGTCAATAAGAAACATGGTGACGATGTGTACAGAGTTGAAAAGGTGTTGAAAAGAAAGAAAGTCAGAGGGAAGAAGATGGCGCTGGTTAAGTGGCTAGGTTATGAAAGCAAACATAATTCGTGGATACCAGAAAGCGATATTCAAAACGTGAGTTAATGTAATATGGCTGAAGGCGGTTTCGACGACCTCGAGACGGAAGGCTCTAACGAGTACAGAGATGTCACTAGCGATGAACTAAAGTATAGTCTCGAGAGAGCCATTCAAGATCACAAACTAGCTCAGGGTGATCCAAACGTCACAGTCGATGAGAAAATTAGACTAGTTAAAGTGGTGAGTGGACTTGTGGATGAGCGTGATAGAAGATTTATTCAACATCTAGGGGTTTTTTTTAGCGATCTTAAAACGTGGGCTATTGACAACACGAGAGATCGTGAAGACGTCGCAAGGAGTGTACCATTGTTAGACACCACACACGCGGAGTATGTCGACATACTTGGACTAACACCAATCGAGAACCGTGAGTTGGATGTCACACTCAACCCAAGCGAGAGTGTGACGCGTGAGTCGAGAGTAGGTGACGATGGTGCATTGCAAATAGAAGCGGATCACTATCGAGACTTGATAAATGAAACGCACGAAAGAATAGTAGAGCTTGAGGGAAAAAACCTCACGTTCACGGAGAATGAAGAGCTACTCGACCTATACGAGAGAATGACTGGACTTAGACAGGCTAGAGACATGGTTATCGAACAGCGGCAAATAGAAGAAGTTAGAGAGCGACAAGAGATCGACATTGACAGATTGCAGAGGTTCAAGAAATGGGCTAGAGAAAATATGGTTGGGTTGAGTGCTTTAGCGATTTCAGTAGCCGCGATTATAACAACTATTATTATCGCTGGGAGGTCTAATGTTATGAAAGGCGCTACGGTCACGAGGTCGTTCGCGCAGGCCGTTAAAAACGCGATAATGAAGATGGGTCCATGGGCTGTTGGATTGGCTAACTTAGTTTATGACGCGCTGGTGACGGGCGCAAAGGGTCTCGCTTGGTTAGCTCAAAATCTGTGGGTGTTTGCGGCGACATTCGCATGACTTGCGTACAATTATTTAAACTAAAAGAAAATGTGATTCATGGATACCAGAAAGCAATATTCAAAATGTGAGCTAATGTAATATGGCTGAAGGTGGGGGAGGTTTTGACGAGATTGAGATGGAAAACTTTGACGAGTACGAAGGCACCACTGATGAGCAATTAGAAGAGAAGCTCGCCGATATCGAAAAGTCAATTGAAGACATAAACGATAAGTACACTGAAGACAACATGCCGGAAGACGTTCGTGTTAATTACAACGACTATCAAGACCATGCGAAAAAGATAATGAGTGAGCTAGACGTGAGGCGAGATTGGCAAAAAGAGACGTCATTTACCGACACTAGCGATGGTAAAACGGTGACAATAAGAGGAACTAATGTAGAAGTCCCAACAGTAGAGTTTGTCAAGCAGGGGTCATATGATGACGTTAAAGACACAAGTTTCAATCTAGCTTTTGAAGAGGAGTCGGACGAACTTTATAAAAGATTGGATGAGCTAAGCGCGTCCAACAAAGAGGTAATAGAAAACGAAGTAAAAAGAATCAAGCTAGTAGGTAAGAAAATACGTAAATTAAGCAAAAAGGGACTCGGCCGTGACGACGCGTCAAGGAAAATAGTCAACAGGTCGTGGGTTACGAGCTCGGGGTCTATTCTTTTCAAACCGATAAACAAAGATGGTAAATATGGAAAACCTAAACGAATTCTAATACCTGGGAAAAAAGGTTTGATCTACAGTAAAGACGCGAGTAGTAAAAATGCGATTGAGCAGTTCAAAAAGTTAGTTAGTCAAATCCCTGAGAGTACAGAAACAACAGCTGTCACAACAGAGGCAATCCCAGATGACTTCCCAGTGATTGAAACAATAGTGGACTATGATGACATACCTGGGCTAACACCAAACGAAAACCGTGAGCTGAATGGTGTGGTCAACCCAGGCGATGGTGTGGTGCGCGAATCAAGAATAGGTGACAATGGTGCATTGCAAATACAAGCAGACCACTTTCAAGAAACGATAGAACACACAAACGAAAGAATAGCAGAGCTTGAGGGAAAAGACCTCACGACTGCAGAGGACAAAGAGCTCACCAATCTATCTGAAAGAGTGATTGGACTTAAACAGGCTAAACACAGAACTTTAGGACAGCGCGAGCTTCAAGAAGTTAGAGAGCGACAAGAAGTCGACATTGACAGATTTCAGAAATTCAAGGAGTGGGCTAAAGAAAATATAGTTGGGTTGAGCGCTGTAGCTATTTCAGTGGCTGGGATTATAACAACTATTATTATCGCTGGGAGGTCTGCTGTTATGAAAGGCGCTATAGCCACAAAGTCATTCGCACAGGCTGTTAAGAACGCGATAACGAAGATGGGCCCATGGGCTGTCGGGTTGGCTAATTTAGTTTACAATGTGTTGACGTTGGGTGCGAAGGGTCTCGCATGGTTGGCTCAAAATCTGTGGGTACTTGTGGTGGTACTCGCGTGGTTTGCTTATGACTATTACAAGCTAAAACGGTAGTAACAAAATATGTGTAAAGGTATATGAACGTCACGTCGGCAGAGTTGAGCCCCGGTTTTAGACGAGCGACCATGGGCGTCATAAGAGGGGTGAGAACGCAGCATGTGATCACGTTGAACCCTAATAAAGTTAGTCCTGGTGAGGAACTTTACATTGATATACCAAAGCTCAAGGCTAGTAGCTGTTTGGTGCCTGGATCGTTGGGTCTAGTGTTCGACTTTAAGAACGCAAACGCTAAAAGTTGGTTCTTGAACAATGTGAGCAAGTTACTTTGTGAGAAACTTGTTGTGAGGCTAGCTGGGGAAGCTGTGTATGACAACACTGGGGAAAATTACACTGGTGTTTATCGCGACCTTTGGGAGAGTGTCAGTACGCGAGACCGAATGATTGACTATGGTGTTGGCTCTGAGAACTTGAGAAAGCTAATCTCTAAGGATGACAGTGGCGCGACGAGTGGGAACGTTGCTAAAGTTAGTGACACATTGATGTTCGGTGTGATTGGAACGAAACAGCGGATAAAGCTTGGTAAAATCATGGATGACCACGGGTTGTACGCTCCTTTCAGCATGAACAACAATTTGCAATACGTGATCACACTCCCGAAGGCCACAGACATCATGGTGGCGCAATCCAATCAAAGTGTAGGTGGGTACACTTTGGAGAACCTCGAGCTTGAGTATGAAACGATTGATAACCAGGAGCTTGCTGATGAGATAGCGTCGGGTTACGCAAGTGGTCGTAGTTTGTCATACGAGCACGTTACATTGATGAAAACCGCTGAATGGGATAAGGGTACGACCATTGTGAACGAAAATGTCAATCTACCAAGAAAAAGCATGAAGGCAATTGTGTTGCTTTTCACGAATAAGGTGCGAACAGACAGTGAGGAGTTTCTCTACCCAAATATTGAGAGTGTTAGAGTCACAATTGAAGGTGTGCCAAATAGCGTGTACTCACAAGGCATCCCAAAGTCGAAGTTCTATGCAGAAGCGAAGCGATTGTTTGGGTTGGGTGAAGAACACGCTCAGTTCATGACCATACAGAAATTCTATAAAGATGGCTTTGCGTTGGTCGTTGACTTGAGGAGCGTTCAAGATAATCGCAATGTCGCCACTGGTAAAAAAATTGTGAACACACAATCCGGCGTGCTTCTTGAGATCACTAAAAAAGTGACGACTGCAAATGTCATGTGCAGGGTGTTTGTGATAAGTGATGCGCTGGTAAACTTCATGAACAATGGGTTGCAATCAATCCAGTATTAAATCGAACGTGGGTTAATGGAGACTCCGTTTAATATGTTAATTGTTGGTATGACAGCTTGTGGTAAGACACATTATTTGCTGGAAACACTAGAATCTGAGTATCGCAGTAAATTTGACTACATTGTGTTGATTTGTCCTACTTTCGAGTGGAACAAAGCGTATCAAGATTGGAAATATGTACGCGACCCTGACGTGTTGGCGATAGACTGCGCGCAGGATAATGTCGACGCTGTTCTCAAGTGTGTTACTAGCATTTTTAAAGGCACTAACACTCTGATTGTGTTGGACGACTGTGCGAGTGGGCGGGACGTCAAGAATAGGACTAGCCAATTGGTCAACTTGGCTTTTAGCGCGCGACATTTTGTGTTGAGCGTTATTGTCATCACACAACAACTGACGTCGATCGCAAAACCATACAGAGAAAATATTAGTAAGCTTGTTTGCTTCTAAGTAGTATAGCAAGTAGGGCTGCGAGCTCAATCGACCTCAACCGTAAATATAAATACCAAAACATCACCAAATTTTGCCAAGTTGCGACTCGACAAATTTGGCGATGTTTTGGTATTTATATTTACGATTAACATCGAATAAGCTCGCAGCCCTACTTGCTATACTACTACAACGATCGTTAGTCAATCTAGACACCCCTCACACGTTTTCTACTAAATTGATGTCAAACACACGCGAGACTAGCGAAACAATACCAAATTTATACTAAATCACGACTCTCGCTAAATTTGACACCATTTCAGCCACATTTAAAAAATAGAGTGTCGTTTCAAAATTCTCACAAATTTATGTCAAATTATGTTTAGGAAAAATAGAAAGTGTCATTTCAACATTTTCGCGTGTTAAAAAAATAAAATGTGGTACGAGCCCACTCTCACATATTAAAAAATAGAAAGTGTCGTTTCAACATTTTCACAAATTTGTCGAATCGCATTTAAAAAATAGTCGTTTCAACATTTTCACAAATTTGTCAAATCACATTTAAAAAAATAGAAAGTGTCGTTTCAACATTTTCACAAATTTGCCAAATCACATTTAAAAAATAATCGTTTCAACATTTTCACAAATTTGTCAAATCACATTTAAAAAATAGTCGTTTCAACATTTTCATAAATTTGTCAAATCACATTTAAAAAATTGTCGTTTAAACATTTTTACAAATTTATGTATCGTAAAAGTGTCTCACGCGTGATAAAATTGCCACCTGTTATGCAAATTAGATTATTGCCACCTGTTAATAATAGATTAGTCCGTTTGTTCACTATTTTCAGTGTTTGTCGCCCCACCTCTCACTTCAATGTTTTTGTGACCATACGCGTAGGAGTCAATACCATTTTCTAAAAGGTATCGTTTATCATCAAAACAGGATAGCGACACTTTATTAATTTCGTAACTACCGAGCTGATGTTTGACACTTCTAATGGTCTTCATTGTGTGTCGCAATTGTTTCTGCTCAAGTAACACACTTTTGTAATCTTCATGTCTGATCACTTTTTTAATTATATTCTTTCTAATACCTTTAGCGGTTTTCCCGCCGCCTCCACCCTCTTTCAAATAGCTGTACATTTTACTGCGCAACCCGACGAACTCAACAATTGGCGTTCCAGCGCACTCGTCCTTCATCTTCCCAATAACTTTCTTATTCTCTCTAAAAAAGAATGGGCTGTCTGCAGGATAGTCGCTATTGTCAAACTTTTCGCACTCCATCATAAAGTCGGAATAAACGTCGTCAGTTTTGATTGAGTACAACAGACTGTCAGTGTCAGTGAAGTGCAATCTGCAGGTGTCGCTAGAGTACTTTTTCATAATATAATTGTAGTGAAAATTGTACATCAGCGTTTTACTCAAGTCTAGTATGCACATACCCACATATGCAGGTCGATTTAGTGTCAGCGTTTCTTTAACTTTATGAACAGCAACTAAGTTCTCGCTAAATATCTTGCAAGACACAAACGTTGGCTTTGAGACAAGCTTTTTAAATTTCTCCGCAGTGGTCACTAATCTTACGTCCACACGCTTCCTCAAGTTTTCCATCGTTTTTCCGAACACACTGTTGTTCATCAACTTGAAGAAGTCCTTCTCAAAAGCGTTCTTAGCCGCGGTTCTTTTGGCTGTGTTAAAGTCGATGTACTTGCCTAGCCACTTGGACTGGTCAAACTGCAGGACCCTGTGAATCTTATTGATTTTTAATCCAAGATCCATGTACAACTGCAGATTTCCGTAGTGACACACATACTTTTTTTTGTCCATCAAATTAGTCACCAGCTTCTTCACACCACCAACACTCACGTTAAACTTATTTTTGATTTTCGTGCAGTACTCCGACAACATGTCAACAGTTATTTCCATCTTCTCAGGGGCTAGCGGGTAATCGTTGTGTAGGTCATGCAAATGGGTTGGGTACTCCAAGTCGACCTCGAGCAGTAAACCTTTTTTACTATTGTTGTGATAGTCACATAGATTAACTTTTTCTATTTCTTTCTCAGTCAACCACTTGAAGCCGCCTGTGGGTAGACTTCGACTCATTGCCCATCCATACAAGTTGTTGGCGTCAAGGTACATCAAATACTTCAACTCTCGCTCTTTGTCATACCCTTCCATGTACTTATTATTCGCCACGCCATGTCTGTTGCATATGTAGCTCACACCACCACGCATACCTAGTTCTACGAACTGAAACATGTCGATGTCGGACAATAACTCAAGCTCCACTCCAGTCATCTTTAACA
Organism: Chrysogorgia sp. JL179-B06; assembly: GCA_035772405.1. Classification (NCBI taxonomy): domain Eukaryota; kingdom Metazoa; phylum Cnidaria; class Anthozoa; order Scleralcyonacea; family Chrysogorgiidae; genus Chrysogorgia; species Chrysogorgia sp. JL179-B06. Next base: position 6,673,908 of record JAYKKM010000047.1, read on the forward strand.
TGGCATCCCAAGCCAATCCAGGCGACGTGAAATAGTGACACGGGTCTAATTTATACTCGCGATGGCACGTCTTTCTAAAGTTCTCAAAAACGTCAGCGAGCAAGAGCACGTCGCTTTTCAAATACAGGTCGTGGTACCCACCCATGTTTTCAACGTCGAAGTAGTCCCACACATCGCAAGCACGCTCATGCATTTCTTCCGTAATATCTTCGTCATTCAGAATATTGTAAAAGTCCTTTTTGGAGGGTAGCTCGCATTCGTCGAATTTATCAAAGGAGTCCATATAATCGTAGGGATAGACTCCCTTTCTTGTCATGAGTGCCAAACCCTCGTCGTGAAACACTTCTGATGTGTATTTGAAAGCGTCCCTTGGTAGGTTCCTCACCAAGTTGTCTAGACCGCTACTCATGAACTGAAAGCTGTCCAAGAACACCAAGTTTTTTCCAAGCATGAACGCCATGTACTTCTCCATGTTGTTCGGTATCACGTTAATGTCTTGGCCAAACTTACCAATCTCCTGCATGATGAAATGGCTATCATAGCCACGTAAGTTATGAAAGATCACGGGTATTTTATCGGTCAACTTAAAGTTCACATTACACTGACGATGTGCGGACCCTCTGTACTTACCTGACACGTGACAGTGGTCTCTCACTCTAACGTCAGCGCCAGTGTACTCAACGCTACAAATATGGCAACTCTTGGCCTCGTCGAAACTCTTCTTATCGTCGTCAGTCAGCACCATTTCTTTGTTAAAGTGACTCTCAGATGTCTTTTTACAATATTCGACAATTTCTAACATTTCCCCAATAAACTTGTTAACTGCATTTTCACCGCGATACACTTTCACTGGCTTACTGTACTCATTGTCATAGCAACAAACCAATTTATACCCATAACCACAGTCAACGTGCCTCTGGTAAGCATTTGTGTAGCTACACTCGTTCGATGGTGTTGCCGCATGCACCTTCTGTGTGATAGCCTCGAAGTCTGCGTACACCACAAATGGTACGTTTAGCTGTCTACTAAAATTCTCGTATTTCACTTTCGTACCTTTTTGTGGCATTTTAATAGCTTGCTTCCCATTGATGACCAAACACACTTCAATATGACTTTCAAGCACGTCCGCGCGGGTGAAACACTGCAAACAATACCTGCAAAAATGCTTTCTCGCCTTATACTTTGTCTGACGGTACATGAATTTGTTAAAATCGCGAATGTACACATAATGGTTGTTGCCCGCGTCGTTAGTTATCAACAATAGGTCCATATGGTCGGGATACGTCTCCTTAGAAACGTACACAGGGAATGGCTGCTTATCTTCATACCCAAAAACATTTATGCTAATATCGTTCGCCTTTTCGATCTTGTTGTAGTCTTTGAGTGTGACTGGGAAGTCAATTCCGTCATAGTTCAGCTCACCGACATGTCTGACGTACTTTGACGTTCTGTCAGAGTTTTTTCCAACAGGAAATTTGTGTGCAAGGTGGCACCATCTAAAGCACTCGTTGTCATCATCGTTATTTACGTTTACCAAGCCCTTCATACTGTTGCGCAGCTCCTTTGGCAGCGCAATGTAGCTACTCCCATGCAAAGGTCTGTAAATAGCGACGTTGACGTAGTGCGCGTCTATTTTGTCGATAGTCCATCCAGACCCCTCAGATAACCACCCAGCTATCCGCGTCAAAATCTGCTCCGACCCGCGATTGGCAACACCCTCGATGTCATGCTCGTTAATGATGACGAACGTTTCGCTGTTAAAGTAGGCAGTTTTGTATGTGGTCTTATTGAGTTCTAAAACTTTTTCAAAAGTGACCTTGACTGTCTCCACCACTTTCATTCCGTTGGTCTCGCCTAGTTCACGTCTCAAAAGGTTAGTGACAGCGCTTCTACTAGCGTTTACCTGATTGATGTCTCTGTCGTCAATTACTTCGACTCCATAGGACCTTGTGAACCCTCTCAGTGCTCGATCCAACAGATGCGTTGACGGTGCGAGGTCTTCGACTAGACGTTGTCCCTCTTGATCTCTAAAGAAGCCGTGAACGTTGGTCGCTTCATCTGTTAGTGATTTGACAACGGCTGCACTCGTCTTATGCGCCCGTCTTTTTGTCAGTGGGTTTTTCACAGTCCGACTCATTGGCTTCTATATACACTACGCTTATTTATTTTTTTCCTAAGCCACTCATTGTAATAAATATCACCACTTTCACACCATCCCAGCTTTGGGTACACCACCCCAAACAGATTGTTGTCAAACAAGTCTTTCACCTTCCCATCTTTGAGGTCAAGCACCTTCTTGAGTGTCTCGAGTTGTCTTCTATGACACAACCTAATAATGTAGTATCCGTATCTGCTGACATTTCTACCCTTTATCAAATTGCATGAGTGCAGCACATTGACAACTTTCAGGAAGTCCTCTTTTATCAACTCAAGGTGCTCACCCTTCACAACGTTCCGTAGTCTCCTCCCCATCCACCAAGACCGCTTGTGAACGCTCTTTAGCCGCGTGAGTCTCATGTCGCTGTAACTCTGAGTGTAACCCCATTCGATGTCGCCACACTTTGGACACGCGTACCCACCGCAGTCACTTACGTTTTTCACAACGTCACAATCCGAGCAGTAGTAAATTCTGAAGGTGTCTCCACACTCAGTTTGCGTCTCATTTGCGATCTCGTCAATTGTCAAACCATAACTCATCTGCCTCATAAGTTTGTCCATCGCTTATACTACTCCAACATTTTTTTACCGAACTAGTACCCATACCGCTATTCCACTGCCCAAACCTAGCGCGCTAACAAACAATAATTGGTAATCCTTCATTTCCGCACTTGGTTGGTAGTAATCCGCAATCTTCGGGAGGTCGGTGAACACTCGTCCGCTGTACTGTATGGTCATTACACTTCTAAGCTCCTCCAGCGCGTGGTTTGTGTCATTGATGTCAGCATTAGCGTCTGAGAGCCGTTGTCGTAAACGCTGGATCTTATCTTTCTTGGCGACCTCATTTTCATACCACACTTCTTTCGCACTGGCTAACTGTTCCAACGCATGGTTATGCCTTTTCATCTCAGCTTCATAGCCTGAGTGATTACATTTCGAAAACATAAAGCCAGCGCCTGCAAAAGCCACTGCATTAAAAATCCCTCCAGCCACAACACTCGCCATTAACTTACGTTGATTTGAATGGGTCTGTCGGTATCCACTTTTTCGATTGTACCCATTTTACTAACAGCGTTCCTGCACCAACAGCCGCAGCGAGTTTCACTGTACCTTTCACCGTCTCTGGTGTTCCCAATGGTTCTCCCAAAGCCTTTTTAGAAATCATACTCACTGCCACAGCACCAGTCGTAACAAGTAGCGCATCGTACAATTCGTTCATAAGTTCTTTTCGATCGATCGCAGTCATATATACATTGTCGTGTGTTTTGTTCAAGAATCAAATGTGTCTAACGCTGGACGACGAGTTTTGTAGTTCTCTGACACAGGTGCTGGTGTAGTACTCACAGGTTCTTTTTCACTGCTAATTGTGTACCATAGCGAAGCACCAGCAATGATAACACCAAGTGTTCCGACAATATAACCATAGCTCCACTCACCACCCTGCTCTTCGTTGACTATCATTTCACGCATTTTCTTTTCTTTCGCAGCTTTCGATATCTCAGCCAACTTTTTACCAGCAGCGACGCGCTTTGGGTCCTTCACCTTAACACTTTTCACATCAGCTGTAATCTTAGCGTCAGCCGTCTGTGAGTCTTCAACCATCTAATACACTATCACGTGTTATCTTACTCACAGTTGACCTCACAGATGTCTCACAGTTGTCTCACAGTCCCAAACCAAAACGCACTAAAAAATTAGGATTTTTTCTGGGAGTATAACATAATGACTCAAGCCCGAGAGGTTAGCGAAGAAGATATTGCCAACATGCTGAGAACGGCCTTTACCAGTGTGTCTACCCCACAAGACGCCCCTGGACCCAAGGTCTTAAACGAGTACTTCTCAATATGCTCACCGCTCCTTGACCTCAACCCTGACGGAGGGTTGCCAAAACGGTTTGGCTCTCAGGTCAACCGTACTAGGCATCTTCTCGACGCTTGGATCGATCTTCGGGAGGAAAGAGCCAACGAGCTTGCTGATAGATTAGCTAGCATAATCCCTGTGTGGTGTTACTCATCATTCAAGTACCTTATGTTAGCAAGTGACGTCTACTTGAACAACCCTCGTAAGTCCAACGCTACATTACTCGGTAACTTCCTCGAAGTGTTCTTAGCGACCCTTATGTGGAAACCATGCCCAACCAAAGCCAAAGCGTGGCTAGAGCTCGCTGCAAACCGCGACGCTCACGTTTGCAAGGTGGGGTGTAATGAGATACTGGGTGCGGACGATATCAGGGACCACGTACTCTCGCCCGCCCACAGACACTTTGTGAGAGATGAAAACGTGTACACCTGTCACCCGTGCGGTGTGGTCACCAACGACCCACTGCATCGCTTAAGACATGAGAGCTCGAGGTCTCATCTTAAAAACTTAGAGCTCCAGCGGATATTCAACATGGAACGACGGTTTCCACCACAATAAAAAATATTTCTCTGGGGGTATAGTAACCATGAGAAAAGTTGGTAGACTAGAAATCGTGATTGGTCCCATGTTCGCAGGAAAAACGACAGAGACTCTTCGTAGGTTAATCACGTTAAGTAAGTCAGGGCTCAAAGTCCTTTACATGAACAACGCAGGTGACACTAGACGAACTGGCCACACGTTCTCCACACATCGTCAGACCATTGTCGTTGGATCAGACAGTTTACCTGCGAAGTTAATCACCAACCTTCCAAGTTCTTCCGAGATAGCTGACTATGACGTCATCGGCATTGATGAAGGCCATTGGTACTCTGATCTACTCCCAGTTATTCGCGAATATGTCAAAGCTGGCATTCACGTCATTATTTGTGGTCTCATATCAACGGAGCACTTAAAAAGACTTGGTGAGCTCGACACACTGTTCTCAGTAGCAGACGACATCACATTTCTAAAAGCGCATTGCGTCGTTTGCCGTGACACTTACGGAACAACTGTTGACGCACCATTCAATTGGAGATACAACCCAGGGCCATCATTCGTTGGTGGCGCTGAGCAATATCGCGCAGTGTGCAGACGTCATCATCCTTCCACACAAAATTAAGGGTGTTCTCGGATACCCCACTTTTTAAATTTAGACATTGGTCACATGAAGCGTCCAATGTACCGTAGAAACATTTTTTTTCACACAGTGGTCAGAAGGTTTGTGAAATAATGAGAGAAAGTTTCGCAGATATTTTTATCGAGTTAAAAAACGTCTTTAAAAAATGCTAGAGCAGTTGTCGCTTCAAACGTCGTCTCAACAACGAGAACGAGTGCTAACTCAACTTATTACTCGCTGTCTAAAAAGTCTCTTTACAATAACGTCTCTCATGGTTACTCAACGCTGATTTATTTTTAAATTTACGAAAACACTGGGAACACTGAAACCCAACGTCAAAGAAATATTTTATCACCACGGTGATAGCGTCGTCGTACGAGTCGCACAACAACGTTAGATAACCAGCGGATTTGTATCTGAGTAGCAGAGAGTCTTGCTCTTTGGATGTCTTACCTGTGCCACCTGGATTCTTGAACTCAATCACAAGCCCGCTATGCTGTCGGTTTGCATTGGCAATAATCAAGTCAGGTGTTCCACGTTGGTAGCCTTTTTTCCACGAATTTATTCTTTTACTCGAAGTGTCTTGATTTTCACCACAAGCGGCTATCAAAATAGCTTCTGGATAATATTTCCTAAGAAAACCAACAACTTTCGTATGAAGGTCGAACTCAGTGATCATTTTAAACTGATTGTGTTTGAGACCAACGTCAGCTAAACCCTTTCTAACGCTTGGCAAGACTTCTGAGTGCACCCACCCTCCGAAGTGTCTCGCACGTTCCATTTTACTCGAGAACACTAACGAGTAGACCCCAAGTTCGTTGATAAACGAGGCTTGTTCCATCTTCATTTTGCAATCAGGTTCGACGTGGTCGTTAACTGCATCTTTTGGTCGAGCGTAACCTAGAGCGCTCGCGACTTCTTTCGCTTTGAACCATATGTCGCCGTTGTGATTAACCGTCGTGATTTGGTGACCATCGAAATCGAATAGTTGAAGTGCTGCGGAAGTCATCACTATATAGTCCTCCACGAGAAAAAACTACTCGATGTGAGCGCTACGTCTTTTATAGATCTGGTTTGTTGTGTACCAACGCATCAGGTGTGTTTTATTAGTCTTCAGTTTTCTACGTCGTCTGAAAAAGTTTCTAACGTTACGAATCAGCTTTCTAAACCAACCCATTTTAACTTAGGTCACGTCTCCTACCACTCCCACAGTGTCTGACTCTGGTAACATAATAGGTTTGCCGTAAGTCTTTTTAGACCTCATACCAATCTCAGCGTGGAGCTCGAGAGTAACGTCACCGCGACCAAACGATCCACCAGCTTTGAACATGTGATCAGTCGTCTTATTTATCTTATATATTTCATGGGGTCTCGAAATACATGCTCCCATTTACTTTACACCATATTCCTTCATCATTTCTCCACCCATGATTATGATGTCTCGGTTCGTCATGTAACCACTCACAATTTTCACACCGTAGAATTCTATCAACGATGGGTATGCATAAGGTGCGAGTGGTATTCTTGGTCGATGTATTCCAAAAATTGTTCCATAGGGTGTGCCTATCTTTTTCATATTCGCTACGAAGTCTGAATCGGTTGACTTGATGTTGTTGACTCTGACGTGTGAATTGTCCATTTGCCAGTGTATCGATATCATGTGCGTTTTTGTGAGGTCAACAATACTCGGAATAGTGCATATGCTCTCCATTGCTGGGATGCTACCACCATACGCGAGTCCATTAGTCATACCAGTCTTGTACCCTATGAACTTATCCCACTGACCGTCGTCGTTTGATATAATTGTCTCCCAATTTGATCCAGCGGTGCGAGTAGGTAACCTCACTACAACAAAAATAGAGAGGTCACACCATTGCATACTCGGGCAGTTAAAATGGAGACCTGACTCAAGTGGGAGTGGTGTTAACACAGGGGATAGAAAACTTTGGCTTACACTGCTGATGCCGATAATAGGGCCATAGGTTGGGTTGTTTTGCACTAATTTACTTGTTTCACCAATAGCTTTCACTTTGTTTGAACCATTGGCGTGAAATTCCACGTTTCTCAAGGCGTGTGTGCTAACGTTGAAGTCGAGCACAATGTTGTAGGACTGACTCTTGAGGAAACCTGATAGCAATTGCTCTAGAGTTCTTTTATTGATGGCGTCTGAGTCATCGACTGGGTCTGCTACGTTTTTTATCGCTGAGCCTTGCATGTCTATTATTCCAGACATCCTTCCACCGGTCGCACTTAATTTGGGATCTTCGTCCAGATGCCTTTTCGCTCTCTTTAGTATTTTATCGTGAGGGTCGTCAGACTCATACCCATAGTTTAGACTCATTACTACTTCAAGGTGTATTTGGTTAGCAGATAGCCAGATACCGCTGAGAACCCTAAGATTATCGCCAATGTTGTCGTGTCTGACTTACTTGTGACCACTGCTTTTCTCATGGGAAGTGGTGCCGCACTTTCTTGGTAAACTTTTTTAGCCACAGTCGTTGGTGCCACCACACTCTCTTGGTGAGCTTTTTTCTTCACAGTCGTTGGTACTACTAATGAGTGAGTCACCACATTTTCTTGGTGGACTTTTTTAGCCGTAATTGTTGGTGTTGTTGCATTCAAGCGAGTGTTCACTCCAAATTTCATGGACTCTGTGGCAATCTTTAATAAGTTGTTGTACCCAGCGATTTTATTCTTGAGAATCACCACATTACTCGGCATTAACCATGTACTTGGCGACACCGCGAGATTTTGAACAACGTTGGTGTCTCTAATCGATTTATTCATGTTTAGAATCCATGTCGATACGTCATAGTTGACAACACTGTCAGAAAACAACTTGCGGAATTCTTGTTGGGTCTCTAGACTTCCTGCAGAACCACCGACGACTGACACACGCGTCCTCGCTTGTGCACCAAGTGTGGAGTACACAAAGGCTTCTATGCTCTGATTTAGATATTGCAGCCCAATGTTGGTGAAGCCGTCTGACAATCGCGCGACGTATCGTCTGTAATCGTTATGGACGTCGTTGAGTGTGTAGACTCTGGATTCGCCTGTTGTGCCATCGCTCAGGACTTTATTCTGGTAGTAGTGCCTTCTGGGGATCTTGGAAATCTTACCATACAATTCAGAAGCGTTGAATTCTCTACTTATTGATTTCATGGTCTCACCACCTTCCATTCTTCTGAGAAGTCTTCTAATGGTGAAGTACAAATGAAATCTCATCACACTTGTGACCACGGGATGAACTTCTTGTGACACTGATAAATGTTGCAGTGACACCCCACAACAGAAACTCGCACAATACGTCGCAAACACAACACGGTAGTAAGATTCGCTGTCGTCCCACTCTGATTTTGTCTTTGACGTGGTGATTTGTAAGACTGGTAGCTTTGACATGAAGTAGCTATTTTGGTTAACGAAAACTTTAAAATTATTCACTGGATAATTCAACACATTTTCTGTTGGATAGCCGTCCCAAAGCCCCCAGTGGTTCTTATGACCTTTTGGCAGCGGTTGGATAGTTCCACCACCTTGCCATATCTTTGGGAATCTTGGTCTGTAGTCACGTTCTTTGTTAAGGAATTTTGTGTATTCTTTGTTACTCGTGAACTTTGGTGACTTTATGTTTATCATGTCAGAGTACTTTGGACCTGACTTGAAGTAAATGTCGACGGTCTTGACTGTTTTATTATCGTTTGCGAGGTTGTATCCAAACTCAAACTTATTTAATTGCGCATTTGGAAATTCACTAAGAAGAATTAGTTCACCTTGTTTTCTTTTTGTCAGCATCTATAACACATGCTACATTATATGGTCAGGGTTGTAGTGTTGATTAGAGGTCCAACGGAAACTGTGGATTTACCAGAGGCACTTTTGACGTTTGGCTCAGATCCTCACTTACTAGTGAAAAAAGCGACCATCTTTTGGGACTACGTTAACGTGGAGACTGGCGTGAATGATGAAATAAGTTACAACAGCAACAAACACGTTTTTGAGTCTGGGTACCACACTTTTAAAATGATTGCCGACGAATTGAGAGGATTAGGGGCTATCGAGCTAGTAGCCAACAAACACAATTCAAAGTGTGCGATAAGAACTGACCAACAATTAGAGCTGTTTAAATTTGGAGAACTCTTAGGGTTCAACGACAACACAACGATAAGTAGTAGTGGTTTGGTCAGCCCTAATGTTGTGGACGTTAACAAAGGGTTGAAGTACGTACAAGTGGGTTGTAGCATTGTGAACAGACCTGAGAATATTGTTAATGGTAGCAAAAGCGAGGTTATCGTTGAGCTACCATTGACCACCACCCAACCACTGAAGAGCTCCGTTCAACACTTCTTCAACATTGAGTCGAAGGTGTCGATAAACAAAGGCGTTTTTACGCAGCTAGTTTTTAGCGTGACTGACCAAAATGGTAGTGGTGTCAACGTTGGTGACATATTGTTGGATTTGTATGCAACGCTTGAGTAGCTAACGTTAAACGCATGCTAAAGTAATGAGTCTAAACTATGGGTATGACTCTGGTGGTTACACTGAAAAGCGACGTGTAGACGACAGTCCTCAAAAGTTGACGGTGCTCGTTGAGGGTGTGGAGAAAGTTGTGACTTTTGACTACAGTGTAGTAGCCACATATGATAACCCACACATTGTAGTCAAGACGGCCACTGTGTTTTGGAGCTATGATAATGTGATGGGTAGTGATGATATTCGATTCTTGCTTGTTGGTACAGAAACACCAGTGTCAAGACCTGCGGCAACTCGATTGGGTGGGGGCCACTACGACTTCGACGCGTTGGTTAGAGCTCTACGACACGCGCTCAGGGAGGTTGATGTAGACTTCGTGGTGGAGAAACTGGTGGCCACAGGTAAAAGTAGGGTTAAAGTTCGGCGTACGAGGTATGGCGCCATCACCCGAATAGAACTTAGGCTAGGTGACATTGGGCTTTTGCTCGGTTTCGCGAAGGACGCAGGAATTTTATTAGACGCTAAGTGGCACGACAGTCCAAACAAGATTGACATGAACAGAGGTCTAAAGTATGTAGAAGTCTCGTGCGACGCTGTTGAGACGGAGAGCAATGTGGGCACTGATGGGAAGCGTAGTAACGTGATCACAACATTGCCAGTGCCCACCGAGCAGTCTCTAGATGGGGGGATACAGCGCTACGCATACGTTGACTCCAAGGTGAGAATTAAAAAAGGTATTTACTCAAGTATGACGTTTCGTGTCAAACCAAACAATGGTGACGCTGACGTTGGCGCGGTGTTATTGGAACTGTGTATTGTGTGAATTATGTGGAGCTTGGCGTGTAGCCTTCGGTGTGTTCGCCATCGCACGCTTGTAGCACTTTCTGCATAAAATATACCATATGTTATACATAATGCGAAAGTTGACGGTGTTCATTGAAGGTGTGGAGAAAGTGGTGTCCTTTGACAACAGCGTGATGGTCATGCATGATAACCCATGCATTATGGTCAAGACAGCCACTGTGTTTTGGAACTATGATAATGTGACGGGTAGTGATACTATTCAAATATTATACGTTAGACAGAGTAGACCACGGCGATGGTCTACGACAACTCGATTGGATGAGGGCCACTACGACTTCGATGCGTTGGTTAGAGCTCTACGACACAAGCTCAAGGTGCTCAATGTAGACCTCGTGGTGGAGAAACTGACGACCACAGGTAAAAGTAGGGTTAAAGCTCAGTCTACGAGTCGTAGCGTCACCGGAGTAGAGCTAAGGCTAGGTAGTATCGGGATTTCGCTTGGTTTCGCGAAGGATGTGGTAATCTTGATAGATAACAAGTGGCACACTAGCCCAAACGAGGTTGATATGAATAGAGGTCTGAAGTATATAGAAGTCTCGTGTGACATTGTTGACCCTGAAAGCAATGTGGGTATTGATGGGAAGCGTAGCAATGTGATCACAACATTACCAATACCCACCGAGCAGCCTTTGAAGGGGTCAGTGCAACGTCATGTGGACATTGAGTCTAAGGTGAGTGTTAAAAAAGGTGTTTACTCAAGTATGACATTTCACGTCAAACCAAATAACGGTGGTGTCAAAATTGGTGCGGTGTTATTGGAACTGTATATTGTGTGAGTTATATGGAACTTGGTGTGGAAACAGAGCAAGGGTTGAGAGATATTTACTATAATCCTAAGACAGGGTACAGTGGTGTAGAGAGGTTGTATCAAAGTGCGTTAGGAGACGGATTGAAAGTAACTAGAAAAACAGTGAAAGAATGGTTGACAGCGCAGGACACCTACACTAGATACAAACCTATTGTGAGGAGACATAAGTTCCGCGCGACTTTTGTTGGATTTCTTGGTGAGGAGCTCCAAATGGACTTAGTAGACATGAGTAAGTACTCAAAACAGAATGGAGGTTATTATTGGATATTGACAGGCATCGAAATATTGAGTAGATACGCTTTTGGAATCGCAGTTTATAGAAAAGACACTAAGAACATGACTAAGGCTGTTGGGGAGTTATTGAATGACTTTAAAGATCGGTTTGGAACCACGCCTAAGTTAGCGCAATTTGATGATGGACTTGAATTCTACAACGTTGGTGTGAAAAGTTTGCTGAAAGAACATGGTGTTGAATATTTCAGCACTAAGAGTGATAAAAAGGCCGCTGTTGTCGAGCGTTTTAATAGAAGTCTCAAGAGCATTATGTGGAAGTACTTTTACACCCGTGGGACATACAAATGGATTGACGCTTTGGGTCAGTTTGTGAGTAATTACAATAGCAATGTGAACCGCAGTATTATGATGAAGCCAAAGGATGTCGATAAGTCAAATGAGAGTGAAGTTTGGACCACTTTGTTTGGTCACCAATTTGCAGACAACCCATTACCGAAGTTTAGAGTTGGTCAATCAGTGAGAATTAGTAAGTACAAGAGCGTGTTCACAAAGGGCTATGAGGCCAACTTCACTGAGGAGCTGTTTAAAGTGGTAAAGGTTATTCGTGGTGATCCGAATGTGTACGAAATTGAGGACATAAGTGGTGAGCAGATTATTGGGAAATTTTATGAACAGGAATTATCGCTGGTCAATAAGAAACATGGTGACGATGTGTACAGAGTTGAAAAGGTGTTGAAAAGAAAGAAAGTCAGAGGGAAGAAGATGGCGCTGGTCAAATGGTTGGGTTATGAGAGCAAACATAATTCGTGGATACCAGAAAGCGACATTCAAAATGTGAGCTAATGTAATATGGCTGAGGGTGGGGGAGATTTCGACGACTTTGAGATGGAAAACCCCGACAAGTACAAATACATGAGTGATGAGCGACTAGAAGAGGAGCTCGCTAAGACTGAGGAGTGGCTCAAAGACATAGACACTAAGTACATTGTAAAAAACATGTCGATGAACGTCCGTGTTAATTACGACGACTATCAAGACTATGCGAAAAAGATAGTGAGTGAGCTAGACGCGAGGCGAGGTGGGCAAAAAGAGACGTCATTTACCGACACTGACGATGGTAAAACGGTGACAATAGGGGGAACCAACACAGAAGTCCCAGCGGTAGAGTTTGTTGAACAGGGGTCATATGGTGACGTCGATGACGTAAGTTTCAGTATAGCTTTTGAAGAGGAGGAGGAAATTAAGAGAAGACTGGGTGAGCTAAAAGCGTCCAACAAAGAGCTAGCAGAAAACAACGTGAAAAGAGTCAAACTAATAAATAAGAAAATACGTGAGTTGTATAAAAAAAAACTCGGTCATGATGACACGTCAAGGGAGATAGCCAACAGGTCGCAGGTCGCGGACTCAGGGGCTATTTTTTTCAAACCGATAAACAAAGATGGTAAATATGGAAAACCCAAACGAATTCTAAAACCTGGGGGAAAAGGTTTGATCTTTAGTAAAGATGCGAGTAGTAAAAACGCGATTGAGCAGTTCAAACAGTTAGTTAGTCAAATCCCTGAGAGTACAGAGACAACAGCTGTCACAACGCAAGTAGTCCCAGACGACTTCCCAGTAATCGAAACAAGAGTGGACTATGTCGACATACGTGGACTATCACAAAACGAAAACCGCGAGCTGGGTGGTGTGCTTAATCCAAGCGATAGTGTGTTGCGCGAGTCAAGAATAGGTGACGCTGGTGCGTTGCAAATACAAGCAGACTATTTTCAAAAGGTGATAAATGAGACGAGTAGGAGATTGGAAGAGCTCAACAGAGAAGGCCTCACAGCTGCAGAGAAAAAAGAGCGTATTAGTCTAGTTGAGAGAATGATTGGACTTGGAAAGGCTAGAGACATAGTTATTGAACAGCGGGAAAAAGAGGAGGTTGGAGAGCGACAAGAAGTCGACATTGACAGATTTCAGAGATTCAAGGAATGGGCTAAAGAAAATATGGTTGGGTTGAGCGCTGTATCAATTTCAGTGGCTGGGATTATAACAACTATTATTATCGCTGGTAGATCCGCTGTTATGAGAGGCGCTATGGCCACAAAGTCATTCGCACAGGCTGTTAAAAACGCGATAACGAAGATGGGTCCATGGGCTGTTGGGCTGTTGGGCTGGCTAACTTAGTTTACAATGCGTTGACGTTGGGCGCGAAGGGTCTCGCATGGTTGGCTCAAAATCTGTGGGTACTCGCGGTGGTACTTGCGTGGTTTGTGTATGATTATTACAAGCTAAAACGGTAGTCTCAGCTTCGAGGGTCTCAGCTTCGAAGATAACAAAACATACGCAAAGTATATGAACGTCACGTCAGCAGAGTTGAGCCCTGGTTTTAGACGAGCGACCATGGGTGTCATAAAAGGGGTGAGAACGCAACACGTAATCACGTTGAACCCTAATAAAGTCAGTCCTGGTGAGGAACTTTACGTTGACATACCAAAGCTCAAGGTTAGTAGCTGTTTGGTGCCTGGATCGTTGGGTCTAGTGTTCGACTTTAAGAATGCAAACGCCAAAAGCTGGTTCTTGAACAATGTGAGCAAGTTGTTGGTTGAGAAGCTTGTTGTGAGACTAGCTGGAGAAACTGTGTATGACAACAGTGGGGAAAACTACACTGGTGTTTATCGTGACCTTTGGGAAAGTGTTACCGTGCGAGACCAAATGATTGACTATGGTATTGGTGGTGAGAACTTGAGAAAGTTAATTTCTAAGGACGACAGTGGTGCGACAAGTGGAAACGTCGCTAAAGTTAACGACGCGTTGATGTTTGGTGTGATAGGAACGAAACTGCGGATTAAGCTTGGTAAGATTATGAATGACCACGGGTTGTACGCTCCTTTTAGCATGAACAACAACTTGCAGTATGTGATCACACTTCCGAAGGCCACAGACATCATGGTGGCGCAATCCGGTAGCGCTGTGGGTGGATACACTCTGGAGAACCTCGAGCTTGAGTATGAGACGATTGATAACCAGGAGCTTGCTGACGAAATAGCGTCGGGCTATACAAGTGGTCGTAGTTTGTCATATGAGCACATCACGTTGATGAAAACCACCGAATGGGACAAAGGCACAACCATTGTGAATGAAAACATTAATCTTCCAAGAAAAAGCATGAAGGCAATTGTGTTGCTATTCATGAATAAGGTGCGAACAGACAGCGAGGAGTTTCTTTACCCAAATATCGAGAGTGTTAAGGTCACAATTGAAGGCGTGCCAAATAGCGTGTACTCACAGGGTATTCCAAAGTCGAAGTTCTACGCAGAAGCGAAACGATTGTTTGGGTTGGGTGAGGAACACGCTCAGTTCATGACCATACAGAAATTCTATAAAAATGGTTTTGCGTTGGTCATCGACTTGAGGAGTGTTCAAGATAATCGCAATGTCGCCACTGGCAAGAACATTGTAAACACACAATCCGGTGTGCTTCTTGAGATCACTAAGAAAGCGACGACTGCAAATGTCATGTGCAGGGTGTTTGTGATAAGTGATGGGTTGGTCAACTTCATGAACAATGGGCTGCAATCAATCCAGTATTAAATCAAACGTGAGTTAATGGAGACTCCGTTTAATATGTTAATTGTTGGTATGACAGCTTGTGGTAAGACGCATTATTTACTCAATACACTGGAATCTGAGTACTTTAGCAAATTTGACTACATTGTGTTGATTTGTCCTACTTTTGAGTGGAACAAAGCGTATCAAGATTGGAAATATGTGCGCGACCCCGACGTGTTAGCGATAGACTGCGCGCAAGACAGTGTCGACGCTGTTCTCAAGTGTGTAACAAATGTTTTTAAAGGCACTAACACTCTGATTGTGTTGGACGACTGTGCGAGCTCTCAAGATGTTAAGAATAGGACTAGTCAATTGGTCAACTTGGCTTTTAGTGCGCGACATTTTATGTTGAGCGTTATTGTCATCACACAACAACTGACGTCGATCGCAAAACCGTATAGAGAAAACATTAGTAAGCTCATTTGCTTTTACTGTCCAAGCAGGAGTGATATGAAGGTTGTTATTGACGATTATCTTGGAAACATTAGCAAAGAGGAAGCGTCGGCGATTGTGACCGCATTAAAAAATAATAAGTACGCTAGACTCGAAATCTCACTGCGCTATCCATACAGTCACGAAGTTGTTATTCCGCAATAAAATATGGGTATAAGTAATAGCGTGATGGTGAAACGCAAAAGTGAAGAAAACCCCACGATTGAGGAATTAGTCGAGGATACTCAAGCCGCTAGTGCCTCGACTGTGGAAGACGACATTGACGTTAGGAGAGCCGAACTTATTAGACTGTCTGGTGATGGTGTGGTAAGTCAATCTGAAGCGTACATTAAAAAAGCGTCCGCAAAGGTTATCGACAAGATATGGCGCCAATATGAGTTGAAGAGAATGGAAATCGCAAACGCTTTTCTCACCGACTTGCTAATCAGCAAATTCGCTAGCTTACTAGATGGGTTGAACGCTATTGAGAACCCTGAGGAACTAAACGACGAGTTGCAAAAAGATCCGTTACTAAAGAAAGACGTTGAGAGCATCGTCGCGGTTGTGGCACCGTACGTACCCTTCTTAGGCTTGCTGTCGGGAGGAATTATAACATCGAAACATGTGTACGATCACCATTTTAGGAGCGAGGTGGTAGACACTAAGAGTAGTGAGCAAACGGACTAATTCGTAGAGTAGTTGGCTATTTGTTAGCTAATGTTGTTAGCCGATCAAAAGAGCACCATTTTGCTATCCATTTGGATAAACATCACCACTAGACTTGAAAATCTAGTGGTTTTTTTTTTCGCTCGTGAATTGAGACAACAGTAGTTGTAGTTTGTTAAAAAATGTGAAAATGTTGAAACGACACTTTCTATTTTTTTTAAATACGTGAAAATGTTGAAACGACACTTTTTTTTTAAATACGCGAAAAATGTGAAACGACACTCTATTTTTTAAAAACATGTGAGAGTATTGAAATGTCACATTACTAGCGTATAAATCAAGTTTTTGGGGGTTCGCGATTTGGCGATGTTTTGGCGATTACACTCGCGTTCAACATCGAATGTGCTGTGTGAAAATGCCTGGGCTCGTGCCCCACATTTTTTTTTCTAAAAATAGAAAGTGTCGCTTCGTCATTTTATATTTTTCCAGATATGTGAAAAACGCTTGGGGTCCCACACTCTACTTTTTTGAAACGACACTTTCTATTTTTTAAAAAACATGTAAAAATATTGAAATGTCACATTATTAGCGTATAAATCGGATTTGTGGTCTTATTTGATGTATGTTATAAATTTAGAATTACCGAAACGACATCGAATTTTTGGGGGTTTGGGATTTGGTGTAAATTGGTGATGTTTTGGCGATTATATTCGCGTTCGACATCGAATGTGTAAAAATTGGGCTCGTACCCCCACTCTGTATACTACTTATTTACTACCACGATAACATATTCTGTTTGCTAACTCCAAGAAACCAAATGCCACGCGCGAAAGACGAGCCTATCAACAATGGAGGAACAACGAAGACGTTTCAAGACCGCATTCAATATTGTTTCGGTATAATATATCATTTATAGACCGTCCGCTCGGGGAATTTGTCGACTTTCACAAACGTTCGAACGCTAGCCGTTCGAATGCTAGTAGCCTGCCTTCGAACGCTAGCCTTCGAACGCTAATAGTAGCAAGCCGTTCGAACGCTAGTATAGCAAACCCGTTCGAACGGCTAGTAGCTAGCAAGCCGTGCAGCAAGCTGATCTAACGAATGATATATTATCATCCCTCGGGGTAATATTTCGTCGAATTCCCCTCGCTCCGGGTCTATAAATGATATACACTTATATATAATCTTCATTATCACAAACTGTATAGACATATGTCATGAAAGTGTTTGGCTCACCGGTTTTATAAAATTATAGACCTTTCCATGGTTCTGGCTCGCCAATATCCACGTGCTCCCAGATATTTTCCTTTAAACCGGCTTAGTTGTTGAGTAGTTCCTAAAACCTTGTTTCTTGAAACTGTAACGGCGGAGTATCTTTCGGGAAGAAAATCGACAATTCCTTTGGCTCTACAAAGCAACGCAAATTACAAATAGATCAGAATTAATATGCTATATCAACTCACCCTAATTATCCTTTCAAAAGACTAGCAAAACACACTATTGCCTTGACGGATTTTAAAATCACTTTCTTTTGAACCTTACCTTTCAGTTATCTAATAGTTCTCCCTTTGTTAGAAGTTCCATTATCGTTCGGTAAAAATATACGTGCAGATCGCAGTTTTCAGTTTTGAATACAGCGCGATGCTTGAAAAGCATGATCAAACTTATAAAGTGTTGACCAATCACAGAACACTAAATACCACATCTGACTCAGAACTCTGTTCTGATTGGTTGCGCCAATAATCTGTTCCCCACTAGTCCTGACGTCACTGTGGCAAATGAGGCCATATCAGCTTTCGTTCGAGCGAGCAACTTCACGAAGAGAGGGAGATACAAAACGTGGTTCCTCGAACCACGAAGTGGCGGTATCATGGACTATTGAAAGTGATATTCTTAATTAAATATGTACAGTACTGCTCAGAAATAACCTAACACTGCGGTTGCGGTTCGGGTTAGGTTGCGGTTCGGGTTCGGTTGGGGTTAGGTTGCGGTTCGGGTTAGGTTGGGGTTCGATTGCGGTTCGGTTGGGGTTAGGTTGCGGTTCGGTTACGGTTCGGTTTGCGGTTCGGTTTGCGGTCGATATACATTAGCGTGTGTGAAAACGGCTTGGGTTCCGACTATTTCCGACATGGAAAGCGTTTAGTTTAAAATGTACAGAGGGCACCAAAAGCAAAATAGATCTTCATGTTTGGCTTCATTCTTTGTCTGTTTCATGTCCTATTGACAAGAATACACTCGCGCAAGAGATTCGCAGTTGAAAGTGCAACGTTGTGCTTTCGCCGTCCAAAACCTAATTCAAGTAATGTTCGACTTATACTGCACTCGTGGCACCGTTTGCAGCGAATCCTCGTCGAATCTTAATGAATGTGATAGTATTACGAAAATATAATGATTGCGGCAGAGCGTGTGTCCGTTTTAATTCCTAAACCGTTTTCCCCGATCATTATTTATTGCAGTGCGTCAGCCGCGTATAGCATGGCAGAAACTAGAAAGAGCCTATATCTCTGATGAAGGCCTTCTCTCGAAATTGTTAGACCTATTATTCACGATTTCGGCACTACACCAAACCTTTTAGCATTTTAGATTCCTAACTGATAATTCACGTGTCGAAAAGTGGATTGGCATGAAGTTTCAACCATTTCTGTGTTTACATGAAGCGAATCGAAAATTCGATCGGCTTACAATGCCGGATCGACTCGACTTTTCAAAACAAAAGAAATCGACACTATTTCTTTTGAGGGGATTGAGTGTTCCAATGGGATTGAAATTTCGCCGGATACCACGTCATTCAATAATGTATCTGCTAGTGAAAATATTTTAAGTTAATAGGAAGTCAAAAAATCATCATTAACAAAATTAGATTTGAACGGTTCGAATGCCTTTGTTGAAGAAACTAAAAGCGTCGTAAATCAAAATATCTCTTGACAGGTTTGAATATAATTGGCCACAACACGAGGAACGTATGAATATATTGAATAATAATTGTATTCTAGTGATGTTTCGGGCGAAGTACAGTAGTTCACACAGGTGAAGCTTTTTCATGTCTCGTTTACACGGCGACGGAATTTTATAACGAAGTGTCTATTCGTTAGTATTTTGGTTAGTATTTTGGTTAGGGTTAGGATTTGGGTTATGATTAGGTTTTATTTTATAATTATTGTTACGATTACTGACTGCCGGACCTCTAGTTTTTCCCGAACAAGTTCCGGTTACCGGACCTATATAGCCACATCGATTTTATAAACGTTCTCCAAATACGAAAACGGATTGTTCATCGTAATCATATTAATGCAATCTGCTGAAACAAAGTAGATGTTACTGTTAGCTCTGGTAGACCAACGTGTACCGAATACAATTCACTGTTCTGCAGCTAAAATGCGTTTGTCAAACTTTAATTCAATTTGCCGTATTGATTTAGACTAATTTCGTAACATGTGACCACAGAAGTGTCAACGCTATTATTGTTGCCAAGTTATATCTATTTTAGTGCGTTGAGTATCAAGTTTTCAAACGTGTCTTTCTCCGTTAAAGCTTTGAGACAAAACGCCAATCTTTTAAGCTTGTTTGCCTTCTGCACGAATATAATTGACAATCTCTCGGTCTGATCCGACGAATAGTAGAATTCAAAACATTCACACCGCATTCTTCCATTAGTTTAGTTTTCAATTTGGCATGCAGATGTTAACTCGTCGTTCATGTCATCTTATCGTCGATATATTTGCGTGAAATAATTCGATTCCATGAGTAAATAGACAGTTTTCTCATTTCACCAAACAACGCCGTCGCGTAACTGAAAAGGCAAACTTCGGAAATGATCGTATTTCCTATCGTGTGAAACTTGAAGAGCGGTTGCGGTCACGCCAGACTACGACCAAGGATCGACCTAGGTTCGACCGAGGATCGACCTAAGGTTCGACCTAGGTTCGACCGCGGTTTTCGTTAGGTTATTTCTGAGCAGTACTGTATATACTGTATAGTGCCGTAGGACTGGGTTTTGAAACTCCCATAAATTCATCAAAATTACTTGAAATTGGTACCAAAAAGCAACAAAGACAACAGCTACTCTTCATGTAAGTTATTTTTTATTTCATTTTAATAGTTTACAGTGTATTTAAAACAGATTTTGTCACAACTTCTCATAGATTATAATAGTAAATCCAAACAGAAGGTGGAGTCTGGGTAAGAGTTATACTATAATAATATAATAATATAACAATATAATAATATAATAATAAAATATAATATAATATAATATAATATAATATAACATATAATATAATATAACATATAATATAATATAATTGAATTGATGGTGTATGATGGCTAATTGATGGCGTACTGTAGTAGGATGGCTAATCGATGGCGTATCACCATGGCATAATCCATCCATATTACTAGCTGTAATATACCCAGAATCTTATCCTGGCATTACCACCACCATATATACAGAACTCGTAACCAGGCGCTCGGCAACGGCTTCCGTAGCTCAGTGGTCAGAGCACTGCACTAGCATCGCAGGGTCACAGGTTCAATTCCAGCCAGAAGGCCTTGAAGTTGCATTTTTCGCAACTGGTCCCGGTTTGGTCTTAAAATGTATGTATTCCAACACTCGAAATTTTCCTTCACCATAAATCCTTTCAACGTGTAGTTTGATCGAGTGAAATGCCAAATATTACCTGTAATATACCCAGAATCTTATCCCGGCATTACCACCACCATATAATTATACAGAACTTGTGACTAGGGTCCGTAGCTCAGTGGTCAGAGCAATGCACTAGCATCGCAGGGTCGTGGGTTCAACTCCAGCCGGTAAGGCCTTGAAGTTGCATTTTTCGCAACTGCTCCCGGTTTGGTCTTAAAATGTATGTATTCCAACACTCGAAATTTTCCTTCACCATAAATCCTTTCAACATGTTTTACATAGCCTGATACAAACACGGTAACTGACCAATCACAGCATGCGTAAGACACAACTTATTTTATAATATAATATAATATAATATAATATAATATAATATAATATAATATAATATAGTTGATCGTCCAGGTTGTTGTAGTCTTGAGAAAGACTTTGTTGGTGACTGACGGTTCGATGATGACTGCTGCTGAGGCCGTCAAAACGTCTGTCACCAACAATAGTCTTTCTCAAGAGTCAAGACTACAACAAGCTGGATGATCAACTTCACACATCTAATGATACTCCTATACTTCATTTTAATAGTTTACAGTGTATTTAAAACAGATTTTGTCACAACTTGTCATAGATTATAATAGTAATTCCAAACAGAAGGTGGAGTCTGGGTAAGAGTTATAATATAATAATATAATATAATAATATAATATAACAATATAATATAATAATAAAATATAATATAATATAATATAATTGTATTGTATTGTATTGTGTTGATGGCATATGATAGCTGGCTAATTGATGGCGTAGGATGGCTAATTGATGGCTAATTGATGGTGTATCATGATAGCGTAATCCACCCATGTTTTATATAGCCTGATATAAACACAATAACTGCCAATCACAATGTGCGTAAGACACGACTTATTTTATAAAATATAATATATAATATAATATAATATAATATAATATTAATATTAATATAATATAAAATAATATAATATAATATATAATATAATATAATATAATATAATATATAATATAATATAATATACAGTAATATAATATAATATAATGCAATATAATATAATATAATGCATATAAAAAAATGCAATATGTTGCAGAGTTTCTCATTACTATTACCAGACAAATTGTCAGGAACGAAGGCAATTCTGTTCCGGTCAGTTACCCTTTTCGTGCCGGACCGTGTCCGGTCGCTTATTTTCAGGCGTGCTCTGGACTACCAATGCATTGCCTCTGGGGCCAGGGTAAACATAATTAATAAATTAATTCAAATTGATATATTTATTACTGCAGATGAATGTAATGTAGACCTTAATGATCAATGATCATCCTTGTGCAAACATGTTTTATGAGACACTTGATGTTCATACAAGACTGGACAAATTCATTGCGACCAAGTAAGTACAAATGTTGATTGTATATTAATGAAAATAAAATTCAAAGTACCTAGTGTGGATGGGTAAGTTGCAACCGAGAGTACTGTAAACCAACATTGTAATTTGTTTTATTTAAACAGAGTTAAATCAACAATTATTCATGGAGTCCAATATAGACCTGGTGCTGTCCTTCGACTTGCAGAAATGCAACCAAATGCGGAGCAAGATTATCCTTTGTTTGGACTACTAGAGAGTATAATTGTGTGGGAGGATGAGAAAATGTTTCTGGTGACTATTTTGGAAACAGTTGGTTTTAAACAACATTACATGGCCTATCATGTGGAAATGACAGAGGGGAAGACAGTGCTGACATACAACAATTTGCCATGGCATGGTGTTCTACATTGTATTGAAAAAGGAGAACAAAAATTTGTTGTTGACAAAGACACTGCCAGTGTTGAACTCTTTTAACATATCATCCAATGTTTAATGTGTATAATATATAACATATAATTTATTATAATATATGTATATAATATCTGTATACTGTATAATATATAAAATCCTATTATAAAACCACTGAAAATCTTATTGCAGGAAACAAATTATTAGTATATATACACCTGTATATATATAATATAGGTTCTAAGGATTTATGGTGAAGGAAAATTTCGAATTATACATTTTAAGACCAAACCGGGACGAGTTGTGAAAAATGCAACTTAGCGGCCTTCTGGCTGGAATTGAACCCGCAACCCTGCAATGGTAGTACAGTGCTCTGACCACTGAGCTACGGAAGTCGTTGCGGAGAGCCTAGTCACGAGTTCTGTATATTAATATATGGTGGTGGTAATGCCGGGATAATATTCTGGGCATATTATAGGTAATATTTGGCATTCACTCGATCAAACTACATGTTGAAAGGATTTATGGTGAAGGAAAATTTTGAGTGTTGGAATACATACATTTTAAGACCAAACCGGGACCAGTTGCGAAAAATGCAACTTCAAGGCCTTCCGGCTGGAATTGAACCCACGACCCTGCGATGCTAGTGCAGTGCTCTGACCACTGAGCTATGGAAGCCGTTGCCGTGAGCCTAGTCACAAGTTCTGTATATAATATAGTGGTGGTAATGCTGGGATAAGATTCTGGGTATATTACAAGTAATATTTGGCATTCACTCAATTAAATTACAGGTACTAAGGATTTATGGTGAAGGAAAATTTCAAGTGTTGGAATATATAGATTTAAAGACCAAACCAGACGAGTTGCGAAAAATGCAACTTAGTGACTAGGTCTAGGCTCTGGTCAACTGCACTGGCATCATATTAAATTACTGTTTTAAATCTACAGCGGGGGGGGGGGGGGGGGGGGGGGTATTTTTAAAGAAACCCTGCAAGGAATATATTTTTATCTGCGACTTAAGTATTAAAACTGAATTGTGATCGAAAACCTTTAAACTGCTCGCTGTGACTCATGCTTCGCTCGAAACATCAGCTCGTTCATCGGTTCACCATCTTAATATTTAATATATATATATGGTCATACCTCGTGTATTCATGATCGAAGGCATTAAAATGTTCATCCATTCTGGTTTAGTCCAAGTTTAGACTTAATAGTGTTGGTAAATAAATCCATATATCAACTATCATTGAACAAAAACACGGTAATAATATACAATACGGTGGCATGTTTTAGACGATACATGATCATGAAAATTTATCGAAACCAAGTATCCATTGGCTAAATAAATCCATCGCCCTGGCTCTGATTCGCCTTGCGTTGAATAAAAATTTTAAAATACAGTAATCGTCGCCATGTTTAATACACGATGCATACGCACGCGAGTCAAACTCGCGGCGATTCAATACAATCGCCGCGAGTTTGACTCGCGTAACTCGCGTTTACATTTTGTTATTTTCAGTTTGATAATCCTTCCAGGGACAAAATAATGAGCATTCAAAATTATGAAAATAACATATGTATTAAAGCTAAGGAACATGTTGGCTGTGATGTTTATAAACCGGAAAAACCTATATGAAATACCTCTGGAATATCTAAATCGAGGTTTTCCGTACGTTGTATTCCTTGGAAATTAATTTTAAAATAAACACGCTCCGCCGTTCTGAAACATGCAAGAAGTGCAGCAAGCTGTGTGAAATGAAGCAAGGCGTGTAAATTTGAATGGTGTGTTTATTTAAGATGTGTAAAATGAAGCAAGGCGTGTAAATTTGAATGGTGTGTTTTTGCCTATGGCGTGTAAAATGAAAAAACTGTGCTAAATTAACACACTATTCAATATTCAATGGTGTGTAAAAATGACACACAAAAACGTATGTGTAAAATAACACGCCTACGTGAGTATGAAATGCGTAGGTGTGTAGAAAAACACACAATGCGTGTAATAAAACACGCATGGTATGTAATAAAGTTTTGCGTGTTTTAGCGGCCACACTGTGCAATTTTACACACTAATGTGTGTAAAATTGCGCATTTCGTGTGTAATTTTACGCACCAGTTTTTAGAGTGTTTTAAAGAACGCTACCGAAACCACGCTAAATCCTTTAACAACGAGAAATACTTCAACGAAACTGAACTATCAAAACATGTCTGGGGCCTAAAGAAACAGAGACGGACATTCTACATTAACTGGTCAATATTGAAACATGCTACAGCATACACAAGTGGAAATAGCGATGTAATGTGTGTTTAGAAGAGAAACTTTACATTATGAAAGCCGACAAAAGGAAGATTTTAAACAAAAGATCGGAACTTTTTCAAAATGCCGCAACAAAAACAGGTTTACCATATCAAACACTTGCCACACGAAGAAAAAGTGCATGCACGCACCATGACGCACAACTTGAAGATGGCCACGAGTGTGAAACTCGGAGTAGTAACGAACTTTATTTTATGTCTAATTTCTTATATATATATATATATATATATATATATATATATAAATATATATATATTATATATATATATATATATATATATATATATATATATATATATATATATATATATATATATATATATATATATATATATATATATTATATATATATATATATATATATATATATATATATATATATATATATATATATATATATATATATATATATATTTGTCAGGAATCCTCCTTCTCAAGCTTAAAAACATTTATAAAACATCAGGGATAAAAACTTTAAAACTTTATTTAAACATCAACGTTTCGGGGCAAGCCCCTTTGTCAAGATGACAAAGGGGCTTGCCCCGAAACGTTGATGTTTAAATAAAGTTTTAAAGTTTTTATCCCTGATGTTTTATATATATATATATATATATATATATATATATAAATATATATATATATATTTATATATATATATATATATATATATATAAGTCCACTGCCTGAAGATTCTTTTTACAGATGAAACAAGTTGTAGCAGACCAGTTTTGAGGTAAGCGAAAATATATATATATATATATATATATATATATATATATATATATATATATATATTATATTATATATATATTATTTATATATGCTTTTTTTAAAGGTTTTTTTATCAGAATTTGAGACTTTGATTTACTGCGCTGATTGAGTTGCGACTCGTATTTCATCGAAACTGCTGTCTGCAAATGATCTGTTCGCACTTCGCATTTTTAATCGCATGTAACGTGACCCGACACTTTGTCACCAGTTTATCGAAAAGTGTTACTCGACACTTCTGATGCGTTTTCCTTGAATTTTCGCAACAAACATTCAGTTTCTTGGAAAAACCGAAAGTAAAAAGTTATTATTGGTAAAATACAATGACATTAGCGTGTAAGTCGTTCTGATCAATTCTCCGTCTTCGAACATCCGATTTTCCGACAGGCATCAACATGTTCCGACAAACAACATAAACATTCAAATAGCCATATCATATTATAGATTATGTTATGCTGCCGACCAGACTAAGAAAATTGCTCCCAGAATTTGCAGACTGACATATCACCAAAACTGTTTGCTCAAGTGCCTTGGCCCTTAATTGAGCCTTTTAACATTGCGAAATGCGGCTAATTCATAACTAACTATGCTCAGAATGAGAAGTCGAATTTGTAAGATTAAATTATATATATACAGTTTTCTAATCTTGGCATATCAGGTATACTTGTATGATGTTTTGAGAATTATATGAATGATTCTGCCAGACAGCAATACATTTTATTATATCAAAATTATTATATAATTTTTGCGTCTACTCAATACAAAGGTTTTCGGAGGTTTTCCGATATAGTTTTCAATCTCAGTGTTGTGTAGTGCACGTGCATATATAGCTAATTGTCATGTTTATGGCGTTGAAACTGACCTGCTACTGAACCAATTTAGACGCGTTTGGTCTATATAATTTTATTGAAAAATGAATTGTTCATATATTGAGAAGTTACTGACTTCTGGCCAATTGACTTGTTATATTATACATAACAATGGCACCTGTACAAATTAACGCGCGTGAGCAGCATGCAACTGCCAACGGCAATGCGCAAATTGGATTTCTATTAATAATTCTCATATCACACTGCTATTGAAGAAATCTTCATTTCTACTTTCAATTTAAACATACTTTTCACAACACAATAACAATTAGTCGGCGACTAGAACGATAACTATTACTAGTATACGTTAATGTACACAATGTTGTAGTGAATGTGGGAGAGCTCGGAGGAGAAAGACAGACGATACGTGGACGATCGTCAAGCTCATACCTCAGAAACATTATTCTGAGTCCCTATTACTAGTATATTTGGTATATATATATGGCAATAATGGTATATACTGAGACCTAGAAGAATTAGCTATGGAGTATGGTATTGGTTGTTTTGGCAGTTGTTGGCAATTAATGACGCTGTCACCCCAGTGCGTCGTCGTTCATGTTCTACTTTGACAATTTTCTTCATTAATATCGACAGGTGCATGCAGTTCCTGCTTCTTGCAACAATGCTCCACTTTTTTACTTCCCGCTCAACTCACATTCGTTGCAATCGCACATCCCTACGCACCATCCATCGACTTCCTGATCGTCTTCGAACACAGAACATCGGTTACACACTGGTGCGCTACAACTACCAGTTATACACTTATTTTTTGTAATTTGTTCGCAACACAGGCAGTATGTGCGATGCGCGAGTATTTTGTGTATCAAGTTTCGTATATGGAGCTCGTCTTACGGCGAGAAAACTGGACAAACTTGTTTTTTTGGTCAAATGTATTAGGTTCGGCAAATGATAGGTCGCGTCGAACCGTGGTCGAACTTAATGCATTAAGTTCGACTGAGGCGGTCGAACTTCATATTAGGGTCGACCTTAATTAAAATCGCCAGAACAGGCCTAAGCGTGCCTATTCTTTATTTTATCATTTGTTTGCCCCTAGCTATTTCACAATCTTTAGAAAACCGCGCGGGGACTGAAAACTGACAACCGATTGCACAACAGTCGATCCATACAAAACAGCGAAGGTCGGGTATATTTGTTTCAGTCTGGGCACGGAAGCTGTGAAGAACTGTACCTGAAACTATCTGCGTCTCAACCGAGTAAAAGCCTAAGGTAAACTTTAGAAACATTCTTACGATGAAACCCAATACGGATATTCATCTCTTTATTTTGATTTTCTGTCTTGTACCAAAATAAACACAATTTTGTTTTATAAACTAAAGCTACTTCCCATAGTCATGCATAACAATTGCGCCAAAACCATTTCCATTGTAGTTTCATTTGCGCCCCAGCTGGCTTAGACTGAAATTGAAAATAAAAGCACAACTACATTTCAAATTTAAATAATGAATTCTGAAATATGTTCAGAGCTGCGCACCAACCCCGTTTATTCCAGGTTCTAAATGTCCAATC
The DNA here is from genome assembly GCA_035772405.1 of Chrysogorgia sp. JL179-B06. NCBI lineage: Eukaryota > Metazoa > Cnidaria > Anthozoa > Scleralcyonacea > Chrysogorgiidae > Chrysogorgia > Chrysogorgia sp. JL179-B06. Next base: position 6,702,065 of record JAYKKM010000047.1, read on the forward strand.
TAGCTCAAGATGTTGCCTCCTGGAATACAGATCGATCAAAGTAGGTTTCAGCATGAAGACATTTTCAACTCATTTGTCATTTATTCTCGTTCGTATGTTTGCCGTATGTCGCCACAGCAGATTTTGGCCAACGGGAGGTATTGCCTTCGTGCGGTAACTCAGCAGGACGTTCAGCAAAACAGGCCTGGCAAAACAAATTGTAAATTAAATGACGTAACAAAACATGAAAAGTTGAAAGCTAGATTTATAAAGTCGAAACATGTGTCAAATTATCCATGTATGTTTTTTCCATGAAGAAAGAAGTACTTTGCGTAGAAATTCCTTACGGGAAGGTGTCCTAGAGTGACCTTGGAATAGATATCTTCCTTTGGTTACGGTATAAATAAGAGTGCATGATGAGTGATTGACAGTTAAGTCTTAAGATTCAGAGTTGAGATTCGGAGTTGAGTTCGTATACTGTATAGTAAGAAATTTAGAGTTGAAGTTGAGTGGACATAGTCGACCGTCAATAACTAAGCGTGCACACGACAGCAAAGAGCATTAGATTGTGGGATGAATGACTCATATTGCGCTATTTTCTTCACGCTGCGTCGCTGCATACCAGTTGATGCTGAAATTTGTTGGTTTGGGGCATTTTAAAAATATTTTCTTTTGTTTAGCAGATTGTTTTCGTCGGCTTTCGCGATGTAAAGCCGCTTCTTTCCAAACAAAGGTTGCATCGTTTCGCTGCTATATATACTCGTCTCCATGCATATATTTAGATAGTTCAGCTCTGTGTAAACGTAATAAGAACGTAATAAGTTCGACGTTGGAAACATAAGTTATGATAGGCTGACAGTCTGAAACGCCTTGCGTATGTGTGAACGCTTTGCTCATAAAGATTATCTACCCTCCTATTTATATAGTGAAGAGTTCCAAATTATATTGAAGTGATAAAAGCCTCTGCGGAGGAGAGAGATCTACCCTTATAAAGATTATCTTTTGTCATAAAGATTATCTAAGGGCAGAAAGTTGCTTGCGATGAAAATTATTCACAAGTTTGATTAATTTATGCGCTATAATTGAAATTTAACAGTAGGCGGCAGACGAAAATTACTAGGGCTTGCTGGCAGGCTCTCCTTTCCCCTCCCTTCCCCTGAATATACCGCAATTTGAAAGGCAACGAATGACGGAATGAGGCTGTGAAGTAAAAGCTAATATATTGTAAGCAATGATAGTATTAAATTTGGACAATTGGATATCTAACTGTAAACAATGTCGAACTGCGAACTATGTTGAACCGTGTAGCTTTGTTTTTTCAATAGAAACTAATGTCACATCCACTTTAAACTTGTGCAGCAGCTTAAGGCATGTAAAAGTACTTTTAAAATTTAAATGGAGCGCTCTGTGAAATCCCGCGCTTGACGAATGACATATCACGAATATCAAGGCATGTTCGCATATTGCGCTTTTTTAAAAACAACTAAGTAAGGTAGCACAATAACGTTTACGTATATTGTAGACAGATAAATTATCTTTGTTTTAATTTAAGGTATAAGAGAGCTTGTAGAGTTGATTATTTGTCAAGAAAACGTTCGACGTATTTGGGTTAAATTACGATGCTGTTTTTGAAGATGGCGGCCAAATTATATTTTAATTTCGTCGTCAAAGTACTGAAGCCGTCGATTAAGGACGATACAAATAAGAAACATACAGCGATTGCGTTTGTTATCGAAATATCGGGTAATCGGGATTCTTGTCCACAGGCTCTCAAATACTCTCGAATTTTAGTGTCAACTATTCGATAACTGGTTATTCTTACCGTGAAAGCAGAGAAGCAATCTTTCTGTAGTTTGGGAAGACAGCGGAAGACAGCGCGGTGCAAATAGAACATGCTCAGTTTTCCCTAGTTTCCCTAGTAAGTGGCCCCCCTCCCGTTCCCCCCGGAAAGTGCGTCCAGAACAAATCGAAATATTCGTCGGCTATACATAGCTCGGCAAAGAGACTGAGCACGAGTTACGCACAGGAAACCCAAGAAGTGTCAAGAATAGGAGGGGAGGCAGCAATTAACAGATGTTCATACCCTTTACTTTCCGGCGATCCGGATGTATAATTAATTGCATCTGTACGTGGGCTTTTGGTAAAAGTTCGTAAAAAAGGTTCGACGCTGCGGCTTTGAGGGCGAAATACGCGATCGTAATTATACCAACACACGCCGCTGTAACGCTTGGTCATGCGTATAATGAGCGCCATGTAAGCCAGCAGATCGCGCGATCTGCCTGTAAAGGCAGCTGAAACCAGGAATGTCAACATATCTGACACCTCTTGTTTCTTTCGCGCGGTGACTTTAGTTACAGGCATGATCGAGTACCCTTCGATGATAAATGAAAGCGATTCGGTTTAAATTTTCGGCCATCCCGAGAAACTAATTTTCTAGAGTTGTAAACAGGGGTGGCGCCAGAGGGGGGCAGGGGGGGCTACAGCCCCCTCGTCGGGGAACCTTAGCCCCCTGTCGGGGAAAAATTAACAATTCGTCGGGGAACGAGCCAGAAGAAAATAAGAAAAAAGTTCGTGTTTTGTTTTCTTAGAATCGTAAAAGTTTTTAAAACATTAACAAACATTTCGCTAAACCACAAATCTATCACCTCTGTGTTGTTTCGGCGCTCATTGTCATCTAGTTTTTGCGTGAATATTATTGTTAGAGTTAGTTTCGTATACAGTAAGGAAAAACGGAATATAAAATCATGATTTTCACTTTATTTTAATTTTTTTGTTAGAAAAAAATGCAGGAAATAGCTTTTCAGAGGCTTAGAAAATCAAAAATTTCCCGGGGGAGCATGCCCCCGACCCCCCTGGAAAAATTACCACTACCTGTTAGCCCCCCTGTCGGGGACCTTAGCCCCTCCGTCGGGGAATTCCTGGCGCCACCCCTGGTTGTAAAGACGACTTTCGGTGGGATTGGCGAGCGCCGGGCCCGAGAGTAAAGGCAGTTAGCGGCCCGAAGGAAAAACGCTTGGCAATTCTGAGCACTTGTGAAGTTCAAGCGTCGAGTTTCGCGTACTTTTTGCCTGAATGTAGAGTTCCCTGCCCGATTCACCCGACTTCCGCACCGGGACTTGCAATTCTCGTCTCAAGTCTCGGGACTTGCAATGCCAACAAATAAAGGAGCAGTTAACATACCTTGCTGTGAGTGACGCCTGTGAATCGCTGGTCATACCTGAACGGGCCATGCATGTCGACTCCATACCTTTTCTCCGCACTGCTTCCCGGAACGGTGGTGCCTGGCTGGCTGAATATTATATATATAACTCCCTGCACTACCTCCGCTGCGACTTTGACTTCAATAAGCCCACCACTTATTTTTGCAATTTTGCACAATATCACGACTGCCTTGGATTTCGAGGCAGCACTTCGCTTGCGATAGTAACTTCTAGTAGTGAAGATAAATTAGTCAGCAATCAAGCACCCGCTTCGTCGTATATTATTTTGAACGTTAGATCGATCAATATTTAACCGTTTTCAATTCTGAAAACAGATTTAGAATAGTCTAAATACATAACATACGTACTTATTATATTACGCAAACGTGTACATATACCCTATAGTAATTCGTGATATTGGCAATTGCGCACGTGTTTGAAACAGACGTTGTACGTTGTTGTGATCGGATGTGTTTTTTACTCTATTCCACCTGGGTGAGGTCAACACTTGAATATGCCAGTCTAGTATGGTCTACATCAGACATGCAACTACCACTACTACTAAAACATTTATTTTAACACGATAAGATTACAGCTGAACTGATGTGGTCGTGTATTTACAAGAATAATTTAAGCTATAATATTATAATAAAAACTTATTACCCAGTCCCAGTCAATAATTACCTAAATTTAAATTTATCTGTCTTTAAAATCTTTTTAAAACTAGCCATATTGTTTGAAGATTTTCACAGACTAGCTGCTTTATAAGATATTGAATTCCTAACATAATTAGATTTAGGCACAGGTAAGGCTAAACTTAACTTCCTTCTAAAATCATATGTGTAATTACTTTTTCGAACAATAGATTGTAATTATTCTGGAACATGACCATAGTAAGTCTGCAAAGCATAGCAAACGTTTTGAGTTCATGTCTCTGATAGTGTTCCAATTAGCTTTCACCAGCACTTGGTCGCTGGGAGTACTGCAGTCCAGTTTGTAGATGATCTTTGCAGCTCGAACATGAATTCTTTCTATTTCATCCATGAGGGTCTTGCCACACGAGCTCCAAATCATTAGTCCGTAGGTTAGGGATGGAAGTATAACCTTGAAGTAAAAATCCTCTCTGCCTTTTTTCGGTAAGAAGTATAATGATTTTAACAAATTCAACTTCTGAGTAAATGCTTTAATGACTTCAGAAACATGATAGTTCCAATTTAATTGATAATCAATTTCCAATCCCAAACATCTAGAAACCAGCACATGTTTAATACTATTGTTTCCAAATCTGATGTCCTGGAGTGGACCAATAAATTTCCCTCGACCTAAAAGCATGTACTCAGTCTTACCCGGGTGAGGAGACAGTCCATTTAGACAGCACCATTCATATAACCTCTTTAGAGTTTTGTTCAGCATATTGGCAACTTCATCGTAAGTCTTAGCTACTACGTACAATGTTGTGTCATCCGCATACATCTCAATAACCTCATCTTCCTCATCTAGAAAAAAAAAGTACTGATCCTTGACCAAGAACTGATCCTTGAGGTACTCCAAACCTAACCGGCATAGATTCTGATTTGCAACCGCGGTTGCTTGATGGCGATCAGTGAGGTAATCTCTTATCCAGCACCATAGGTCACCTCCAATTCCCAAACCTTGAAGTTTGTAGAGCAGAATATTGTGAGGTAGAGAGTCGAAAGCTTTACGGAAATCAATAAAGACAACACCGACGACTAACTTTCGATCCAGTGCACTCCAATCTTCGATCATCTTAGCTAAGAGTAGCTGCGTAGAATGTCCCTTCTTATAGGCCCACTGGCCATGGTTATTTCTTAGATTATGGTGCTCAACATGGTTTGTGATGGTAGAAACAGCCTGAGTTTCCATGAGTTTACCAGGGACACATAATAAAGAAATTGGGCGATAATTTTGCTTATCGGTTTCATCATCCTTCTTGAACAAGGCAGAAACTCTTGCAAACTTCCATGTGCTTGGGACAGTATTGCACGACGCACTCATTGAATATAGAGAAAAACAACGATGGAATTAAAGCATGACCAGCATTTTTAAGTAATCTTGGTGCGACGTTATCCGGTCCACAAGTTTTGTTGTTCTTTAGTTTCATTAAACCTTGCATAATCGGAATCATACATGTAAGTAAGGTCAATGTTCATTATTGTTGGTGTAACACGAGTAATGTGGAAAAAAGGATTTTCCAGACTTTGACCCGAATTTAATTCACTAGCTAATTTCTCTCCAATAGTAGAGAAATGTTCATTAAGGATTTCTGCTTTCCGCGAGTCAGATGTTTCGATGATTTGATCGTTTCCCCTTATACCTAAAATTGGCTGGACAGTTCGACTACCTGAAGCATTTTTCACAAGTCTCCAATAGGATCTGCAATCTTTAACTTCATCAAACAAATTAGTATAATATTCACTTTTCGACAGCCTGACCTCCTGAGTTACTCTGTTCCTAAGGCTACGATACTCAGACCACAGTTCCTGGCTATTTGATTTCTTAGCCTTCAAAAACCAAAACTCTTTGTTTGTCAGCCATTTTCAATTTGTTTAGGGAGAGTTTTAAGGGTCGCCCTACGGCCTACACCATGTAAACAGAGGCTAACACCCCCCAATAATATGAGCCAGTCGGCAAAGTCGGCAAATTATACCCATACGACCATACGAATAGGCAAAACTGAAAAACAGGATAAAGACTATATGTATTATGATGACAACAAATGCCAACGGCAATGCGCAAATTGGATTTCTATTAATAATTCTCATATCACACTGCTATTGAAGAAATCTTCATTTCTACTTTTAATTTGAACATACTTTTCACAACACAATAATAATTAGTCGGCGACTAGAACGACAACTATTACTAGTATACGTTAATGTACACAATGTTGTAGTGAATGTGGGAGAGCTCGGAGTAGAAAGACAGACGATACGTGGACGATCGTCAAGCTCATATCCTCAGAAAAATTATTTACTAGTATATTTGGTATATATATATATCACAATAATGGCATATACTGAGACCTAGAAGAATGCGGCTGATCAAATTAGCTATGGAGTATGGTATTGGTTGTTTTGGCAGTTGCTGGCAAGGACGCTGTCACCCCAGTGCGTCGTCGTTCATGTTCTACTTTGACAAATGTCTTCATTAATATCGACAGATGCAGTTCCTGCTTCTTGCAACAACGTTCCACTTTTTGACTTCCTGCTCAACTCTCACATACGTTGCAATCGCACATCCCTACGCACCATCCATCGACTTCCTGATCGTCTTCGAACACAAAACATCTGTTACACACTGGTGCGCTACAAGTTATACACTTATTTTTGTAATTTGTTCGCAACACAGGCATTATTCGTTTCCTCGCACCAAATGTGCGATGCGCGAGTATTTTGTGTATCAAGTTTCATGTATGGAGCTCGTCTTACGGCGAGAAAACTGGACAAACTTGTTTTTTTGGTCAAATGTATTAGGTTCAATGATAGGTTCGACGTTTGGGTGTAAGTTCGACTAAGGCGGTCGTACTTAATATTAGGGTCGACCTTAATTAAAATCGCCAGAACAGGCCTAAGCGCCCTAGCTATTTCACAATCTTTAGAAAACCGCGCGGGGACTGAAAACTGACAACCGATTGCACAACAGTCGATCCATACAAAACAGCGAAGGTCGGGTATATTTGTTTCAGTCTGGGCACGGAAGCTGTGAAGAACTGTACCTGAAACTATCTGCGTCTCAACCGAGTAAAAGCCTAAGGTAAACTTTAGAAACATTCTTACGATGAAACCCAATACGGATATTCATCTCTTTATTTTGATTTTCTGTCTTGTACCAAAATAAACACAATTTTGTTTTATAAACTCTAGCTACTTCCCATAGTCATGCATAACAATTGCGCCAAAACCATTTCCATTGTAGTTTCATTTGCGCCCCAGCTGGCTTAGACTGAAATTGAAAATAAAAGCACAACTACATTTCAAATTTTAATAATGAATTCTGAAATATGTTCAGAGCTGCGCACCAACCCCGTTTATTCCAGGTTCTAAATGTCCAATCTAGCTCAAGATGTTGCCTCCTGGAATACAGATCGATTGATCAAAGTAGGTTTCAGCATGAAGGCATTTTCAACTCATTTGTCATTTATTCTCGTTCGTGTCTTTGCCGTATGTCGCCACAGCAGATTTTGGCCAACAGGAGGTATTGCCTTCGTGCGGGGCAAAACAAATTTTAATTAAATGACGTAACAAAACTTGAAAAGTTGAAAGCTAGATTTATACATGTATGTTTTTTCCATGAAGAAAAAAGTACCTTGCGTAGAAATTCCTTACAATGTATGTGTATGTAAAACGTAAATACGTCATTGTGGGAAGAAATTAAGAAATACGTGCAAGTTGTTTTCTAGATGTGTCCTAGAGTGACCTTGGAATAGATATCCAACCTCGTACCCAGGGTCTCCGATCTCCGCTCGCCGCCGCCACCCTGGCTGAGGCTGGTCACGTGGCACCCAGATTCTGGGTGCTAACAAAAAAATCCATTGTGGGCAGGGTGGGAAGAAATAGTTTGTCGCATATAAGAAAGTCGTTATTCGAAAGTAATAATTCCATTTTTTGCGCAGTTCTATGCAAGAGAGTAGAAAGTAGTTTCAACAAGAAAGTAGAAACATCATCGCGTTAACATCTCTTTATTCGCGGAGAATATCGGATTACAAAGTGCCAACATGTATCCAGGTGTTCTTTTCACGTTGTTCCTGATGTCAACCGTGTGTCAACAAAAGACTCCGAAGAAGGTTTACAAGAGCATATCAACAGAAATTTCGTCTTGTCGGCTTTGTAAGGCTGCTGTAGACGAGCGTCGATGCAGGAATTCGAATCGCACGAATGATTCGAATCGCACGAAAAGATTCGAATCGCACGAATGTAGAATACCCGTCCACCTTCGCTATTTGTATCTGTTGACAGCTAATAAAAGGGTAAAATTACAGAAAGTTCATCATATACAATTGCTTCGTTCTATCACAGGTTCTATTTTAAAACCCCATTTAATTTGATAACTATAAATAAACAAGTACACACAATATAAACCTACGACATTATATTTAAAGAGATTTTAGAGCAACCTTGGTTTGTATAAATGTTGACGCGCGCCGCGGTTTAATACCGTATGCATAGCCACTGCCTTGTCTTTAACGTACTGCTTGAGCTTTATAGACGGATAAACTGGTTACTCGTCAGCGAATATAAAGGTTAAACTACTATGAGAATGGTTGTAGCTGTTGATATACCAATATCTCTCTATAATATGCCAATTGATCAATTTATCCTTCGCAAAAAGCAATCCAGGACTGAAGATGAAAAATCAAAGACTTTCCATAAGTACCAGTGGGAAGAATACAAAGCACATCCTTCATTAAATAAGTATATTCGAGGCAGATAAAATACTATTTAATCGAAATTTTGAACGGTATGTTTTAGTTAAGAAATTTGACACCGAGTTCGGTCACTGTCATATTTATAATGTCAACAAAACTTTTATAATATAATTTCATATTTATAATGTTAAATAAAACTTACAATATTTTCGATATATCCGTAACTTTTCCATCAATACAATTATACAAATCTTGTGAAGAATTTTCTTGGCTTTCTTTTGCGCTATATTTTACCTGGCCAGCTACTATATTTTTTGCATTGTTCGCGAAGAAATCATTCGTGAAAGTGACCCTGGTTCGAAATATGTTCGAAGCTCTTGACTTTTTTGTGAATTATTTTGAATTTTGTGTTTCGTTTCGTCGTTTTGTTTGGTTTCGTCCTTTCGCTTCTTTCGTTTCGCTTGTTTCGTTCGTTTCGTCGTTTCGGGTTTTAGTACATGCCATTCGATTCGACCCTCCCTTCCCAAGATAATATTATTGGCATACACGTGGCACCCAGAATCTGGGTGCCACGTGACCAGCCTCAGCCAGGGTCTCTTCGCAGCGAGCGTGGGGGGCGGCGGCGAGCGGAGATGTAAAGCCTTCTTACCAAACAAAGGTTGCATCGTTTCGCTACTATATACTCGTCTCCATGCATATATTTAGATAGTTCAGCTCTGTGTAAACGTAATATTGGACGATTCTTCGGTCGGTCAGGGAGTTTAATTACAACCTCGTTATCAAGTAGCATTTGCCGGTGTTGGTCCTGGAGACGATGTTGGGAATTTCACGCCATTCTCGTTCCCAGACCCTACGCGGCCCGCCACATAACGCAATCAAAGTCAGTTGTACTTTACGTCCTTCAACCTTTGGTCAAGATTAGTAAACCTCATGGTTTCCTTTCTCGTTCATGTAAACGTTTCTTAGTAATTATAGTCACTATAACGTTAAGTACTATATGGCAATTAGCTAAAAATTATTCATTTCATTTCATATTTGGAATTTCACTCGATCAAACTATACATGTTCTAAGGATTTATGGTGAAGGAAAATTTCGAGTGTTGGAATAAAATATATGCATTTTAAGACCAAACAGGGACCAGTTGCAACAAATGTAACGTCAAGGCCTTTCGGCTGAACCCGCGACGTGATGTCAATATATTTCAGTTTTTTTTTTTTCCATCATTGCATCAACATATACATTCTACCGTAGGCGATTGAAAAAGCGCCACTCTCCTGACCGACTTCTTTGACGAGATACTCATCTATTACTAGGAGTTCTTATCAGAAGTGAAATGCTGCCTCTGGACTGACAGGAGCAGTTCATGGTACGAGGTTGGAGCAGTGTTCAGGATCACTGATCAGGCATGCCAGCAGAATGATGCCAGAAATTTAAATATACAGAAAATAGACTGTAGAATCTACACCACATATCAAGGCGACCATATAGCCTTGTAATATTAAAATAACAAACGGTAATCATATATGGCGCGTTTATGTCAAAATTCAATGTTTGAACGCCATACATCTAATTCGAACAACATTTACTCGAAAGAGCAAGCCATAAATTTTCTATGATCAAGCGACCCTTCTGCCAAATAGAACTTCACGTTTGTAATATTTGCTGGCGGTCGTGCGGTCATATTTCAAATCAAACAAACGAACGGGAATAGGCGTTAACTCGGACTACAGGCTACTTGGGCTTGTGTATGACTGTATGTAAAAGTACGCAGCCGGCAGCACAACGTATGAATATACCGCAATTTGAAAGGCAACGAATGACGGAATGAGGCTATGAGCTATGTTTATATTGAAGTAAAAGCTAATATATTGTAAGCAATGATAGTATTAAATTTGGACAATTGGATATCTAAATGTAAACAATGTCGAACTGCGAACTATGTTGAACCGTGTAGCTTTGTTTTTTCAATAGAAACTAATGTCACATCCACTTTAACTTGTGCAGCAGCTACAGGCATGTAAAAGTACTTTTAACATTTAAATGTAGCGCTCTGTGGAAATCCCGCGCTTGACGAATGACATATCACGAATATCAAGGCATGTTCGATATTGCGCTTTTTTAAAAACAACTAAGTAAGGTAGCACAATAACGTTTACGTATATTTCCTGCATTCTAAGCGGTGATTTTTCAGCTCAAAGGTTTATAAAATTTCATATTTTGGACCGTTTCTCTTTATATCAGAGCGCATCAGCATGCCTACGAACTTCGCACGCAGGCTAGCCCGCCCTCAACCCTCCCAATGCATAACGCCTGACACGCAAATTTTAATGTAAACAGTAAACACTCAGAGGAGGTTGGACAGCAACGCGCAAAGGATCATGGTTAGCTGGCTTTATTTTCCGCGCGGTTGTCATTTGGGCTCGGGCTGTTTCGAAGGTATCATCTCCCGAAGATGGACGCTTTTGATACTCAAGGATGTCAGGCTGGAATTTGTGCTGAAGAGAGCGTGATATACCTCTATTGTTGCGATTCTGCTTACGAATTCTCTTTCACTATGCGTAGTTCGCCATTTTAAAGTTTGAACGGGCATTTCTGTCAACATTTTAGTTTTCTAAATTCTGTCTGAAAGACGAAATGTGTGTTTATATTCGAGCGTTTATATACAGCGAATGTATATATTAAAGCAAGTATGTTATTCAAGTGTGTTATTAAACGTGTGTTATTCAAAGTGAAACAAGTGTATTATTTTTAGTATTTTCAGATTAAATTGTATTCCTAAATAAAAATGGTACTCTACTGTAATATAAACATATGCACTTGTACATATTCTGGCTTAGAAAATGTGTTGATCATGAACAAGTATTGTGATAGTCTTGGTTATAATTGGTATCTAATCATTCTGGTACATCCCAACTGTATAGGTGATTTATATGTAGTAATGTACCTGTATTTATTAATTAAATGTTGCATAAATTCAGTGTATATGCCAAAAGTAATATTTAATGCACTTTATTAATTTGTTTTGAGATTACATGACCAATGATTTATTACCAATCAATTCTGCAAGCAATACTTGCTCTAATCATGTCCTCTATGTATATATTACTTTGTTAACTTGTTACTCTAAAATCCTCTTTTGAAAATCCTGAAGTGCAGATAATTCCTGCAATGTAAGAGTTGGCACAATAATAGTATGCACTAGGAATTGAACCTAGTAGCCTTCAATTAAGGCTCCAACCATGGCATACCGAAAAGGCCTTAGCTGCCTTATAGCATGAAAAGCATTCCTGAGATAAGAATAACAATTATCTACAATAATTATAGTAAAGCAACATATACAAAATGTTGATACCAGATGTTGATATACCAAATGTTGATACCAAATGTTGATACTTTACTTACCAGTATACCTTTAGAAAGGCCAGCAAAATTATATTATGTTTGGTATAGATCTAGTAGCAAGTTATAGTAAACTATAGGCATAACTCATAAGCATAGAAAATAGAAATGATGTGAGAGGCAGATCAGTACTGCATGCAAAGTAGAACAATCCAAAATCTAAAAAGGAACTTCATAAACCCAAACCAAATTTTCCCAAAGCCTACAGCAGGTCTTCGTTTTGGTATTTTTTCCCAGGTGTTTGACAAATTGGTGGAGCATGATCCCTTTTTGTGCCATCAGATATATTAATCTATAAGCCTAGAAAAGAAACTAACCTCAAGAAGCAAAAATTCTTATGTTTACATATCTTCAGATCCTCGAAGACAACCAGATACCATCCCAAAATCCAAATTTAAATATATAAAAATAGCCAAATAACAAACTTCACACGTTGAATATTCTTCTAGAACTCAGTTAACATTTACCCTAAAGAATAAAGCTGGGACTTCCGAAATTCTTAAAAAAAAATACATTTTATAGGTGCAATGTCCCCTCAAATACGAGGCGCCATCTCGGTAAAAGCTGAAAATACTACGACCGATTCAAAGACGAATAACTTGAAAACGGTCGAGGGGTCAAGGGGGGTCGTTCGGATAGAATCAAAGATTAGACATTTGTTTAACTCATTATGCAAAAATTAGAGAAATCGAACCATGGGAATTCGAGATTTTTTAGTTTGAATATTGTTGACAAACACGGACTCGGGTCATCACGTGGCGACGATACGACCTACATAAATGATCAAAACAAGGTAGAAAAAATACATCTACCTTACAAAATCCTGCAGATATAGATAGCCCAATAATAGTTTAAACAGTATCGCTGCCTTTTAAAAGGAAAATTTGAATAACAATAGTAAAATATGCGGTATTTCTGCGTCCAATGCAAATTTTTCAGCCGATCAACTTCGCGCAAACGATGAGAAAATAAAGCAATTTCATTGGTCGAGATATGCACGTGACAGCTGTCCACCCTCCTCTGGTAAACACTATTTTTTCTAATATCTGTTCGATTGAAGGTCTTCGTGTGACAAAACGTTTATAAAAATCAACGGCTAGGTATACGAAACATATCTTTTACGAAATTATATCGCTTTAATGGACATAAAAGCATTGAATCACCGGGTAAACGTCGAATAGATCTTGAAGCCATGTCCTTTGATTTTAATTTAAAGACAAGGTTTGGGTACTTTACTTGCTTACGCATTTTCTCATATAACATCTGATATTCATATTTTAAGTAGACGAAACGTACATCGTTCGATTCGCCAGATTCAAGTGATCATTTCGATATAGAATTTATTTAAATCAGACAAAAACAACGTTTCATAATAATTATATTACGGAGTCTCACACAGCGTAATAATATTTTCCTGTCCTTCGCCCTTCGGGGCTGTCCATTCCGTCTTCATGATTGATCTCTCATTCGTGCTTCTGTCGTCTTGGAGAGAATCTTTGCAATGGTTTGCCGGTTTACAATTCTCGGTAAACATTTTCAACTGCGATTCATTGCCAATAAAACGAAAGAAAGACGAATGGCCAAGAACCGGTATTGGTCGCTGTCCAACAAGAAGATTTTTCTCATTGATGTTTCGAACCGAAAACGGTTTTCTAAGCAGTTCACAAACAAGGACTGTTTGGACAGAATCAGAGCTCGTTGATGCCATGATAAATCAAGGATCTCCTTAAACAGACGCACTGTGCAGTCAGGCCATAGTTGGTAAGGCGGAAAGCTAATATTTTGGGCTATCAGGCTATGGTCATGCTCATCCAAAATAGCATGACCAGCTTGTCTAAAATAGGCAAACTGAGCATGCGTCAAGTGCCGTCAACCAATCATATTTCGAGAATAAGCATGACTGTTCATATAGCTGGTCATGCTATTCACAAAGAGCATGACTTGGGCCGGGGCAAGGCAATCTCGTACCCAGAGCCTGCGATCCCCCTGTCCTGCGGAGGGGAAACGGAGGCTCTGGGGAACTCCGATGAAACTCGTCATTTGATTGGTTGATGCTGAGCTCTCGCACCAGTTTCTTTAGGAGCTAATTACTCGAGCGAAGTTTTGCATTTTCGAATCGCGGTTCAAAAATAAACAGTTATTTTCAGAACTATGGCTGGTAAAGATTTATTCGCTACACCTGCAACACATAATTATACACGACAGACTCAAAATACAATTGAACACATGAAATAAGTTAAAACTTAAAACTATTATTAATATTATTCTCGCTTCGTCGCCAAACAAACATCCGCTTGGTAGACCACGCTTTCTGACAGGCATTTCTTCTCGATTGGGCATTCGTCTGGTCGTCTGCAGTTGCATTCGTTTGTGTTTTGAGTGTTCGTTTGTTGTTTAGTGTGTTGGTTGAGTATTTTGTTGTTATGTTGGGAAATAAAAGATTTCATGTTAGGTAGGCAGCTGTAACTGACTCGTACAGTATGTCGGTTGAATATGCTATATAGTTTGTTGGAAGGGGGGAAATGTTTGTCAAGTAGTGATAGAAAGTCTCGCCCTATGTTCGTTTGAACGTTCTTACTAAAAGGTGGGTTATACCAAATAGCGTTGCGTTGTCTGTTCCGTTTTCGTTGCTGATTATAGTTAGGGTATATGAGGCGCCAGGTGTAAAAAAATTATTTAACACATTTTAGTGTTCAATTTTTCATGGTTTACAAACAATCACAAAAAATTGTTGATTATTTACAAATAATCATTCTAAAACATTTTGATTATTTACAAACAAACATTTTCACAATTATGATTATTTACAAACAAACATGCTTCACAGAATGCTTCTTTATAAATAATCATTTCACGCCAAATGCTTATTTGGAAACAATCAAACTCACGCGAATGCTTCTTTATAAACAATCATTCGCTGCCATTTGATTGTTTATAAACAAGCATTCCTTACCAAGTGCTTATTTATAAACAATCATTTTCACCAAATGCTTCAATGCAAATAAGCATTCTTCACGAAATGTTTATTTATAATTTTTCACGTTACGGCCCGTGGTTAACGATATATAGCAAACATCTCTGTGTAAACAACTCATTTTTATATGTTTCATTTACTTGCCAGCCACAACAACGAAGAAAATCGATTCTATATAAACAATGTTTTTCGCATGTAAATAATGCTTATATGCAAAGAAGCAATTGTTTATTTACATATAAGCAGTTTGAATTATATGCGCAACTTATATGCGCAGTACCCAAGATTATTCTGTCACGTGCGATTGCATCGTAGACTGACTGGTGTGGAATATTCTGTCGTAATTATAGGCAATTTAGTCTCCGTAAACGTTTCGTTGTTTGTGCAAATGAGTAATCTTAATACAGAGGAGTTAGGCAGGATTGTCGCAAACGCTGTGTCAAATTTTCTGAGTCATTCTGGTCAAAACAACGACATTACCGAGGTAAGGATCATGTGTCAATGTAAAGATTAACGTTTGCCTGTATTATTTTCATTATTTCCTTTCATTAACTGGGTTGTAAGCTTGATGACATGCTTTGTTTTCTCAACGTACAGCCTGGGACTAACACGGGACGTCTGTTGAGAACCGTGAATACGAGCGAGTCGACTGGTACAACTCGCCAAACGAGGCCTACCATCGGTGTAACATCGGATGTATATCATAACGACGCAACTTATCCCGATTCCTCGACTTTGAGTGGAAATGCGGAGACGGTTGTCGAACCCAGGTATTATTTAAAAATACAAAGTATATTAATATCAAAATCAGTGGCTTAGAGGGTATTTTCCGGAAGAAAAACCTTGTCGGGGGGGGGGGGGGGGGGGGGTAGGGGAGTAGTGATATGGCAGAAAACAAGGATTTTTTGAGCGCAAGGCGAGGATTTTGTAGTTTTGGAGATGTCTCCGATATTGCATATTGTATTGCAAATAGTTTCCAAGAGATTCCACAAAATACTGTACTGAGAAGTTACAGATCATGAACATGAACACCATATCCCTCTCATGTAATTCAACTCCTGAAAATATAAATATCAGACAACTTAATCTATAAATATCA
Source organism: Chrysogorgia sp. JL179-B06 (assembly GCA_035772405.1). Taxonomy (NCBI): domain Eukaryota; kingdom Metazoa; phylum Cnidaria; class Anthozoa; order Scleralcyonacea; family Chrysogorgiidae; genus Chrysogorgia; species Chrysogorgia sp. JL179-B06. The sequence goes on from JAYKKM010000047.1 coordinate 6,718,103, forward strand.
TAATACGAAAATTAATTGCGTGCTGTTATATTCAACCAGTGGCACTGTTGAAGGGGAGTATGTGAGTTAGTGTGAAATTCAATAAGAAACATGTGGGGTGGGGAATAATTAATTTAATTAGTTTTACTTCTAAGAAAATTTTTCTAATGTTTCGTTCTGCAAAACTTAGGTCATTCACCTGACAATATGCCTGTCTGTTAGAATTAGTTTGAGATTTCAAAATTTACCAGGGAGGTATGTCCCCCAGACCACCCTAAATTTCACACACCCACCCCCCTTAACATGACAGTCCTACCAGCACTACTGTGTTCAATTATTACTAACATTACAAATGGACTAAATAAGTCCTTGCAATTTTTAGATTTTTAAAATAAATGAGCTGCTTTATTTTAATCATGTCCTATTTTAAATATTTCAACACTTGTAGGGCTGTTGGAAGACCTAAAAAGCATGTTGATGTTGAGCAAGTCGAAGAGATGCTAGCACTTGGTTATGAAATTACACAAATTTCAAGTCTCCTTGGCATTTCAAGACCTACATTATACAAATTGATGAAGGATGCGAACATTAACCAAGCAGGTCGCCTCTCAAACATATCAGATAGTGAATTAGATGATCGCCTTACACACATTAAGAATTCCCACCCAAATGCTGGAGAAGTTATGGTTACTGGGCATTTAAGAGCACAAGGAATAACTGTTAAAAGGTCTACTTTAAGGTCATCACTCCACAGAGTTGACCCTGAAGGTTGTGGTAGAGAGGCGAAGGACTCGCTTGCGGCATCGTGTGTATGACAACCCTTCTCCTAACTATGTGTGGCACATTGATGGCAATCATAAATTGATCAGGTGGGGAATTGTGATCCATGTCACCATTGATGGATTCAGCAGACTGGTTACATTTGCAGAAGCCTCAAATAACAACAGATCAGCTACTGTCCTAGATCACTTCAAAAGAGCCATTGACTTATATAGCAGACCTCTTCGGGTTAGAACTGATCATGGAGGAGAAAATGTTCAAGTTTGGCAGAACATGGTAACAGCAAATGGTGACCGAAGTGTGATTGTTGGTAGTTCAGTACGTAACCAACGTGTAGAACGTTTTAATCTTGATGTCAATGTTAATGTTACCAGGCCATTTTCTGCAACATTCCGTGACCTAGAGTTTGAAGGTAACTTGGACTCATCGAATGATACAGACATGTTTTGTTTACAGTATGTTTATATTCCTCGCATCAATCAAGTAGTGAGGGAATTTATAGCAGCCCATAACCATCATGCAATTTCAACTGAAGGTTCATCTACACCTTTGCAATTATTTTATGCTTATAGACATTTAACAGAACTTCATAGTTCTTCAATGCATTGTGATCCCTATCCAGTTTTAAACGTGCAGCAACTGATGGAAGATTCTCATAACCTTCCACATGTTGATGTACAAGGCAAGGAATGTCCTATACCACAAGGAAAATTGTTGGAACTTCAAAGAACAATCGACCCATTGGCCACATCTGCCTGCCAAGGAAAGGATTTGTACAATAGCACTGTTGAGTTTGTTGCCAGGTGTCTCATGGAATAGTATTACAGTGTAATACATAAATACATTGTAAATTGCTGCAAAATGGGCATAATGGGCAGATGGTAACTATATTGGAGAAAGGGTTAATAACGATTTATCTTTTGTTTATTTTTTTAATATTTCTTGTTTTTAACTGTAATTTTGAACTTTATGTTATCAATTAAATTCTGATCCATTTGCTCTCACTTAAATGCTATTTACCGCTCTGGAAAATATTAAGTAGGATAGGAACAAACAGGAAAGTTTCCTTTGTGTTAAAGTCATTAGTTCCGCTCGAGAGCTCACAAGACAAAGAAAAACTTGTCTCTTTATAGGAAATTAGAGACCTCTCTGCAAACATTCGACACTAACATACACTCTATTTGGCTATGTACTAAACATGCTTATGCAATGATCAACGAGTTTTGGTGCTAGAGTGTAAACAATTAGTGTTGCTGAGCTGGTTCAGTTTCTGTAACTCTGTTTTTATTTCTACTTACTATTTTAAAACATTTCCGTCAAGAAATAAGAATACTTTGTCACAGAGTAGGGGTGTACCGGAACCATTATTTTAAGATCCGGCCGGAACCGGATCTGACCGGAACTGAAAGAGAAATCCGGCCGGAACCGGGTTTGTTAAGCCATATATGGTTATATCATTATATGCTATTTTATCAAGAGCCGAGGGGGGGGGGGCAAAAGTTGGAATAAAAATATTGAATAATGTTAACGTAATTGTGTAAAACGTCTTCATGAAATGCTCATATTGCTCATGTATTTAAAACACAATCAGACAGACTGAAAGCTTTGCTTAATAAAACATTTGTGGTGTGTTCCACAAGATATTTATATATAACATTAATTGTGATTACGTCTGTTACACGTTTTAGCTTTTCGCCGTTTCTTGGTTCATTTTTTTATGATTTAAGTAACTGCATATTGGACTTGACTGGATGCCATGTTGTTTCTTGCTATTTATGTAAATTATACTTCACAGTTGTTGAAATGTGATCTGTATCATCTATTCAGTCTGTTTGATCGATTGTTATTTAATAAATAAACTTGATATTCAATCTCTCTGAAAACGACAGAGTTCCGGTTCCGGCCATGCTTTTTTAATCAGTTCCGGCCGGAACCGGATCTCCGAAAAATCAGAGTTCCGGCCGGAACTACCCGGCCGGAACCGAGTTCCGGTGCACCCCTATCACAGAGTCGGTATAAAGTTGTTCATGGTGCTTGGGAAATTACAAGATGACTCAGAGTTTCTGAATTTTGTTGAAAAAGGTAACTTCATGGGGAACTAATGTTGTTATAGTAAGCCAAAAAACGTTGTACAAATGCATATACCGGTACGTTTGCTTACAACAGTTGAGGTATCAGTAAATTGATTAGCAATACTATGCAAGGCATACAGTCTAGTACACAGTGTACAATTTCTACTATGCGCGACCAAATCCTGGTGAATTGAGAATTCCGTCATCCATAAACTCTTTGAATTCTTCGTAGGAGACATCATTTTTGTCAGACCAGGTTGGTAGTCGAATTGTGTTGGCACAAGTATCTCCTCTAGGCCTGCGATCTTCCCAAAATAAAAACCATTGGATGCGTGGTCGAATCCACATGGGGGTATTTCTTCTGCTCCAGTACAGAAGGCCAGGATGTCTTGCAGGGAAACGTCAGTGCTGCCAGCTTAAGACAAGAAAAATAATTGATTACACCATGCATCCTTGCTTAGATAATATTAATTCTAATTTATGCTGAAGATAGTAAATACATTATTTTTATCTGCAGCACATAACCATCCAGTGGCTTAAGTCATAAGTTGGTATGTAATATTTCACCAATTAATGATTGAAAGCTAACCACTGACTGAATAGATTGATGGAAATTGTAACACAACATGTGTACATGAAATGATAGAATCTAAGATTGAAATCATTGTAGTTTGAACACCTGAGTTTTGCAGATTTCGAAGAGATGGACACAATAAGTGGTTTTGTAAAAACCATTGATAAAGTGCTCAATGGAGACCCAGAGCTTATTGTATATATAGATGTACTGCACTGTAAATCTAATAATTATACTGTACCTTCACAATCTTGTAAGTAATCCCTCCAGTACATCACTATTAATTCTTGCCTTTGCCTAATGTTACTTCCTATGGGTCCAAACATGGGGGTAAATAAACTGTCACATTCATCAGCAGACAGTTTCTTCTCTTTGTGACAGAAAAGGGATTTGAATTCTTTTGGGTGACTTTGCATAAGTTGGAGAATGCCTAATGTATTTAGACCATCTTTGAACTGTTCCAACGCACTTCTTGGCCTGTCGATGACAATATACTTTGCAATCATTTCTACTAACTGCGCTTTTGCGTTGAATTTTGGCGCAGAAGCATATCCAGAGGCCCAAAGCAATTCCAGTACAGGTTCGTTGTTCACGGAATGTGTGAACTCTGCTTCACTTTGAGAGTTTGCAACCTTTACAAAGAGCAAACATTGCATCAAATCACTGGAATATAAACTAACTGCACACCACACCACAACACCACACAATCATGAACTGTTTTCAATGAATTGAATATGTTTCAGAGCAAAAACCATCATACAGTACATCGTACATAGTATCAAAAGTTAGTTTACATATAATTATAGACAGCTATGTTACTGCTCACCAAACAATGTAAATACAATACTGTTACAGTACCTTTGACAGCAGTTCTTTGGTTTCTTCATCTGGAATGTCACTAATAGTGGGTGCAACTGCTCGACAATCTTCACCGTACACCAAAAAATCGTACACACATTGAGACAAACAATGGGAAGCATTACCACCATTACAAAGTGACAGAGCCAATAGCATTCCATAGCTTTTATAGAGGCCTTGAGTTCTAGCTGTAAGCATAAAATATACTATTGCATGATGTGTAATACTAAAGACTTATTAACCGAGTGCGAGGTCTGTACGGGAAAGTATTTGCCTGAGGTTTTCGTACAGCCCGAGCGACGAAGGAGCGAGGTTTGTGCGATGAAACCGAAGGCAAATACTTTGCCGTACAGACAGAGCAAACGAGGTTAATAAGGAATTTATTATATGGCTTTTGGTCTGTTTTCGTCTTCAACTTCTTTAGATCTTGCCGTTTACCTTACCACTTCATCAGTATGTTTCGCTTCAGTTTACATCAGTTAGGCATTTATTTTCCGTGCTTTTAGATGATTGAAAACTTTAAAGAAAAGCAATAATGATGTTCCAGCACATTTTATTCCTGGGTATTTCCAGTGAAGATGCTTGGTTCTCTTTTATTTTCATTCAAATCAACTCAGACATTTTCCCGCCAAAACTTACCGGTCTGGAAAAAGCGTATTACCCTCACTGGAAGGCAATACGCTTTTTTCCGGACCTCTCAGCAACCAATCAGGGTGCGCCATTTTGCTCAGCCATATAATAATGTACTGTACTTTAGGCAAACTTTAATAGAACGTTTTTGATTCATAAACTGGAACAAATTTCTTGAGCATTATAATTTTTAGGCACTTGTCTAAGGTGTAACGAATGGGGGGGGGGGGGGGGGGGGGGTTGGGTGGTCTTCCAAAAATATTCTGATTGTTACAAACTTTACAAACCTTGAATGTTGTGAACTAGAACTTTATTGCCATCTGATCCTCCAAACATGCTTGCTTTCAAAAACATTTCCTTTAAACACAAACGGAAAAATTCACGGGTCGGTCCACCAATATCAATAGCTCCTTCACTGTTTCCACCATCATCAGCAAATTTCACAGATAATGAAAGCTTCGGATTAAATGTTGCTCTGCTAATTTTCTTAACAGCGTCATTTAAGACATGTCCCCGTCGCACATTTATGTAGTTCCTGACAGCATCTTCACCTGACTCCATCACAGTAGCTGTATGTGATTTCAGAATTTCTTCTATACTCTGCAAGACAGCTGGGTAGTGGTAAAACTTGCCCATCTCTAAAAGGAAGTTTTGTATTTTTATTATTAGCCTTCAACTGTTTGTTTTCATATGCACTTTAATAATAATGCATTCTATTTCCCTCTATTTCACTTATATTTTACCTTGCACTATCTTGCAATGCCTGCTGTATGGCAATGTCATTATCATCATCACTCAAGTCATCATCTTCCAGCAGTGAAATGTACGATCTAAATGTTTTCAGTTGAGTAACTTTTAAAATATAGTATTTTAATATATATATATATATATATATATATATTTCGACATGTGTTTCGCTACCATAGAATACCGCTTATAGCCCACCCCCCAGTTAAGCCCCCCCCCTAATTAAGGTCCATATGTTTGGTAACAGCAAATATCTTCCGGTTATACTGTAGGTATTAATATATATTCCAGTTATAATACATATTCTGGTTCTTCCTTTTGATATTGAACATTAAGTGCCAACATACATGTAGTTTGTCTGTTGCATATAAACCCCCTGGTTACTGTATATAATAGCCCACTCAAAAACACCTTACAAAGTTGTATAAGCCCAGGGCTTATAAGCAGGATTCTACCGTATCTCTCAATTTTTCACACCAACCTGTAATGTGGTGAAGAACTCACTTCCTCTTGAGCCTCTGACACCATTACAAAGTCAATTTGTCGTTGCCTTCCATGCATTGTTGTTGGTAAACCTCTCTCTTCACACTATTATCAATAAAATGGTTGGTTATTCTTAGTGAATTTTCAAACTTAGAGATTATTGTAGTACAACAACATGAAATTTTTTGAATAGGATACCATCAATACCCAGACACAGAGCAACACAGATTACTGTAATCTTTGGTCACAATGATCTATATTCAGTTCAATCAGTTGTTTATATTAAATATAAGACACTAAAGTATCGATTGAGATACAAACACACCATGTTTAATTCCCTATTCCTATCTGTATCACCAGTCTGAGTGTTAAAGTTTTCAGTCTAGTTTCCCTTTTAAATTTCTTGAGGGGTGTATGACCAAGACTAGAGATATATTTTACACAGATGGAGTTGACTACATATACTTCAAAAACTCATTAATAATTCGTGAGGAAAACACAAAGGAAAATCATGACCATATTATTGTGTATTTATATGTGATAAAGACACATGTGCTTTTATCGAGAAATTTCTCGCTAGTTTTTACGGCTTAGACAACGTTGATTTTACTTTTTACGCCGAATTACTACGCCAAATGAACATATAAAATGGTTCGTTTTTGAAGCTGTTCAAAACACGAGCAGCAGTGTTTTATCTGATATAAAACACTCGGCTGCGCCTCGTGTCTTTATATCAGATAAAACACTGCTGCTCGTGTTTTAAACAATACTTCACACCCAAAGGGTGGTGTACATGTACAAATATACAAATAAATTCACTGTTTTTCTGTTGTATTATTTTAGTCTCTCTATGTAATTGTTGCCTTTGCCTATTCACTAGTATTAAACAATATTTTGTTGACATCCTCTAATTATGAGTATTACTATACTAGTAGCAATTAAGGTCAAATTATAGCTGATATAAGCACGAGTATTCAAATTGTTTATTATTGTTTATACTGACATATCAGTTTACAGTACTGTACCTCTGGTAAATCTGTTTCTGTTTTCTGAATTTTTGAATTGGCTAGTACGTATAAACACCCCTGACCAGCTAGGGAAGCAACTTCGTGACCATTCCACGTGAACGAGGTTGAGACAGATGGAATCTTCAAACGTTTGCTTCCAGGAACTATTGACAAATAGTCATAATCCAGTAATTCCTGCTCTCCTAACACAAACACCCTTCCAAAAATAGATGTTATTTCAGCTGCCACCTATTATAAAATATATCCTTTCAGTTTTTCTTCTTTTTACCAGGCTAGTCCAAGTTTACCCTGAGTCTCTTGTGATCTAATATGGGAAGGTCTTATCAAACACTATATGGGGGGTGGGGGGTCATGCAACACCCTTGTTGGAGAAACTTTGTCAGAGTTGTATTCATGGGTGAGTCTTGATGCATGCAGTGTGCAACCCCTTTTTCTCCCATTTTATTTTTATACATATACAGCCCTTGGAAATGAGGTAAGCATTTAGTAATGCCAACCTAAATGCCAACCTGATGACCTCAGAGGACTGCATATAAATAATGGTTGTTACATGTTTTTAATGATGCCAGGTGTTTAGTCTATCATACGAAACACAAATACTAATAGGGTACCATTTCTTCCCATTTTGTCTGGGGCACCGTCACCAAAATATTCAATTCCTTAGTCTGGAACAGGGTCAAGGGTTTCGGACTCTCATCGCAAACAACTCTGTGTAAACAACTCATTTTATATGTTTCATTTACTTGCCAGCCACAATAACGAAGAAAATCGATTCTATATAAACAATGTTTTTCGCATGTAAATAATGCTTATATGCAAAGAAGCAATTGTTTATTTACATATAAGCAGTTTGAATTATATGCGCAACTTATATGCGCAGTACCCAAGATTATTCTGTCACGTGCGATTGCATCGTAGACTGACTGGTGTGGAATATTCTGTCGTAATTATAGGCAATTTAGTCTCCGTAAAACGTTTCGTTGTTTGTGCAAATGAGTAATCTTAATACAGAGGAGTTAGGCAGGATTGTCGCAAACGCTGTGTCAAATTTTCTGAGTCATTTGGTCAAAACAACGACATTACCGCGCGGCCTACTGTTACACAAACCGAGCCTCAGGTAAGGATCATGTGTCAATGTAAAGATTATCGTTTGCCTGTATTATTTTCACTATTTCCTTTCATTAACTGGGTTGTAAGCTTGATGACATGCTTTGTTTTCTCAACGTACAGCCTGGGACTAACACGGGACGTCTGTTGAGAAACCGTGAATACGAGCGAGTCGACTGGTACAACTCGCCAAACGAGGCTACCATCACGCTTCCAGCCATATACACCGCCTAATAATCATGCGGGATCTACTGCACCAAAACGACGCACTTCGGGCAGTGTTGGGCGGACAAAGACCTGGAGCAAGGATGTTGTTTGCATCCCAAAAGAAACCGAAACCGTTGAGGGGGAAACGCCAGCGACGTTTTCACTTCCTAAAGGGCCGGCTCGAGGTAAACTAGCTGAGAATGGATTGGTTGGCAAAATCAGAATTGTTTCTACCTGGTCACCTCGACAAGTAAGCTTTGCATAGCGCATGCAGCTGTTCATTCAAATATTACCCGTCTTGTGCAGAAAGGAAATAATATATATATATATATATATATATATATATATATATATATATATATATCCCATCTCAATCGAACCTGATCCTGGAGGTACTTTATCGGATTCAGGGGGAGGGGGGGGGGGGGCGGCGATGAGAGTCCGAAACCCTTGACCCTGTTCCAGACTAAGGAATTGAATATTTTGGTGACGGTGCCCCAGACAAAATGGGAAGAAATGGTACCCTATTAGTATTTGTGTTTCGTATGATAGACTAAACACCTGGCATCATTAAAAACATGTAACAACCATTATTTATATGCAGTCCTCTGAGGTCATCAGGTTGGCATTTAGGTTGGCATTACTAAATGCTTACCTCATTTCCAAGGGCTGTATATTTATAAAAATAAAATGGGAGAAAAAGGGGTTGCACACTGCATGCATCAAGACTCACCCATGAATACAACTCTGACAAAGTTTCTCCAACAAGGGTGTTGCATGACCCCCCACCCCCATATAGTGTTTGATAAGACCTTCCCATATTAGATCACAAGAGACTCAGGGTAAACTTGGACTAGCCTGGTAAAAAAGAAGAAAAACTGAAAGGATATATTTTATAATAGGTGGCAGCTGAAATAACATCTATTTTTGGAAGGGTGTTTGTGTTAGGAGAGCAGGAATTACTGGATTATGACTATTTGTCAATAGTTCCTGGAAGCAAACGTTTGAAGATTCCATCTGTCTCAACCTCGTTCACGTGGAATGGTCACGAAGTTGCTTCCCTAGCTGGTCAGGGGTGTTTATACGTACTAGCCAATTCAAAAATTCAGAAAACAGAAACAGATTTACCAGAGGTACAGTACTGTAAACTGATATGTCAGTATAAACAATAATAAACAATTTGAATACTCGTGCTTATATCAGCTATAATTTGACCTTGCTACTAGTATAGTAATACTCATAATTAGAGGATGTCAACAAAATATTGTTTAATACTAGTGAATAGGCAAAGGCAACAATTACATAGAGAGACTAAAATAATACAACAGAAAAACAGTGAATTTATTTGTATATTTGTACATGTACACCACCCTTTGGGTGTGAAGTATTGTTTAAAACACGAGCAGCAGTGTTTTATCTGATATAAAGACACGAGGCGCAGCCGAGTGTTTTATATCAGATAAAACACTGCTGCTCGTGTTTTGAACAGCTTCAAAAACGAACCATTTTATATGTTCATTTGGCGTAGTAATTCGGCGTAAAAAGTAAAATCAACGTTGTCTAAGCCGTAAAAACTAGCGAGAAATTTCTCGATAAAAGCACATGTGTCTTTATCACATATAAATACACAATAATATGGTCATGATTTTCCTTTGTGTTTTCCTCACGAATTATTAATGAGTTTTTGAAGTATATGTAGTCAACTCCATCTGTGTAAAATATATCTCTAGTCTTGGTCATACACCCCTCAAGAAATTTAAAAGGGAAACTAGACTGAAAACTTTAACACTCAGACTGGTGATACAGATAGGAATAGGGAATTAAACATGGTGTGTTTGTATCTCAATCGATACTTTAGTGTCTTATATTTAATATAAACAACTGATTGAACTGAATATAGATCATTGTGACCAAAGATTACAGTAATCTGTGTTGCTCTGTGTCTGGGTATTGATGGTATCCTATTCAAAAAATTTCATGTTGTTGTACTACAATAATCTCTAAGTTTGAAAATTCACTAAGAATTTATAACCAACCATTTTATTGATAATAGTGTGAAGAGAGAGGTTTACCAACAACAATGCATGGAAGGCAACGACAAATTGACTTTGTAATGGTGTCAGAGGCTCAAGAGGAAGTGAGTTCTTCACCACATTACAGGTTGGTGTGAAAAATTGAGAGATACGGTAGAATCCTGCTTATAAGCCCTGGGCTTATACAACTTTGTAAGGTGTTTTGAGTGGGCTATTATATACAGTAACCAGGGGGTTTATATGCAACAGACAAACTACATGTATGTTGGCACTTAATGTTCAATATCAAAAGGAAGAACCAGAAATATGTATTATAACTGGAATATATATTAATACCTACAGTATAACCGGAAGATATTTGCTGTTACCAAACATATGGACCTTAATTAGGGGGGGGGGGGGGGCTTAACTGGGGGGTGGGCTATAAGCGGTATTCTATGGTAGCGAAACACATGTCGAAATATATATATATATATATATATATATATATATATATATATATATTAAAATACTATATTTTAAAAGTTACTCAACTGAAAACATTTAGATCGTACATTTCACTGAGTAGGTACACCCCTACTCTGTGACAAAGTATTCTTATTTCTTGACGGAAATGTTTTAAAATAGTAAGTAGAAATAAAAACAGAGTTACAGAAACTGAACCAGCTCAGCAACACTAATTGTTACACTCTAGCACCAAAACTCGTTGATCATTGCATAAGCATGTTTAGTACATAGCCAAATAGAGTGTATGTTAGTGTCGAATGTTTGCAGAGAGGTCTCTAATTTCCTATAAAGAGACAAGTTTTCTTTGTCTTGTGAGCTCTCGAGCGGAACTAATGACTTTAACACAAAGGAAACTTTCCTGTTTGTTCCTATCCTACTTAATATTTTCCAGAGCGGTAAATAGCATTTAGTGAGAGCAAATGGATCAGAATTTAATTGATAACATAAAGTTCAAAATTACAGTTAAAAACAAGAAATATTAAAAAAATAAACAAAAGATAAATCGTTATTAACCCTTTCTCCAATATAGTTACCATCTGCCCATTATGCCCATTTTGCAGCAATTTACAATGTATTTATGTATTACACTGTAATACTATTCCATGAGACACCTGGCAACAAACTCAACAGTGCTATTGTACAAATCCTTTCCTTGGCAGGCAGATGTGGCCAATGGGTCGATTGTTCTTTGAAGTTCCAACAATTTTCCTTGTGGTATAGGACATTCCTTGCCTTGTACATCAACATGTGGAAGGTTATGAGAATCTTCCATCAGTTGCTGCACGTTTAAAACTGGATAGGGATCACAATGCATTGAAGAACTATGAAGTTCTGTTAAATGTCTATAAGCATAAAATAATTGCAAAGGTGTAGATGAACCTTCAGTTGAAATTGCATGATGGTTATGGGCTGCTATAAATTCCCTCACTACTTGATTGATGCGAGGAATATAAACATACTGTAAACAAAACATGTCTGTATCATTCGATGAGTCCAAGTTACCTTCAAACTCTAGGTCACGGAATGTTGCAGAAAATGGCCTGGTAACATTAACATTGACATCAAGATTAAAACGTTCTACACGTTGGTTACGTACTGAACTACCAACAATCACACTTCGGTCACCATTTGCTGTTACCATGTTCTGCCAAACTTGAACATTTTCTCCTCCATGATCAGTTCTAACCCGAAGAGGTCTGCTATATAAGTCAATGGCTCTTTTGAAGTGATCTAGGACAGTAGCTGATCTGTTGTTATTTGAGGCTTCTGCAAATGTAACCAGTCTGCTGAATCCATCAATGGCGACATGGATCACAATTCCCCACCTGATCAATTTATGATTGCCATCAATGTGCCACACATAGTTAGGAGAAGGGTTGTCATACACACGATGCCGCAAGCGAGTCCTTCGCCTCTCTACCACACCTTCAGGGTCAACTCTGTGGAGTGATGACCTTAAAGTAGACCTTTTAACAGTTATTCCTTGTGCTCTTAAATGCCCAGTAACCATAACTTCTCCAGCATTTGGGTGGGAATTCTTAATGTGTGTAAGGCGATCATCTAATTCACTATCTGATATGTTTGAGTGGCGACCTGCTTGGTTAATGTTCGCATCCTTCATCAATTTGTATAATGTAGGTCTTGAAATGCCAAGGAGACTTGAAATTTGTGTAATTTCATAACCAAGTGCTAGCATCTCTTCGACTTGCTCAACATCAACATGCTTTTTAGGTCTTCCAACAGCCCTACAAGTGTTGAAATATTTAAAATAGGACATGATTAAAATAAAGCAGCTCATTTATTTTAAAAATCTAAAAATTGCAAGGACTTATTTAGTCCATTTGTAATGTTAGTAATAATTGAACACAGTAGTGCTGGTAGGACTGTCATGTTAGGGGGGGGGGGGGGGGGGGGGTGTGTGTGAAATTTAGGGTGGTCTGGGGGACATACCTCCCTGGTAAATTTTGAAATCTCAAACTAATTCTAACAGACAGGCATATTGTCAGGTGAATGACCTAAGTTTTGCAGAACGAAACATTAGAAAAATTTTCTTAGAAGTAAAACTAATTAAATTAATTATTCCCCACCCCACATGTTTCTTATTGAATTTCACACTAACTCACATACTCCCCTTCAACAGTGCCACTGGTTGAATATAACAGCACGCAATTAATTTTCGTATTATGATATTTATAGATTATGTTGTCTGATATTTATATTTTCAGGAGTTGAATTACATGAGAGGGATATGGTGTTCATGTTCATGATCTGTAACTTCTCAGTACAGTATTTTGTGGAATCTCTTGGAAACTATTTGCAATACAATATGCAATATCGGAGACATCTCCAAAACTACAAAATCCTCGCCTTGCGCTGAAAAAATCCTTGTTTTCTACCATATCACTACTCCCCTACCCCCCCCCCCCCCCCCCCCGACAAGGTTTTTCTTCCGGAAAATACCCTCTAGCCACTGATTTTGATATTAATATACTTTGTATTTTTAAATAATACCTGGGTTCGACAACCGTCTCCGCATTTCCACTCAAAGTCGAGGAATCGGGATAAGTTGCGTCGTTATGATATACATCCGATGTTACACCGATGGTAGGCCTCGTTTGGCGAGTTGTACCAGTCGACTCGCTCGTATTCACGGTTCTCAACAGACGTCCGTGTTAGTCCCAGGCTGTACGTTGAGAAAACAAAGCATGTCATCAAGCTTACAACCCAGTTAATGAAAGGAAATAATGAAAATAATACAGGCAAACGTTAATCTTTACATTGACACATGATCCTTACCTCGGTAATGTCGTTGTTTTGACCAGAATGACTCAGAAAATTTGACACAGCGTTTGCGACAATCCTGCCTAACTCCTCTGTATTAAGATTACTCATTTGCACAAACAACGAACCGTTTACGGAGACTAAATTGCCTATAATTACGACAGAATATTCCACACCAGTCAGTCTACGATGCAATCGCACGTGACAGAATAATCTTGGGTACTGCGCATATAAGTTGCGCATATAATTCAAACTGCTTATATGTAAATAAACAATTGCTTCTTTGCATATAAGCATTATTTACATGCGAAAAACATTGTTTATATAGAATCGATTTTCTTCGTTGTTGTGGCTGGCAAGTAAATGAAACATATAAAATGAGTTGTTTACACAGAGATGTTTGCTATATATCGTTAACCACGGGCCGTAACGTGAAAAATTATAAATAAACATTTCGTGAAGAATGCTTATTTGCATTGAAGCATTTGGTGAAAATGATTGTTTATAAATAAGCACTTGGTAAGGAATGCTTGTTTATAAACAATCAAATGGCAGCGAATGATTGTTTATAAAGAAGCATTCGCGTGAGTTTGATTGTTTCCAAATAAGCATTTGGCGTGAAATGATTATTTATAAAGAAGCATTCTGTGAAGCATGTTTGTTTGTAAATAATCATAATTGTGAAAATGTTTGTTTGTAAATAATCAAAATGTTTTAGAATGATTATTTGTAAATAATCAACAATTTTTTGTGATTGTTTGTAAACCATGAAAAATTGAACGCTAAAATGTGTTAAATAATTTTTTTACACCTGGCGCCTCATAAGGGTAGTCGTTTCCGTTCTGCGCGGGTGGTTCGTATGTGAGGTTTGTGTCAAAATTGCTGTGTTTTAAGGCGTCGTTGTAGAGCGGTGCGGCAGCGTCGAATGTTCGTTTGTCGCATGAGAGTTTGTTGATGCGTTTGTTGATTGATAATGGTAGTTGGCGTAGTATGGAGGGGGGGTGGTTAGATAGTCGGTTAACGTAAAGTGGTTCGTCGTTAGGTTTTCTGAATGGTTTGTACGTACCGTCAGTTAGGTCAAACGTTATGTCAAGGAAATTCACGCGTTTCAGGTTAGCATCGGCCGTGATTTTTAGGCCGAAATTTGCGAAGATTTGGATCAGATCTTTGCGCGCCTTGTCAGCTAATCTTCCGGAGGTGGTGGTGATGGCTGCTAGGCCGTCGTCTCGGTATAATCCAATTTGGTTTCCAAATCGGTTCTCGAGCGTGCTGAGGAAAAACGCACAGAAAACGAATATGTATGGCTTAAAGTCCACGCGAAGCCCGCCACACGTACCAGAGTTGAAAGGCTTTGAAGACGACGTTATTAAGATGATCTCTAACACCCAATTCCGAGACGGCAACGACGAGTTTAGCAAATCTCTAGATGACGATAAACGGAAGATCACATCATCAAACAACCTCTTCGTCCCCGCGGACAAAACGAGAAATATGTACGAGATGGACGCGCCTACATACATCAAGTTACTGACGGAAAACGTAACAAAAACCTATAAATTGGCAGAGGAGAATAGCATGAATAGTATCAACGATGAACTGAAACAAATAGCCGACGGATTAAAGATAACTAGATAAGCAACCGTATAGAGACTATGGCGCAATCGAAAGCCTTCATATCCCTTAAAGACCACAAGGACAATTTCGAGAACCACCCGCAATGCCGACTTATCAACCCTGCCAAGAGTAATCTCGGAAAGGTCAGCAAGTCCATTCTTGACCGTATCAACACCGATATCCGTAACGAAACCCGAAGCAACCAGTGGCGCAACTCCGACGATACGATATCGTGGTTTACCAATATACCCAACAAGAATAGACACACGTTTTTATCGTTCGACATCGTAAATTTTTATCCATCCATTTCCGAGCAATTACTAGATGACGCCATCAATTGGTCCAAGCAATTCACCACCATTTCCGAAAACGACATCAAAATCATCAAACATGCAAGAAAATCCCTCCTTTTTAACAACGGCAAAGCATGGACAAAACAAAACTCGCTCAACTTTTTTGACGTAGCTATGACGGCGCCGAAATATGTGAACTAGTTGGCCTATTTTTCCTCAGCACGCTCGAGAACCGATTTGGAAACCAAATTGGATTATACCGAGACGACGGCCTAGCAGCTATCACCACCACCTCCGGAAGATTAGCTGACAAGGCGCGCAAAGATCTGATCCAAATCTTCGCAAATTTCGGCCTAAAAATCACGGCCGATGCTAACCTGAAACGCGTGAATTTCCTTGACATAACGTTTGACCTAACTGACGGTACGTACAAACCATTCAGAAAACCTAACGACGAACCACTTTACGTTAACCGACTATCTAACCACCCCCCCCTCCATACTACGCCAACTACCATTATCAATCAACAAACGCATCAACAAACTCTCATGCGACAAACGAACATTCGACGCTGCCGCACCGCTCTACAACGACGCCTTAAAACACAGCAATTTTGACACAAACCTCACATACGAACCACCCGCGCAGAACGGAAACGACTACCCTAACTATAATCAGCAACGAAAACGGAACAGACAACGCAACGCTATTTGGTATAACCCACCTTTTAGTAAGAAAACGTTCAAACGAACATAGGGCGAGACTTTCTATCACTACTTGACAAACATTTCCCCCCTTCCAACAAACTATATAGCATATTCAACCGACATACTGTACGAGTCAGTTACAGCTGCCTACCTAACATGAAATCTTTTATTTCCCAACATAACAACAAAATACTCAACCAACACACTAAACAACAAACGAACACTCAAAACACAAACGAATGCAACTGCAGACGACCAGACGAATGCCCAATCGAGAAGAAATGCCTGTCAGAAAGCGTGGTCTACCAAGCTGATGTTACCACAGTTGACAACAACAAGACGAAATCGTACGTAGGCGTAACGGGGCGGTCCATTCAAGAGCAGATACCGAAACCACACAAAGTCGTTTTCACACAGAAAATACGCCGATGAAACGGAACTGTCAAAGTATATTTGGAAATTGAGTGATTCTAAGCGCGCGTTCAAGATAAATTGGTCGCTAAGAAAGAAAATTCCCGCCTACAAAATCGGCTCACGAAGGTGTAACTTGTGCTTGGAAGAAAAACTAATCCTACTGAAGGACCGAAAACACGAACTACTGAACAGACGCTCTGAACTTTTTAGTAAATGCAGACACGTAACACGACACCTCGTTTCATCATGTAAATAGAGTTTAACTAGATCGAGTCTGTCAGTTGCCTGACGATCGCGTATAAGCGTGAAACTCGAGTAGCGACAGCTTTTTCACTTAATAAATATTCGCTCTACCTATAATGGTATTGAGCG
Source organism: Chrysogorgia sp. JL179-B06 (assembly GCA_035772405.1). Taxonomy (NCBI): domain Eukaryota; kingdom Metazoa; phylum Cnidaria; class Anthozoa; order Scleralcyonacea; family Chrysogorgiidae; genus Chrysogorgia; species Chrysogorgia sp. JL179-B06. The sequence continues at coordinate 6,735,289 of JAYKKM010000047.1, forward strand.
CTCTAAAACCTTTTGCCAACTGTGTGACTTTGTTACATATTCTTCTTGGTATATATATATATATATATATATATATATATATATATATATATATATATATATATATATATATATATATATATATATATATATATATATATATATATATATATATATTATATATATATATATATATATATATATATATATATATATATATATATATATATATATATATATATATATATATATATATATATATATATATATATATTAATATATATAATATATATATATATTTATATATATAATATATATATATATATATATATATATATATATATATATATATATATATATATATATATATATATATATATATATATATATATATATATATATATATACATATATATATATATATATATATAATATTATATATATAGATAGATAAAATGAAGCGAATAGTTTGCAATCGTCTAAGAGTGCTCAATACCTTGAGTGGTAGAGCGAATTGTACAACTTATGAACTTAAAATATTGTTTGCTACTCCGAGTTTCACGCAAGTGCGATCATCAGGCAATAGTGGAACTAATTCTGTAGTCCGTCTTTTATAGTATGCGTTACGTCATGGTGTGATGGGAGGCCTTATGAGTCATCACTTTTTTCTTCGCGCGGCGGCTGATTGTTATGTTAAATCTGTTTTGATGGCGGCATTTTGAAACGAGTTCCGATCTTTTGTTTAGTAAAGTTTGTTTGTTCGCTTTCATGATGTAAAGTTTTTCCTCGAGGCACAAATTACAACGTTTTCCTCCACTTCTGTATGCTGCGGCTCGTTTTGCCACTGACCAATTGATCTTGAAATTCCGGTTCTTATTTTTAAGATCCCATATGTATTTAGAAAGTTCTGTTTCGTTCGAGTGTTTCTTGTGTTGAAAAGATTTTGTGTGGTCTCTGTACCGTGCCAATGTATTGCTTCGATTGACCGTTGTCAGTTGATGTTACGATTGCTTTATAGACCAAGCTGCTTGTCAGACATTTTCCATCTAATGGGCATTCTTCTTTTTTCCTGCAGTTGCACTTATCATCGGTTTCACGAGGGCGGTTTGCATTTGAAAGGATTCGCGCGTTGTGCTTCATGATGGTGCTTTTCATGTTATCCATACACGTGTAACTTATTTTGATGGTGTTCCGATTAAAAATTTTGTGAAGGGCGTTCGATGGAGGAAAATTCTTGTCAACAAGTTGGAGAAAATTGCGGCCGATGTTTGTCCGTACGTTTTTGATAAAGGGTGGGTTAAACCAAATTATATTCCTTTTTCTGCGTTTCTGCGAAGGTGAAGAGCGCGTTGTTTCTTCGGAAGTGTAGTGCACGGTTTCGTTGAAATGGCTTCGCTTAAGAGCATCATTATATAGTGGTGCGGCTGATTCAAAAGGTGTTTCGTCTGAGGAGAGGAGTGAAACTCGTTTGCTAACTGCTGATGGAAGGTGTTTCAAAATTGTTGGTGGGTGGTTTGAGAGGTTGCTAATATATTGCGGCTCGTCGTTTGTGGCTTTCTATATGGCGAACACGGTACATTTGATGTTACTATGGGTAGCTACGACGGCGCAGAAGTGTGTGAATTGATTGGATTGTTCATTTTGAACGAGCTAAGCAAGAGATTCGAGAAGGCCAACGTGGGACTCTACAGAGACGACGGACTGATCCTTCTTAAAAACCACACCGCTAGGCTAGCTGACAAAGCAAGAAAAGACTTACATAACATGTTCAATCAAGTCGGATTAAGATTTACAGCGCAAACCAACCAGCAAACTGTCAACTTCCTGGACGTCACCTTCGATTTACACAATGGAAAACATCAGCCATATAGAAAGCCAAACGACGAGCCGCAATATATTAGCAACCTCTCAAACCACCCACCAACAATTTTGAAACACCTTCCATCAGCAGTTAGCAAACGAGTTTCACTCCTCTCCTCAGACGAAACATCTTTTGAATCAGCCGCACCACTATATAATGATGCTCTCAAGCGAAGCCATTTCAACGAAACCGTGCACTACACTTCCGAAGAAACAACGCGCTCTTCACCTTCGCAGAAACGCAGAAAAAGGAATATAATTTGGTTTAACCCACCCTTTAGCAAAAACGTACGGACAAACATCGGCCGCAATTTTCTCCAACTTGTTGACAAGAATTTTCCTCCATCGAACGCCCTTCACAAAATATTTAATCGGAACACCATCAAAATAAGTTACACGTGTATGGATAACATGAAAAGCACCATCATGAAGCACAACGCGCGAATCCTTTCAAATGCAAACCGCCCTCGTGAAACCGATGATAAGTGCAACTGCAGGAAAAAAGAAGAATGCCCATTAGATGGAAAATGTCTGACAAGCAGCTTGGTCTATAAAGCAATCGTAACATCAACTGACAACGGTCAATCGAAGCAATACATTGGCATGACGGCAAATACATTCAAAGAACGGTACAGAAACCACACAAAATCTTTTCAACACAAGAAACACTCGAACGAAACAGAACTTTCTAAATACATATGGGATCTTAAAAATAAGAACCGGAATTTCAAGATCATTTGGTCAGTGGCAAAACGAGCCGCAGCATACAGAAGTGGAGGAAAACGTTGTAATTTGTGCCTCGAGGAAAAACTTTACATCATGAAAGCGAACAAACAAACTTTACTAAACAAAAGATCGGAACTCGTTTCAAAATGCCGCCATCAAAACAGATTTAACATAACAATCAAAATATTTCATAACAAAGAAAAAAGTGATGACTCATAAGACCTCCCACACACCATGACGTAACGCATACTATAAAAGAAGGACTACAGAATCAGTTCCACTATTGCCTGATGATCGCACTTGCGTGAAACTCGGAGTAGCAAACAATATTTTAAGTTCATAAGTTATACATGTATATATATATATATATATATATATATATATATATATATATATATATATATATATATATATATATATATATATATATATATATATATATATATATATATATATATAAATATATATATATACTAAAACGAATGTGATGTTGTTCACGGAACGTTGAAAGTGCTCAATACCATAAAGGTTAGAGCGAATATATAGTGAAAGTGGTCTTACCTCAAAATGATAAAAGCCGCAACTGTCAGTTTCACGCAAGGCGATCTTCGCCTGAAGAACGCCATGCGTGAAACTGACAGTTGCGGCTTTTATCATTTTGAGGTAAGACCACTTTCACTATATATATATATATATATATATATATATATATATATATATATATATATATATATATATATATATATATATATATATATATATATATATATAGGTAATATTGGGCATTTCACTCGATTGAACAACAGGACTAAGGATTTATGGTGAAGGAAAATTTCGAGTGTGGAAATATATACATTTTAAGACCTAACCGGGACCAGTTGCGAAAAATGCAACTTAGCGGCCTTCCGGTCAGGAATTGAACCCGCGACCCTGCGATGCTAGTGCAGTGCTCTGACCACTGAGCTACGGAAATCGTTGCCGAGAGCCTAGTCACGAGTCCTGTATATAACGGTGGTAATGCCGGGATAAGATTCTGGTATATTATAGGTAATATTGGGCATTTCACTCGATTGAACAACAGGACTAAGGATTTATGGTGAAGGAAAATTTCGAGTGTGGAAATATATACATTTTAAGACCTAACCGGGACCAGTTGCGAAAAATGCAACTTAGCGGCCTTCCGGTCAGGAATTGAACCCGCGACCCTGCGATGCTAGTGCAGTGCTCTGACCACTGAGCTACGGAAATCGTTGCCGAGAGCCTAGTCACGAGTCCTGTATATAACGGTGGTAATGCCGGGATAAGATTCTGGTATATTATAGGTAATATTGGGCATTTCACTCGATTGAACAACAGGACTAAGGATTTATGGTGAAGGAAAATTTCGAGTGTGGAAATATATACATTTTAAGACCTAACCGGGACCAGTTGCGAAAAATGCAACTTAGCGGCCTTCCGGTCAGGAATTGAACCCGCGACCCTGCGATGCTAGTGCAGTGCTCTGACCACTGAGCTACGGAAATCGTTGCCGAGAGCCTAGTCACGAGTCCTGTATATAACGGTGGTAATGCCGGGATAAGATTCTGGTATATTATAGGTAATATTGGGCATTTCACTCGATTGAACAACAGGACTAAGGATTTATGGTGAAGGAAAATTTCGAGTGTGGAAATATATACATTTTAAGACCTAACCGGGACCAGTTGCGAAAAATGCAACTTAGCGGCCTTCCGGTCAGGAATTGAACCCGCGACCCTGCGATGCTAGTGCAGTGCTCTGACCACTGAGCTACGGAAATCGTTGCCGAGAGCCTAGTCACGAGTCCTGTATATAACGGTGGTAATGCCGGGATAAGATTCTGGTATATTATAGGTAATATTGGGCATTTCACTCGATTGAACAACAGGACTAAGGATTTATGGTGAAGGAAAATTTCGAGTGTGGAAATATATACATTTTAAGACCTAACCGGGACCAGTTGCGAAAAATGCAACTTAGCGGCCTTCCGGTCAGGAATTGAACCCGCGACCCTGCGATGCTAGTGCAGTGCTCTGACCACTGAGCTACGGAAATCGTTGCCGAGAGCCTAGTCACGAGTCCTGTATATAACGGTGGTAATGCCGGGATAAGATTCTGGTATATTATAGGTAATATTGGGCATTTCACTCGATTGAACAACAGGACTAAGGATTTATGGTGAAGGAAAATTTCGAGTGTGGAAATATATACATTTTAAGACCTAACCGGGACCAGTTGCGAAAAATGCAACTTAGCGGCCTTCCGGTCAGGAATTGAACCCGCGACCCTGCGATGCTAGTGCAGTGCTCTGACCCACTGAGCTACGGAAATCGTTGCCGAGAGCCTAGTCACGAGTCCTGTATATAACGGTGGTAATGCCGGGATAAGATTCTGGTATATTATAGGTAATATTGGGCATTTCACTCGATTGAACAACAGGACTAAGGATTTATGGTGAAGGAAAATTTCGAGTGTGGAAATATATACATTTTAAGACCTAACCGGGACCAGTTGCGAAAAATGCAACTTAGCGGCCTTCCGGTCAGGAATTGAACCCGCGACCCTGCGATGCTAGTGCAGTGCTCTGACCACTGAGCTACGGAAATCGTTGCCGAGAGCCTAGTCACGAGTCCTGTATATAACGGTGGTAATGCCGGGATAAGATTCTGGTATATTATAGGTAATATTGGGCATTTCACTCGATTGAACAACAGGACTAAGGATTTATGGTGAAGGAAAATTTCGAGTGTGGAAATATATACATTTTAAGACCTAACCGGGACCAGTTGCGAAAAATGCAACTTAGCGGCCTTATATACAGGACTCGTTATATACAGGACACCGTTATATACAGGACTCGTGACTAGGCTCTCGGCAACGATTTCCGTAGCTCAGTGGTCAGAGCACTGCACTAGCATCGCAGGGTCGCGGGTTCAATTCCTGACCGGAAGGCCGCCTAAGTTGCATTTTTCGCAACTGGTCCCGGTTAGGTCTTAAAATGTATATATTTCCACACTCGAAATTTTCCTTCACCATAAATCCTTAGTCCTGTTGTTCAATCGAGTGAAATGCCCAATATTACCTATAATATACCAGAATCTTATCCCGGCATTACCACCGTTATATACAGGACTCGTGACTAGGCTCTCGGCAACGATTTCCGTAGCTCAGTGGTCAGAGCACTGCACTAGCATCGCAGGGTCGCGGGTTCAATTCCTGACCGGAAGGCCGCTAAGTTGCATTTTTCGCAACTGGTCCCGGTTAGGTCTTAAAATGTATATATTTCCACACTCGAAATTTTCCTTCACCATAAATCCTTAGTCCTGTTGTTCAATCGAGTGAAAATGCCCAATATTACCTATAATATACCAGAATCTTATCCCGGCATTACCACCGTTATATACAGGACTCGTGACTAGGCTCTCGGCAACGATTTCCGTAGCTCAGTGGTCAGAGCACTGCACTAGCATCGCAGGGTCGCGGGTTCAATTCCTGACCGGAAGGCCGCTAAGTTGCATTTTTCGCAACTGGTCCCGGTTAGGTCTTAAAATGTATATATTTCCACACTCGAAATTTTCCTTCACCATAAATCCTTAGTCCTGTTGTTCAATCGAGTGAAATGCCCAATATTACCTATAATATACCAGAATCTTATCCCGGCATTACCACCGTTATATACAGGACTCGTGACTAGGCTCTCGGCAACGATTTCCGTAGCTCAGTGGTCAGAGCACTGCACTAGCATCGCAGGGTCGCGGGTTCAATTCCTGACCGGAAGGCCGCTAAGTTGCATTTTTTCGCAACTGGTCCCGGTTAGGTCTTAAAATGTATATATTTCCACACTCGAAATTTTCCTTCACCATAAATCCTTAGTCCTGTTGTTCAATCGAGTGAAATGCCCAATATTACCTATAATATACCAGAATCTTATCCCGGCATTACCACCGTTATATACAGGACTCGTGACTAGGCTCTCGGCAACGATTTCCGTAGCTCAGTGGTCAGAGCACTGCACTAGCATCGCAGGGTCGCGGGTTCAATTCCTGACCGGAAGGCCGCTAAGTTGCATTTTTCGCAACTGGTCCCGGTTAGGTCTTAAAATGTATATATTTCCACACTCGAAATTTTCCTTCACCATAAATCCTTAGTCCTGTTGTTCAATCGAGTGAAATGCCCAATATTACCTATAATATACCAGAATCTTATCCCGGCATTACCACCGTTATATACAGGACTCGTGACTAGGCTCTCGGCAACGATTTCCGTAGCTCAGTGGTCAGAGCACTGCACTAGCATCGCAGGGTCGCGGGTTCAATTCCTGACCGGAAGGCCGCTAAGTTGCATTTTTCGCAACTGGTCCCGGTTAGGTCTTAAAATGTATATATTTCCACACTCGAAATTTTCCTTCACCATAAATCCTTAGTCCTGTTGTTCAATCGAGTGAAATGCCCAATATTACCTATAATATACCAGAATCTTATCCCGGCATTACCACCGTTATATACAGGACTCGTGACTAGGCTCTCGGCAACGATTTCCGTAGCTCAGTGGTCAGAGCACTGCACTAGCATCGCAGGGTCGCGGGTTCAATTCCTGACCGGAAGGCCGCTAAGTTGCATTTTTCGCAACTGGTCCCGGTTAGGTCTTAAAATGTATATATTTCCACACTCGAAATTTTCCTTCACCATAAATCCTTAGTCCTGTTGTTCAATCGAGTGAAATGCCCAATATTACCTATAATATACCAGAATCTTATCCCGGCATTACCACCGTTATATACAGGACTCGTGACTAGGCTCTCGGCAACGATTTCCGTAGCTCAGTGGTCAGAGCACTGCACTAGCATCGCAGGTTCAATTCCTGACCGGAAGGCCGCTAAGTTGCATTTTTCGCAACTGGTCCCGGTTAGGTCTTAAAATGTATATATTTCCACACTCGAAATTTTCCTTCACCATAAATCCTTAGTCCTATATATATATATATATATATATATATATATATATATATATATATATATATATATATATATATATATATATATATATGTATGTATATATATATATATATATATATATATATATATATACACAGCAAAATCGTGATTCTTATTTTAAGAAAAAAAAATATTGTTTTAAGCAAGATATTGCTTTAAAACAAGTATAATCATTCTTGTCCATATAGTGAGAATATTATTCTTATCAAGAATGCCATTCTTGCCAAGAATATTATTCTTGTCAAGAACATTATTCTTGACAAGAACATATGTGCTTTAAATAAGCAATATATTTCTTATCCGATTCTTATTTTAAGGAAAACAATTCTTGTTTTGAGCAAAAAAATGGCTTAAAAACTAGTAAAATTATTCTTGTCCATATAGTAAGAATATTATTCTTAGCAAGAATATATTCTTACCAAGAATATAATTCTTACCCGATTCTTGTTTTAAGAAAATAATTCTAATTTTAAGAAAATATTTGCCTAAATTGAGCAATTTTATTCTTGCCTGCATATTAAGTAATAATATAATTATTGGCAAGAATCTTTCAAGAATATTTGTGCTCAAAACAAGTAATATCCTAAGCAAACTGAATTTGTCTAGTCTAGCATTTGATTCTTACTTTTATATAAACTGCAAGAATCGCAACCACAAACATTATTAACATCTTAGAACATGTATATAAATATACAAACATTTATTTAAATAAATAAAATTCAAGATTATAGTCCTACATGAAAATACTTCGAACAAATTAAATGTTATAACCATGCATGCCAAGTATAACTGTATGCAAAAGTACAGGTCCCCTTATATACACTGTAAATATTTAAAACTATTATTAAAACTATAAATATTAATGCAGGATTAGTGAAAATGTATAGCAGTCTGCCCGGGTACCCGAGCTGGCTCGCCTCCATATAAACACCACCTAAGGTATAATTAGATATAGGTCTTTTGGATAAAGATGGCAGACATCACAGGAACGAGGCTTATGGGTCAAAATTACTTGTTTTGTCTCAGTCCAAACAACAAATGAATATATGTATAGCAAATTTCAATTGTTCACCCTGAGCTTATTTTTGACCCACAAGCCTTGTTTCAGCTGCAATCTTTACGAAAAAGGTTTATAAATAATGTTAACAGCCATTCCATTGTGACTCGCGTGACCAAGTCACAACATTTTAGGGTGAAAAGGGGTGTTTTCTGCTACTTCTGATTTAGAAAAAAGCAAACTTGCTTCAGACAAGAAACCCCCTTGGGAGATGTTAAAGTTGATATATTTAATTCCGAATAATTATATTCAAGGCCTCAGATATAGCGACTTACTTTTTGTGACTCGCGTGACAGCCACGAATAAGAATTTTTCACTTAATGGCGTTCCTACCTAATTTCCTGGTGATTTATTAATTTTATTTAATTCTAACCTTTGTAGGACTTATAAATAACTATGGTACTATAACACGTCAGTGAAATTTCAACAAAATCATGTTTGGTCAAATAGATAATGCCGCCAGTTTAATGTGACTCGCGTGACACAAAAATGTGACTCGCATGACCAGTGGCAATTAACATACAAACATTTTGAATTGTGAATGCCTGTCAACAAATATTCACTCAAAATAGCTAAAATATGGAATGTTAAATAATACACAGTAGCTGTGCTAAAATTCCAAGTAACATGTTCATTTTAATTAGCTTCCTGTATACGATCAAAATCCTCATTGGTCAGCTTGACTAGCTGTTGAGCATCTGGAGGATGAAACTGGCCTAGGTGATTCAATTTTAACTAAAACATCTTCAACAGAAATAGAATCAACATCGGTTGTTGTTTTGAAGCTGTTTATACTCCTGTCGCTGTTTGGTGGATAAATTCCATTCTGACCTGCTCAGATGTTTCTATGTCAAGGACTCGACCAACAAACGAGTAATCAGTTGGTTTCCAATAGACAGCATACCACTGCATACCTTGTTTTTCACTTGTTATTACTTATTAAAAGTGCCAGATTTGTGTGCAGAAAACTGCAAGCATGAATTGAAAAATACATGTTTTGGGTTGCCATGGTAACTAGGTGTGTAGTTTTGAACACATATTGCAAGTTAGGATCATTGCCCAACATGCTGTTTTGAATACTTGAAAGAACTCAGTAATTTTACCCATGTATTTTTAGTGAAAACATGGTGTTCACATAATGACCCCCAAGGCGTGACTCGCGTGACCAAACTTGAGGGTGATTTTTCTTCGGAACCACTGAGAATATTTTTTTTATTTTTCTGGGACAGGTTCCAATAATTAACAGTACCAAGTTACCATAGTCTCAAAGAACTAGTTAAAATTGAAAGTGAATGAGAAAACTTTATGTAAGAATATTGTGACTCGTGTGACTCTGAAATGAGGGTGTTTTCATTCTCGGCTAACACAAAGCCGATACCTCATTTTGAGCTTTCAGACATGAAATAAGTTAGTAATTAACAAGGGTAAGCTGGAATCGTAAAATATTTAAAGAATTTTGTCTTGTGGCAAAACATATGGTCTTTTTATTATAAAGTAGCAGTATTTACCTTAATATATGCAAAATTATCTGTTCTTAATTCCATTCCCATAATGCCCTTGGGCAATTGTGGTTAATTATTTTTTTCATTCCAGAGGGGCTAGGTATTGTAGAACCCAAAAATAGTATTGTAAGGACTGTGATGTTACTTTTATTTTTTTTCAATGGTGTGCCATTTCTGTGGAATGGCTGTTAAGGTTATGATGTTGCTGTAATGTTAATGCAATAAATTTTCCTTCTCTACAGTAATAATAAAAATAATCATATCAATGTACATTAGCTTCTCTCAGCTTTGTAAGTTGTAATTTTGTCATCTTCCTTCCAGTTCCAACCATATTGTTATTTCCTGTGAATTCCACTGTCCTTTGGATAATATTATCCTGATCAAGACATACCTGTATATGGTACTATCAGCTAAAAACAAAAGATGCACAATAAGAATAAATAAAATTAATAAGAATAATTAGGGAGTAAAGATGTAAATTAGGTTGCCCTGAAGTTGTTTGCAGTTCGCAGTGCCATCTGCTAACATTCAGATGGTTGCAAAATGATCCTGACACTCAGTCACGGCAACCTGAACCAGAAATTCTGGATGTTTAAAATTTAATTATGCATTGCATGGCAGTATACAGTATATGTAATAGCTGTAACAGAATGCCATTTCATTCAAATCCAAACATAACAGAAGCTTTTATTAAACAACACGATAACAACCTTTTAATATAAAAAACCTTATACTGGTACTTTATTATACAATATATGTATAAAATATATGTAGAAGAGTATTTTACCAGGAAACTATTAAGGAACCGGTCTCACCAATTGAAATACACCAGCCATGCAACTTTTAAAACAATAACATGCATTTCCTTATTTCATATTGGATCTGCCCTGCAGTACAATATGCATGTTTGGATGGGCAAGCTTAATGCTAAATATTGACTTTAATAATATATATTTAACTGCTCTTGAAGTTTTGTTCGGTTGAGTCTGTGGCATGTTGTTCGAACTGGAGATACACTGTATCTTACTTAATATCTGGAGTTGGTTGTTCAAAGCCTGGATAGCTTATCCCATGGATAAATCCTATCCAGTGAATATATATTTCTATCCACTGAATGACCATCTAAGAAAAATAGCAGGTAAATATCACCAGCCATGTTTTCAACAACATATTCAACTAATGGTGGTATTCACTCACTATTTTACTGAGATGGCCATTCACTTCAGTGGATAGAAAATATATTCACTGGATAAGCTATATATATAGCTTATATATATAAGGATTTGAACAACCAACCCCAGGACTTATCTACAAGCAAATATCACTCATGTTAATGAACTAGTTCTGAATCCAGAGGATATAAGTATTAAGTACAGTATATATTTCCTGATAATTTCCAGTAAACATACATGTATAACAAAATATATATTTAATATTTTAATATATAAAACATAAAACAAAAAGTACAGTGCAATGCAATAGGGTATACATGTACATGTATACGAGACTGCTTTTACACTGCATTAAATTCCCATGTTTGGATACTTTTATCCAAACACAAGTATAATTAATATATTTCACTGTAGACGATACATGGGCAATCGTCAAGCTCAATTAAGTATCGTCAAGTACATACTGTATATCAATCAAACCAGTACATCGACATTGTAACTCTCGCTCTCCATCTGAGTTCTCAGTAGCTAAATGGTTAGAGCGTCTCACCGGCAATCAGAAGGTTACAGGTTCAATCCCTGTCCGGGACTCAGAAAAACATTTTCTGAGGATTTGAGCTTGATGATTGCCCATGTATTGTCTATCTACTCCAAGATCCCACATTCACAACATCAATATATATAAATATACAACATATTTCACTGTGTGACGAAGGACCTTTGCTCGAAAATGTTAGACCTCCCATACACAATTTCGGCAGTATACCAACTTTTAAGAGTCGTAAAATGAATCGTAAAATGAATATCAGAGCCCAGCTCAAAATTCGAATGTGGAGAGCCATCTCATAACAAACATACATGTATATATATATATATATATATTCATATGGATTTGTGGTGAAGGAAAATTTCGAGTGTTGGAATATATACATTGTAATACCAAACCGGGACCAGTTGCGAAAAATGCAACTTCAAGGCCTTCCGGCTGGGAATTGAACCCGCAACCCTGCGATGCTAGTGCAGTGCTCTGACCACTGAGCTACAGAAGGCGTTGCCGAGAGCCTAGTCACGAGTTCTGTATATATAGTGGTGGTAATGTCAGGATAAGATTCTGGGTATATTATAGGTAATATTTGGCATTTCACTCGATTAAACTACATGTTCATATGGATTAGTGGTGAAGGAAAATTTCGAGTGTTGGAATTATATACATTGTAAGACCAAACCGGGACCAGTTGCGAAAAATGCAACTTCAAGGCCTTCCGGCTGGGAATTGAACCAGCGACCCTGCGATGCTAGTGCAGTGCTCTAACCACTGAGCTACAGAAGGCATTGCCGAGAGCCTAGTCACGAGTTCTGTATATATAGTGGTGGTAATGCCGGGATAAGATTCTGGGTATATTATAGGTAATATTTGGCATTTCACTCGATTAAACTACATGTTCATATGGATTAGTGGTGAAGGAAAATTTCGAGTGTTGGAATATATACATTGTAAGACCAAACCGGGACCAGTTGCAAAAAATGCAACTTCAAGGCCTTCCGGCTGGGAATTGAACCTGCGATGCTAGTGCAGTGCTCTGACCAGTGAGCTACAAAAGCCGTTCACGAGTTCTGTATATATAGTGGTGGTAATGCCGGGATAAGATTCTGGGTATATTATAGGTAATATTGGCATTTCACTCGATTAAACTACATGTTCATATGGATTAGTGGTGAAGGAAAATTTCGGAGTGTTGGAATATATACATTGTAAGACCAAACCGGGACCAGTTGCGAAAAATGCAACTTCAAGGCCTTCCGGCTGGAATTGAACCCGCAACCCTGCGATGCTAGTGCAGTACTAGTGCAGTGAAATGCCAAATATTACCTATATATATTACCTATATATATATATATATATATATATATATATATACTTTATAAAGCAGATGTTAAATTAACAATATCCAAAATATAAAACTTACCATGAAGATAATTTTCCAGAAGCAAGACCTTGCATCACCTCAATACAACCACTTTATGTAATTATGTGTTAACCCATCAAATCTACCAAAGAATAAAAAGAAGTAGGTTTCAGAAGCTCAATATATATATATATATATATATATATATGCCCTCTTTCAGACAACTCGACTTGTCAAAAGGGCAAAAGTCCATTAAAACTCCAAAACAATCTTATTGTTGCATATATATATAAATAATAGCCTGGGTAGTGGGTCTCTGGCCTCTGGGAATATCGTTGACGTTGGTGGAAAGTTCGTTATGGAATCCACACGTCCATACTTTGAATACTTTCCTTATTTCAAATTTGCTAGGATCACACAATTTTTCCACGACCATACCAAAATACACCCTGGCAAATTATTTGTTTTGTATAAATATTTCAATTCAATTGTGTAATGTCATTAAAATCAGTTATAAAACAGCGCAATGGCATGGCTCGCGCGGTAAATTCAAATTTATAATGTAAATATTTGTTTGCGATACGTCTTATATTAAACAATACAAGCCAGTCCTACCTTTAAGATCGCCAGCAACTTGTTTATTGATTTCCGCAATCCTGGCAAACATCTTCAGACATTATGTATTGGTAATTGTTCCAAATTCTTTCAAGCAATCGATAAGCATTGACAAGCACGCTGTTTTCTTCTCCAACTGAAGTTTGAAGGACGCTATCCCACAAACCATTGTAAACCAACAGACTGAACAGCGCATGCGTATTTCGGGAAATACTTCATGATAGTCCCACATATAGTTGACGTCAGTAACCGATGTTTGTCCGCTTTTACCCATGCCATAACAAAAGAAATAGTACCAGACTCTACGCTATTAGTCGTTTTAGTTAGGGTTTAGCCTCCTCCGTAGCACTGGGAGGGATAGACGAAGTTATCGCGGGTACTATATGTGGACTTCCATGAAGTATATACCTGTATTCCTTCACATGTATTTCCATTTCTTATAAAAATAATATATCACTATCCTTTTTGCTTGTTTTCAGTAAACATATATACTTATGTCTTCGTGTTTAATCTCGGTAAGAATATTTTCCATATTTTAAGAAAAATCTTGTTTATTCTTGGACACAATATTTCGATCGAATATTTTTCTTATTTTAAGAAAGATCAAGTTCTTCTTTATTCTTCGTAAGAATATTTTTCTTATTTTAAGAAAAATTAAGTTCTTGTTTATTCTTAGTAAGAATAATTTTCTTATTTTAAGAAAGATCAAGTTCTTGTTTATTCTTGGTAAGAATAATGTTCTTATTTTAAGAAAAATCAAGTTCTTGTTTATTCTTGGCAAGAATATTTTTCTTATTTTAAGAAAAATCAGGTTCTTATTAATCTTGGTAAGAATATTTTTTCTTGTTTTAAGTAAAATCGATTCTTGGTAAGAATAATTTTCTTGATTTTTCTCATTTTAAGTAAAATATTGACTAAAATAAGAATTTAACAAGAATTTTATTCTAGATAAGAATTCACAATTTTGCTGTGTATATATATATATATATATATATATATATATATATATATATATAATATATATATATATATATATATTATATATATATATATATATATATATATATATATATATAATGCAATCTAATGCAATATATATATATATATATATATATATATATATATATATATATATATATATATATATATATATATATATATATATATATATATATATATATATATATATATATATATATATATATATATATATATATTTACTATTAATTTGTAAGTAGTCGGACAATTTTCCTGAAACCTTGTTTTCAAAGGTAAGAAACTGTAAGTTATACCAACAGTGATTTTTCAAAACAGTTAAGTGCTAAGAGTCCAAAATTTTGTTGTTGATACACGCAATACTAGAGATGTACAATGATGTACAATTTGAGGTTCATTGTCAATGCCTTTATTTATGAAGCTTTTCCAAAAAGTCTCCATTGCCATCTACAACAAAGGTCTAGATCTTTGGACTGGTCTAACAACAAACTGCTGAATAGGCAATTGCAATGATATTAAATACCTGTATGAACTCACTCTGAAAATTCCATACAAAAATGTCAAATATATCTCATCGATATTACAATTTACAAAAAATGCTTGATTTAAAGTTTGATTTGAATATAGTCTATTGAATGGTTCATAGTCTATTGAATAGTTAATATTGAAAGGCTTATAAAGGAAATAACTTTGAAATATAAAAACATAGCACATTTAAAATTTGAAATCTAAAATCAAAAATGTTAATACTCGACTATAAAAACTATAAAAATCCTTATTGATCCTAACATTAAGTCGTATTAATAATAAAAAAGTAAGGATTACTATTGAAGATTTTTAAACTTTGTTAGTTTGAGCATGTTTTGAGCACTAAAGAACGATCTATGTCAGATGACTCAGATGTAGTGTTACTACTGTTACTATACCTATACCAATACATTCATTTTAATTAAGGATCGGTTGCTGCTTCCTGCAAAAAGATAATCACCATTTCGAATCCGTTCGCATTGCAGAGTCGGCAGATTTACAAAATTATCAAGCTTAGAAATCTGATGTGAATATCGCGGGATCTTTAAAATCGTATACACGACAAACAAGGCGAAATATTAAACGTTAAAGTGTTGCTTGGGAATATAATGAATATAAAGAAGTTCATGTAAGCCAAAAACTGAAGTGTTCTTGCCATGATCATGCTGTTCCTTTCCCGAAGGTTCATTGAACAGCGAAGCATTTCCGGCGGGGAATCGATATGTATCAAGTGTAATGCATTTAGGGAAGATGAACATCTTATAAGTCGTTTTGGGTGATCCGTTGGAATAGGACAATATTTGTTTTTTACGAAGGTTATGCACGTTCTCATAATATAATAGAGACGTATGTTATGTATTTAGAATTCCAAATCTTATGGACTAATTTACTTTCACGTTGTACCTTTCACAACTCAATTAGCTGGCTATAAGTCAAATTCCAGTAGACACATGTACGCACTGCGTAACGTTTTTGGAGTTGGTTTCCGTTGGTTTATTTTTTAATTGTCTGCTGGTGAAGGCTTCTGAAGTTTAGGCTACTCAGCAAAAGCTTACTGACATAAGTTTACTTTTATAAGATTATTTCTGGAATGGGTATCGCGCCGTACACAAAATATTAGACAAATAGGTTTTCTCAGTGCTGCACTTATCAGATGAACTACCGTAATGTTCAAATTTTCATTTTAGAGAAATGAGCAATCTGCACCTTTTAATTACCGTGCTTCTACTGCACCAGGCAGCAGGGAAGTTGAGCCTACTAAAGAAATTGGATGGATTGGAAAAATCTCATGAAAACCAAGATGTGTATCATAAAATTCTGAATCCTAATCCAGGGAATGTAAGTATAATAATATACATGCATCAGCATGGAAGGAAAAGTATAGAAATTTACAAGGAACAGTTACATGACTAGAGAGTGAGAATTTCGTCGGGCGTTTAATGAAGTATTATTAATTATGAATTATTATGTTTAATAAATAAATTAAAATTTTAAGACCAAACCGGGACAAGTTGCGAAAAAATGAAACTTCAAGGACTTCCGGATGGAATTGCCCCTGCGATGCTGGTGCAGAGCTCTGACCACTAGTTGAGCTATGGAGGCCTTTGGCGAGAGCCTAGTCACGAGTTCTGTATATATATAGTGGTGCTAATTCCGGGATAAGATTTTGGGAATATTCAAGTAATATTCGGCATTTCACTCGATTAAACTACATCTTCTAAGGATTTATGGTGAAGGAAAATTTCGAGTGTTGGAATATATGCATTTAAGATCGATTTATCCCAGCATTACAACCACTTTATATACAGAACTCGTATCTAGGCTCCCGGCAAAGGCCGTTGTAGCTCAGTGGTCAGAGC